>OY986438.1:79455176-79900176 GCA_963920525.1 Dichetophora obliterata
TGTGATATCTGGAGTTGTAGCATTGCATCCCGGTCTTCGGAAAGTGGTGGCAGTTCCAGTGTTTGCGACTACTAGGCCTTGCCTGGCAATCATATCTAGAACTCGTCTTCCTCTATGATTGGTTGAAGGCATACCCCATTCAATCGCCTGCGAATTAAAGTCTCCTGCGACAATAAACTCTCCCCCGATCTGCAGAATTTTGTCTTCTATGCAGTCGAGTTTGGCCTGAAAGTCTTCTATATTATCGCTGGGGGTCAAGTAGCAACTCATTAGGGTAAAGTTGTGGCCAAGAATCCAAACAAAGCCGTTTCCTGCACCGCTTCCCTTTATTCGGAGCTTGCTCTCAGCCGGGAGCCAAATGGCTGCTGTCTTTGAACAGTCTTCCACCCAGATTCCGCTTATTTTTTCTTTGTATTGTTCGCTGATAATAACAACATCTGCATCTCTATCTAGAACTAGCTGCGAGAGAAGAGCGTCTGCCGTCCTACTTCTATGCATATTCGCCTGAAGTATTCTCATTTCTTCTTATTGGCTTCACACTTACGGGAGCCCGGTAGGTGGTCTACTGAAGCCCGGCCCTCATGATGGCATAAGCAGCATTTTGGAGGGTTGATGCATTCTTTTAGCTTGTGTCCTGCTTCTCCACAGCGTATACATAAGCCTTGGCCTTTCCGATCAGGGCCAGTGCAGCTTGACTGGACATGTCCAGTGCCGAAGCATCTGTAGCAGCGCTTAGTATCTTCAAGATATTTTACTCTGCAACTTGTCCAGCCGATAAGTACACGCCGTTCTTTTAGGATGGCATTTGCACTTTCCGTTGGCAGCGTAACGTATGCTCGTCGTTGTTCGCTGCTGTCAGTGCGCGATATAGCTACTCCCACCTCTGCTCCTGGGTTTTTGAGCGCTTTTCTAATGGCGACTACTACCTCGTCTTTGTCGGTAAAGCTATCCAGGTCGCGTACTTCGATTGTCACCGTTGGCTTAAGATCAGTAACGGTTGCATCATCTCCCAGTGTTTTTTTTATTGCCTCTCGGAATTCATCCTTGTTTCCGCCTTTTCCCAATTCTAAAAGAATGGCTCCAGTTTTCGTTTTCCGGATCGAGCGGATGGCAATGTCTGAGATTTCTGGTTTTACCCTCTGTCGCAGGTTCTTTAAAGTGTCGGCGTAGCTGTGGCCGTCTGCTGGTTGAACCAGAACTGCATCTGGTTTTTCTCGGGGGCGTGCTTTAATCTGCTTCCTTCCTCCTCTCTTGTTTCCATCCTTCTTCTCCTTATCGTTTTGTTGACAAGGTACCTCTGGTTTTTCTCGCAGGCGTACTTGTTTTTGTTTACATTCTCCTTTCATTTTTTCTTTCTTGTTCTCTTTTTCGGCTTGTTGCTGTAATACTTTTGATTTTTTTTTCTTGTGTGTTACAGTCTTCCATTGTGCATCTTCTTCTGGATCTCTACTTGTTTCGTTTGTTACAGCTTCCGTTTCTTTAGGCCTCTTTTGAGTCCCTTGCGCTAACGGACTTGAAGCAGCTCGTTTTGCGTTTGTCGTCATAGGTGTTGATACTTGTGCTGACGGCTGACATTTAGCAGCTTCAGCAAGCTTTCCCTCTTTCTCTGCTCCTGTCCAGTTTCTTCTGTAGCTAGCAATCACATCAAGCAATTCGTCAAGCTCTGAAACCCCGTTCTTAATGTCCATGTTGACATTTTTCTGCCTTATCATGGCCGCTTTCATCTTCCTGAGCACTTTTCTGCACTCTTGAAGCGATTCTTCCTCTGATGCTCTCATTTTTAAAATGAACTCCTGACGTGGTGAGCTATGAATTGCCGGAGCTGGTGAAGAGATTGGCGTGCTGTATCT
Source organism: Dichetophora obliterata (assembly GCA_963920525.1). Lineage (NCBI taxonomy): Eukaryota > Metazoa > Arthropoda > Insecta > Diptera > Sciomyzidae > Dichetophora > Dichetophora obliterata. The sequence continues at coordinate 79,457,027 of OY986438.1, forward strand.
AGTCGGGAGGGGCGCCACATCACAGCTGCTTGGAGTTATGATAGTATTATCTGGTTTCGATGGCATCGCTTCTTTTTGCATCAGCAGCGCTTCTGCAGTGCAACCTTTTGGCGGCGATCGCTGAGTTTTTTTGCTCCCTACAAATATACCTGCAGGTTCTTCATCAAATTGTTGTTGTTGTTTTGTTTGTTGTTGTGAAGTCATTTCTATTGGGTCCCCGCTTCGAGCCGCTATCTTCCCATGATTTGTCCAGTCGCTTCAAGCAATCCCCGTGGTTGTCTTTGCAAGCAGTGAGGTCACGCAAGGGTTGACATAGGTCTTTATGGGAGCCTATGTTCAGAGCCGGAATCTAAGCGTAAAAACAGGAGTCACTCTCAACTGTACCTGGACCACCAACTTAACGGCGACTTGTTCAGAACGTACTCGAAGCCTAGCCACAGTTTTAACGGGACGGAGGCGGCTGCAGCATTTGCCTGAAAGCCATTTCAACAAAATGTCACTTTTGCTTACTAAGGTAACAGAATACTGCAGCCTCCAGCCCATAGCAAATAGTCAATATCGTGTCCAAATCATAATCAATGTTCTTTCCGGGTTGTCATCAGGCTGAAGGGAAAGGGGTTCGTCCATGGGCTTAGTCCCTAGGCGGCGACGCATTTGATCTGTCGACTGCGACCACTAATTTTCCCGAAAGGAAAAGGTTCGCTTCGGGAAATGATCCCTAGAAGGCGACGCATTCGGTCTACCGACTGCGATCACTTTAAACCTCGGAAGAAAAGGGTCCGCTTCGGGAATTGGTCCCTAGACGACGACGCATTTGGTCTGCCGGCCGCAATAACTTCTCCTTCCGGAAAGAAAAGGCTCACTTCGGGAATTGATCCCTAGACGGCGACGCGTTTGGTCTGTCGACTGCGATGACTTATCTTCCCGGAGGGACAAGGTTCGCTTCAGAAATGAGTCCTTAGGCGACACCGTTTTCCAAATCAGCGCATAGGTTTTGATACTGCCGACCGCTACGGTACAGACGCAGACCAGAAAGCCGCCCAATATGGGTCAGACGCTTCTGGATTTTTTTGTAACTAGGGTCCGCGGGTTCGTAAGGCCCGAAGGATTGTATGAATATAATCCTCCCTTGCGGATATAATAATAATAATAATAATAATAATAATAATAATAATAATAATAATAATAATAATAATAATAATAATAATAATAATAATAATAATAATAATAATAATAATAATAATAATAATAATAATAATAATAATAATAATAATAATAATAATAATAATAATAATAATAATAATAATAATAATAATAATAATAATAATAATAATAATAATAATAATAATAATAATAATAATAATAATAATAATAATAATAATAATAATAATAATAATAATAATAATAATAATAATAATAATAATAATAATAATAATAATAATAATAATAATAATAATAATAATAATAATAATAATAATAATAATAATAATAATAATAATAATAATAATAATAATAATAATAATAATAATAATAATAATAATAATAATAATAATAATAATAATAATAATAATAATAATAATAATAATAATAATAATAATAATAATAATAATAATAATAATAATAATAATAATAATAATAATAATAATAATAATAATAATAATAATAATAATAATAATAATAATAATAATAATAATAATAATAATAATAATAATAATAATAATAATAATAATAATAATAATAATAATAATAATAATAATAATAATAATAATAATAATAATAATAATAATAATAATAATAATAATAATAATAATAATAATAATAATAATAATAATAATAATAATAATAATAATAATAATAATAATAATAATAATAATAATAATAATAATAATAATAATAATAATAATAATAATAATAATAATAATAATAATAATAATAATAATAATAATAATAATAATAATAATAATAATAATAATAATAATAATAATAATAATAATAATAATAATAATAATAATAATAATAATAATAATAATAATAATAATAATAATAATAATAATAATAATAATAATAATAATAATAATAATAATAATAATAATAATAATAATAATAATAATAATAATAATAATAATAATAATAATAATAATAATAATAATAATAATAATAATAATAATAATAATAATAATAATAATAATAATAATAATAATAATAATAATAATAATAATAATAATAATAATAATAATAATAATAATAATAATAATAATAATAATAATAATAATAATAATAATAATAATAATAATAATAATAATAATAATAATAATAATAATAATAATAATAATAATAATAATAATAATAATAATAATAATAATAATAATAATAATAATAATAATAATAATAATAATAATAATAATAATAATAATAATAATAATAATAATAATAATAATAATAATAATAATAATAATAATAATAATAATAATAATAATAATAATAATAATAATAATAATAATAATAATAATAATAATAATAATAATAATAATAATAATAATAATAATAATAATAATAATAATAATAATAATAATAATAATAATAATAATAATAATAATAATAATAATAATAATAATAATAATAATAATAATAATAATAATAATAATAATAATAATAATAATAATAATAATAATAATAATAATAATAATAATAATAATAATAATAATAATAATAATAATAATAATAATAATAATAATAATAATAATAATAATAATAATAATAATAATAATAATAATAATAATAATAATAATAATAATAATAATAATAATAATAATAATAATAATAATAATAATAATAATAATAATAATAATAATAATAATAATAATAATAATAATAATAATAATAATAATAATAATAATAATAATAATAATAATAATAATAATAATAATAATAATAATAATAATAATAATAATAATAATAATAATAATAATAATAATAATAATAATAATAATAATAATAATAATAATAATAATAATAATAATAATAATAATAATAATAATAATAATAATAATAATAATAATAATAATAATAATAATAATAATAATAATAATAATAATAATAATAATAATAATAATAATAATAATAATAATAATAATAATAATAATAATAATAATAATAATAATAATAATAATAATAATAATAATAATAATAATAATAATAATAATAATAATAATAATAATAATAATAATAATAATAATAATAATAATAATAATAATAATAATAATAATAATAATAATAATAATAATAATAATAATAATAATAATAATAATAATAATAATAATAATAATAATAATAATAATAATAATAATAATAATAATAATAATAATAATAATAATAATAATAATAATAATAATAATAATAATAATAATAATAATAATAATAATAATAATAATAATAATAATAATAATAATAATAATAATAATAATAATAATAATAATAATAATAATAATAATAATAATAATAATAATAATAATAATAATAATAATAATAATAATAATAATAATAATAATAATAATAATAATAATAATAATAATAATAATAATAATAATAATAATAATAATAATAATAATAATAATAATAATAATAATAATAATAATAATAATAATAATAATAATAATAATAATAATAATAATAATAATAATAATAATAATAATAATAATAATAATAATAATAATAATAATAATAATAATAATAATAATAATAATAATAATAATAATAATAATAATAATAATAATAATAATAATAATAATAATAATAATAATAATAATAATAATAATAATAATAATAATAATAATAATAATAATAATAATAATAATAATAATAATAATAATAATAATAATAATAATAATAATAATAATAATAATAATAATAATAATAATAATAATAATAATAATAATAATAATAATAATAATAATAATAATAATAATAATAATAATAATAATAATAATAATAATAATAATAATAATAATAATAATAATAATAATAATAATAATAATAATAATAATAATAATAATAATAATAATAATAATAATAATAATAATAATAATAATAATAATAATAATAATAATAATAATAATAATAATAATAATAATAATAATAATAATAATAATAATAATAATAATAATAATAATAATAATAATAATAATAATAATAATAATAATAATAATAATAATAATAATAATAATAATAATAATAATAATAATAATAATAATAATAATAATAATAATAATAATAATAATAATAATAATAATAATAATAATAATAATAATAATAATAATAATAATAATAATAATAATAATAATAATAATAATAATAATAATAATAATAATAATAATAATAATAATAATAATAATAATAATAATAATAATAATAATAATAATAATAATAATAATAATAATAATAATAATAATAATAATAATAATAATAATAATAATAATAATAATAATAATAATAATAATAATAATAATAATAATAATAATAATAATAATAATAATAATAATAATAATAATAATAATAATAATAATAATAATAATAATAATAATAATAATAATAATAATAATAATAATAATAATAATAATAATAATAATAATAATAATAATAATAATAATAATAATAATAATAATAATAATAATAATAATAATAATAATAATAATAATAATAATAATAATAATAATAATAATAATAATAATAATAATAATAATAATAATAATAATAATAATAATAATAATAATAATAATAATAATAATAATAATAATAATAATAATAATAATAATAATAATAATAATAATAATAATAATAATAATAATAATAATAATAATAATAATAATAATAATAATAATAATAATAATAATAATAATAATAATAATAATAATAATAATAATAATAATAATAATAATAATAATAATAATAATAATAATAATAATAATAATAATAATAATAATAATAATAATAATAATAATAATAATAATAATAATAATAATAATAATAATAATAATAATAATAATAATAATAATAATAATAATAATAATAATAATAATAATAATAATAATAATAATAATAATAATAATAATAATAATAATAATAATAATAATAATAATAATAATAATAATAATAATAATAATAATAATAATAATAATAATAATAATAATAATAATAATAATAATAATAATAATAATAATAATAATAATAATAATAATAATAATAATAATAATAATAATAATAATAATAATAATAATAATAATAATAATAATAATAATAATAATAATAATAATAATAATAATAATAATAATAATAATAATAATAATAATAATAATAATAATAATAATAATAATAATAATAATAATAATAATAATAATAATAATAATAATAATAATAATAATAATAATAATAATAATAATAATAATAATAATAATAATAATAATAATAATAATAATAATAATAATAATAATAATAATAATAATAATAATAATAATAATAATAATAATAATAATAATAATAATAATAATAATAATAATAATAATAATAATAATAATAATAATAATAATAATAATAATAATAATAATAATAATAATAATAATAATAATAATAATAATAATAATAATAATAATATTAATAATAATAATAATAATAATAATAATAATAATAATAATAATAATAATAATAATAATAATAATATTAATAATAATAATAATAATAATAATAATAATAATAATAATAATAATAATAATAATAATAATAATAATAATAATAATAATAATAATAATAATAATAATAATAATAATAATAATAATAATAATAATAATAATAATAATAATAATAATAATAATAATAATAATAATAATAATAATAATAATAATAATAATAATAATAATGATAATAATAATAATAATAATATTAATAATAATAATAATAATAATGTGGGCGGTAAATGTGGACATGAAAACATTTATATATCGTGACTGCCTCTTGGAGCATCTACACAGCAAGTTTCATTATAAAAATGTGTAGAACTCCGGAATTGCCATGATTTGGAAAAAGTTGGCCACGCCCATTTTTTGTACAGTTACTGACAGTAACCATCTGAACAAAATTACTAAATCTTAGTATTTTACGATCGAAACCGTCTGATATACAGGGTTGACTATATTCGAATTGCCCATTTTATTTTTAAATAAATCAAATAAACCACACTTTTTTGTCTGTTCGTCATGAATATCATTTAATTGGGTTCAAGTAGATTTGCTTACATTATTTCTTGAATATGATATCTCGTAAATTGTCGCCATTGGCCTCTACGACATATTGTGCCCGTTTTGCAGCATTTTCCATGGTTTTATTCAACATTTCGATGGGAATGGCGGTTATTTCTTGACGGATGTTGGTTTTCAGCTCTTCTAGGCTTGTTGACGTAAACCTTTGATTTCAAATAACCCCACAAAAAGAAGTCTGGAGGCGTTAAATCTGGTGATCTTGGCGGCCAATCGAAATCACCATTTTTTGACATCAAACGGCCAGGGAACAATTGCTTCAAAAAATCGATTGTAGTGCGGCTTGTGTGTGGTGGCGCGCCGTCTTGTTGAAACCAGTAGTGCTTGATACGCTTTCGACGAACGATTGGCATGAAAAAATTGTTTATCATATCGCGATAACGCTCCTGATTGACAGTAACTCTGTGGCCATTATCATCTTCGAAAAAGAACGGCCCAATGAGCATTTTAGCACAAACGCCGCACCAAACAGTGACTTTTGCATCGTGAAGAGGTACCTCTTGAATCACTTGTGGATTTTCAGTGGCATAAATACGGCAATTTTGTTTGTTTACCGTTCCGTTCAACTGAAAATGAGCTTCATCGCTCATTTTTTGAAAGCACGTTGAGTTTTCACTATTGACTTGTTTTGTTGAATGTAAATTTCAACAATTTTAGAGCGTTCGCGTGGCATGTACTGTTCCATTTGCTTGGAATGACGCTTCAAACGCGGTATGTCATTAGTCGATTTGGCATCACTGCGGAAAGTTACAGTGTTGCCAGATGGGCGCTTGAATATGGACAACCCTGTATATCCTTTATTTGGTTTGTGGTCGATAGCGCAAATTTGGCTTGTATGGGAGGTACCACGCCCCCTCGTCCAAACGTTACCAAACCTCACAGGAACACTCACTCGGCAGACGTTGTTCTGCCACAGACCGCCTTACTGCCATATACGAAAATGTCAAAAAATGCCAAATATATTCACCATTTTCAGTATAGCTGCCGAAAGTAACCATATGGACTAAAAACTAAATTTTAGTCTAATACGATCAAACCGTGCGAAATATAGCATTTTTGTTGTTTTGCAAGCGGTAAAAAGGGGTGCGGCAAAATATTTCCCTTGAGCCATCTCGTAATCGAAACAAATCGACTGCCCGAATTTCAGCTCAATTTAGGTTAAGCCTGGCGCACTTTACTTCACTCGACGCTAACTCCCCGAAAAGTCAGTTTAACTAAAGTGGGACAGGACTATTTTAAGTGCACTTGCCGAGAGTAACCATATGAACTGAATTACAAAATTTTTGTCTAATACGACCCAAACCGTTGAAATAAAACGTTTTCATTGGCTTGTGGGCGGTAAAAGGGGGGCGTGGAAACCAATTTTTAGTACAGTTGCTGACAGTAACCGTACAAACTAAGCCAACATTTTATATCAATCGACCCAGTGGTCAATTTTAATGATTTTTCAAAAAGTGGGTGTGGCTATATAGCGATGACTTTAGTCATCCTTTTTTATCCCTTTTTTAGTACGGTTTCCGAAAGTAACCAAACAAACTTTGGTATCACATGTTAGTCTCATACGGCCAAAACTGCTTGCAATATAGAATTTTCACTGATTTGTGGGCGCAAAAAGGGGGCGTGGAAACCAATTTTTCGTACAATTACTGTCAGCAACTACACAAACCAAAGTACCAAATTTAAGTCCTATACGACCAAAACCGTCTGAAATAAACCATTTTAATTTGTTTGTGGGCGATAAAAGGGAGCGTGGTTGACAGACCCATTCTTAGTACAGTTGTTGACAGTAACCGTATATACTAAATTACAAAATTTAAGCATTATACGACCCAAACCGACTGAAGTATAACATTTTTATTGATTTGGGGGCGGTAAAAAGGGGTGTGGCAAATTTTCCTCAACCATTTCGTACCTGAAATAAATCGACTGCCAATGTTTCAGGTCAATCGGTTCAGTAGTTTTGGAGTCTATAGACATCACACAGCCAGACACACAGCGTTTTGCTTTTTATGTATATAGATATTGATTTGTGGGCGGTAAAAGTGGGCGTGAAAGCATTTATATATAGTGACCGCCCCTTGGAGCACCTACACAGCAAGTTTCACTGTAAAAATGTGTAGAACTCCGGAATTGCCATGATTTCGAAAGAGTGGGCGCATTTATACTACGACCACGCCCATTTTTTATACAGTTACTGATAGTAGCCATTTGAACAAAATTACCAAATCTAAGTTTTTACTATTGAAACCGTCTGATATATATCCTTTTTTGGTTTGTGATCGATACCAAACCTCACAGGAACACTTTTAAGATGTGGCTTCAATTTCCCTGAAAATTTCATGAAAATCAGATCAGCGGTTTTGGAGTCTATACGTGATATAGCCACATACCCACATCCATTTTTATATATATAGATTTAAGACTAGCTGATAATTACCCGGTGATTCTATAGACTGCTTATATTTGTTAAATTTTTTTTTTGAGGATTTTATATAAGTTTTCTTTAAAAATATGAAAGAATTGCTAGAATGTGTTTATTATAAATTGAGAAAAATGTGTCTTTTAAGAAAACTGAATTTTTATGATTTGAGTTGTTAAAATTTATACATAGTAGTTGTAATTTGTTCCCCGTAGATGGGTCCTCTGCATACGAAAAAAAACAAGAAATTATTCTTAAAGGCTAAGCATTTTTTACAACTTCTAAAAACAACATGTTAAAAAATTCAAGTTTTTACAAAAATCAAAGGGGTACCATTACATTTTGCTTAATTGAAATAGAAGAAAAATGTTCTTAAAAATTATGCGTCAAATGAAAGAATATAAAAAATTCAATTTTCAGTTTATATTATTTTACCGACAAAAACAACTTTTGCACTGTTTTTAGAAGACACAGAAAATTTTTTTACCTTTTTTGAATTTTTTTTTTTAGCTAACGATGTTTTATTCATAACTTCATTGTATTAATACTTTCTATAGTTTTCAAGATATGAGAATGTTTTTGGTGTCAAACAAACGGGACATTTTTTAACTTTATTACCCTTAAGAATATTTAAAAAGTTAGCATACATTAACAGATATTGGATAAAAAATTTACATTATAGGTAGTTTATCCATTACAGATAATCAAAAACAGTTGAGGTGGTGTCTACAACCCTTGTAATAGTTAGGAATTCTTTCATAAGATTTTCAAACATTTCGGTGTTTTTATTTTTCATTTTTTTTAAAGAATTCTATTTTTGGTTAAAAAATACTCTTCGATAAAGAATGCATAACACAGCTTCCACCTTCTCAAGCCCAGTGGTTGAGAGTATCGAGTCTTGGAGAGAGATGTAATTGCTTTTATTGATAATATCGAAAGGGTATATTGTTTTGACGTAGAATTACGTCTTACAGCGCGGTTTGTATGGGGTACATTTTCAAAAAATTTTTCAAGCACATTTAAGGATTTTACTTGACACTTTGGGGTATAACTACAACCTTTAATATTCACCGTACAAGGAACAAATATATACCACGTTCATATAAGTTCAAGTACGAATGACACGAATATTTAACTTTCAGTTTTGTCACTTCTGTAATAAAGTCACAATATTCGTGTTCATATATTCGTTTGAGAAATACACAAGCTGCTTCAATAACTGCTAACGCTGTTGTTATGGTTGTTCGTTTGGTTAGCAATCGTGTCATTTGTTGTTGTGCTGCTTTTGTTGTGGTTATTAATATGTATGTAAAATGTACATACATGAATACACATTAGTTGCTTTTGTTTTTATTGTTTGTTACTGGATGTTATTAGAATCGCCATAAAATAGTTCAAGGTTAATTTTTAGTTGGTGGCATTAATAACATTTTTTTCTATGAAGGTTGAAGCACCTTAATATACGTATATGCTCTTTACTACAGGAAAAATAAATAATTCATATTTTTCCGAAATATTTATTTCCATTTATTAAACAAACTTATGAATTACGTTTAGGTTTAACCAATATAACCAAGAACAACAAATTAATCACTAAAAATATCGAGCGAAAAATTATTATATTGGGGGTTGGAATTAATTTTAAAGGTTTTTTTTCGGTTTTTGAGCATTTATTTAGAAACAACGGTACAATGTATATTATTCAAAGTATTGTCCATCGTTAGCTACAAAATTTTCCCATCTTTCTGGCAGCATATGGATTCCGCGCCGGAAGAACGATTCGTCTTTTGAGGCAATCCATGAATCGACCCATTTTTTGGTATCCTCGTAAGAAGTGAAGCGCTGCTCAGCCAAGCCATGCGTCATCGATCTGAATAGGTGGTAGTCGGAAGGGGCTATGTCTGGGCTATAAGGCGGGTGGGGTAGCACATCCCAATTCAGCGCCTCCAACGTTTCCTTGACGGTTCTTGCAACATGTGGCCGTGCGTTGTCATGTTGAAAAACCACTTTGTCGTGTCTTTTGGCATATTCCGGCCGTTTAACCTTTAATGCTCGGCTCAATTGCATCAATTGTTGTTGGTAGCATTCCCCAGTGATGATTTCGTTAGGTTTTAGCAGCTCATAGTACACGACACCCTTCTGATCCCACCAAATACACAGCATAAGCTTGGCGCCATGAATATTCGGCTTGGCCCTCGATGTTGATGCATGGCCGGGTGGTCACCACGATTTTTTTCGCTTAGGATTATCGTAATGGATCCACTTTTCATCGCCAGTGACAATACGATGCAAAAAAACTCTTCCTTTTATGCCGTTGAAGCAGTTGTTCACACATGCAAAATCGCCGTTCAACGTCTCTCGGCTTCAACTGGTACGGCACCCAATTTCCTTGCTTTTGAATCATTCCCATGGCCTTCAAGCGTTTGCCGACCGTTGATAAGTCGACTCCCAATGATTCTGACAATTCTTGAAGGGTTTGACACGGGTCTTCATCGAGCAAAGCCTCCAATTCCTCATCTTCAAACTTTTTCGGCTGGCCCGGACGCTCTTTGTCTTCCGTATCAAAATCACCACTTTTAAACCGACGGAACCAGTACTCACAAGTAGAAATCGATGGAGCATAGTTCCCGTAAGCCTCAGTAAGCGTGCGTTGTGCTTCAACCGCTTTTTTCTTCAAATGGAAGCACAAAAGTAAACCTTCCCGCAAATTGCGTTTTGTTGGAACGAAAGTCGACATGTTCACAGAGAAAAAAATATATGTTGTTTACACTTCAGTGGAATGACACATACTGAAAAATGAAGCTTAGACAATGTGCTTTGAAATGAATATAGTCACAGGTGTGCCCGATGCGATCTATTGATAGTTACGCCATCTCTTAGAAAACCTTTAAAACTAATTCCAACCCCCAATACAAAACAAATTTGTTTTTGAATAATTTTTTTTTTGAAGATGAAATGCTTTAAAATAGTTTTGAAAAATATATATGAAAACAAATCAGAATTTTTCTCTATAACTGTATAAAAAGAAATTCTACGTCTATACTTACCATAATACTATCGAAACTGTGTCTTTTTTTTATTTAATTGTACTTAAAATTTTTGTTTGTATACTAGTCACTAAAACTAGTTAAAGTTCTGAGGGCTAGTAAAATAATATATTATGTTTAAATCATTTATTTTTAATCAAATTAATTTAAATCAAAAAATTTTGATTTGTTGGTTATATTTTTTGTGTGGTTATGGCTCGATATAATCAAGCGTTATAAACAAGATAAGGAATGTACAGCAACTAAAAATAATTTTTGCTCCAAAGATGAAAGGTATGATAGTTAGTTAGTTAGTTTGTTGAGGGCCCATGTGCACGGCAACCCATAGGATCTATTGTGCATGCCCTTGTTTTACTATCCAGATTTAGGCTTTTGATAAATTTTAGCACTGTTTCTGGCTTGGTGTTCCATGGGGGCACTACTGCTTAACCAAAGTGGAGACGTCTTAGACTACAAATTGCCAGATATTCACATAAAATGTGTTCCGGAGTTTCTTCCTCTTCCTCGCATAGTCTGCAGACGTCTGATTCAGATAGACCCATCTTTTTAAGATGGTATCTGAGTGAACAGTGACCTGTGAAATAGCTAGTTAGAATTCTGAGGTCAGCTTTGGTTAGCTTGAGTAAATTTAGCTAACTTTGAGCTTGAGTAGATTTAGCTTTACTGGGAGTTAAAAATTTCTTATCTTGCCTCTGTATATTAGTGTCGTTCCAGTGGCACTGAAATTTTTTATTTTCCCATATTCTGATTTTTCCAGAAGGTAGCCTTTACCCAGGCTACAGAATGGTTCGGGCCCAATAATAGTTCGAGACGCTCCTTGTTTGGCAGGGCAATCCGACCTTTCGTTGCCCTTGAAACCCTCGTGACCTGGAACCCACCACAGTTTTATGTCGTTATTTTGTCCCAGCGTGCTTAATAGGTCGACACAATTGGAAACTCGTCTTTATTCAAGCTCATAGGCTTGCAGAGCTTTTAAAGCCGCTTGACTATCTGAGAGTATGTAAATGTCTGCTCCCTTGGAGTTGCTGCGGAGACATTACCTGAAACATACTTCAATGGCATATACCTCCGCCTGAAATATGGTCGGCGTATATCCCGTTGGGAGAGCTTTTTGGAAATTGGGACCGTATATCCCCGCTCCCTTTACTCCATTCTCAAGTTTCACCCAACAGTACACCATATCTGTGAGCCAGGATCAACTGTGAAGCTATCACTCTAAGCGTTTCAAGAAGCTTTCCTTCGACACCATCCTGTCAGGCATTTTTAGAAACGGGTCGTTTTCGAAGGTTTTAAGTATCTTCATGTGGCCCGTAAAGTTCCCTGCTTTGCAATCATCTATTTCCTCCATTCTTAGTGCACTAGGACATAACTTGACCTCATTTGAATAGTCAATGACTTTTCCATTCAGAGTAGGCCATATCAAATTTAGGCTCCTTTTCCTAGAGAAGGGTACCAGAATTGTTTTGAAAGATATGATAAAAAGTATGTCAACCAATGTTCTAAAAAAGCAGTGATAAGCAAGTCAAAACTAGAAAGGCTGAAACCTTGGATAACTTTTGAACTCCTCAATAAAATTAAAAAAAAAAATAAACTTAACAAAAAGAAAAATAAACATCCATTTAATCTTATTATCGCTACTGCTTACAACTATGTAAAAATATTTCTAAAGATTTTTTGTTGTGTAAGAATTGTTTTTATTTAAACAAGTCAACTCAAATCGAAAAAATTGTAAGCCTAAGAGATGATAATGTTATCATAAAAAATCCTAAAGTTGTAGCTGATAAATTCAATGTTTTTAGTGGTTCAAAGTGGTTTCAGATAGTTGTGATAATTTCATTAATTGCAAATGCTTAGCCAATGACGGTCTTTTTCTCAGAGTTTTTTTTCCGCCCATCTACTTGCTCATTAAATAACTTTGTAAAAAAAATAGTTTTGAACATTTCTGATATCTTATGTCATATTTATAAAAAAACATTTTTAATGGTGTTTTTACTGACGCCTTAAAACAAGCCGAAGTAATACCTTTATTTAAGAAAGGGGATAAAACATTAATAGAAAATTGCTGATTTCTCTACTATCTGTGTTTTTGAAGATTTTTGAAAAAGCTTTTAAGAATAGGATGATCAAGTTTTTGGAAAAAATTTATTTTTTAGTGAGTGCTAATATGGTTTTCGTTCTGGTCTTTCTACAGAAGGACCCTTTTCGAATTTCTGCCCTAATATATACAATAGCTTTAATAACATAAATGTAAATGCTGCTCCATTTATCGACATAACGAAAGCTTTTGATACTGTCGATCACAAAATACTTTTGGACAAAATTCACAAATATGGCTTTAGAGGTATTATGTATAATTGGTTTTGTTCATATTTATCTATCAGAAGGCAAAAAGTCTAAATCAGTAGTCAACTGAGCTCGTCTAGTAATATCTCTATAGGAGTTCCACAAGATTCTGTGCTTGGACCATCACTTTTTTTGATTTTCATGAACTTCCTTTTTTGCTAAAATTTCGTAGCAAAGTAAATGCGTTTACTGATGACATGACCTGCGCTTTTAATAGTTAATCTGTTTTGAATCTTATTGCTGACATAAATCACGATCTAGAAATTTTAAGCCATTGGTTTAAAATGCATAAAATGGTAATAAGTGACAAGACTAAAATTATGTTTTTAATGCATGAGGTAAGGAAGTGGACTATGAATATTTCTTCTATCACTGTGCAAACTGCAGCAAATTTAAGCATTGTAATGATATTTGTGTGTCAGAATCGAATGAACAGACAATTTTTGAGTCACGGATGTGTGCTAGTAAATGTTTTAAAATTGAAAGTGTTAATTCTTTTAAGAACTTGGGTGTACTATGGAAGTACTTAACTGGAAGATGATGCACTTAAGAAGTATCCTTAAGAAGCTTCCATAAGGCAAATATACTTTTTGAAATCTTATTGCTCACTGGAGCTTCTTAAGTGTATTTATTATGGTTTGGTTCATTCTAGGTTTGAATGTGGCATAGTCTCCTGGGGTGGTACGCACAATAGCAAATTGTATTCTAGTTTCCCAAAAATATGTTATTTATATATAAAAATGTCATATGATTCAGTAGCCAATTTGAATGTTCAATTTGTGCTAAATAATTCAAATGAATGAATTTTAAATGTGTGAAATCATATGCAACTTTAAGCAGTGAGTTGATCACAGCTTAATAACTCAAAGACTACTGAAGAGGGAATTTAGTAATTTCCAAAACAGACTCTCTAGTCAGCTAAGTGATAGACTCTATACAGAGTTTTTGTTGTTGTTGTTGCCTTCTTAAAAACTTACTTGATCTAAAGCTCGCAATTAAATTCATGTAATGTAATTCGTCTCATTTGTAATAAAAGTCGTCGATATAGTAGCTTAATTCTTTTCCAAAACCTTAAAGTTTTACCTCGAAACAGTTATTTTGTTATAAAGCCTTAAAAATATTATTTGCCAGATCTGGCCATTTATTGAACAGGTGCTCTTCCAGTTATAATCTAAGAAGGAGCAATCAAAATCTTGCTATAGTATCACATCATAATCCAAAACATTTTTTAAATTTTTTTCTGTAAAAGCTCCAAGACTTTTTAATAGATTGCCTTGTTAATGTTGATGTTGTGTGGTGGAGATGCGTACTGCGACCTAATAACTCATAATTCTCAAAGCTCCGCTGGATTTGCGGATTAAAGAATTTCATCCAGCCCTATTTCTCTAATGAATTTGAGAATATTCTTAGGTTCAAGGGATGAAACCTGCTCTAGACTCAGCTCATAATTCCCCAGTGCTAGTTTACGTCTGCGAGCCACGGCGTCGCAGTTTGTAAGTAGGTGTATTGGAGTCTCCTCTGCTTCTTCACAGAAACGGCAGTTACTATCGGTCTCTATGCCCAATTTCATCAGGTGGTATTTGAGTTAACAGTGTCCTGTAAGGAACCCCGTTAGAATCCTAAGATTCGGTTTGCCTAAGCTTATGCACAATTTTGCTCTCCGAGTGTTAAAATCTCTGAGGAGCAATTTGGATTGTCTTAGCTTTGGGAGGCTTTTCCAAAGGTTTGAACGTTTATGCCTCTCCTCCCTTCTTAGTTCTTCTTTTATAGAATGTGTGCCCAATCCGCAGAATGGTTCTGGTCCTATAAATTTTGTGGCTGCACCCTGTCGCGCTAGACCATCGGCTTCTTCGTAACCCTGTATTCCTTTGTGTGCTGGGACCCAAAGTATAGTAACAGTGTTATTCTTGCCTAGTTCGTTGAGTTTTGTTAGGCATTCCCATGTTATTCTCGATGATATCTCGCAGGAAACTAGTGCTTTGATTGCTGCTTGGCTGTCTGACATCACAACTATATCCTGACCTTTGTATTTACGGTCCAGATTGAATTGTGCACACAGCTGTATTGCTAGGATTTCCGCTTGGAAGATACTGGGTGCTGTCCCCATTGGTTCAAAGTGCTTGGTTCTTGGCCCGTACACCCCTGCGCCTATACCTTCCAATGTCTTGTACCCATCTGTATACCATGCTATACTGTGTGGTTTCTTGACTTGCGATATCATCTCGCTGTCCCACTCTTTCTTGGTACTAAGCTTAATTCCGAAGTGTTTTTCGAAGTTATACCTTTTTACTATATCGTCTCTTGGTAGATCGATGTAGGGAGTGTGCTTTGCAATATCCTCCTTCTCTCTACTGCTGATAGTTTTACCTAAACCTGTCCCCTCTTTTGCAATGCACAACAGGGTTCGCTTGGCTACTCCCTCTATGACAAGGTGTAAGGGTGTTAGGTCCAGAATTACTTCTAGTGCTGAATAGATTGCCTTATAATATTAGAAGCATAATTAGTGAATCCAAAAGGGTAAAATTATGGCTTTAAGACCTAAATTATAGAGATGTGTGTGATCTCCTATGTGTAAGTAACTATTTAAATTTGCTTATTTATATATAAAAAGTTAAGTTATTTACACTGTCTCCATTACTCGACATTTCAAATTACACTACATCCATTAATTCATCATTGTTTTCAATTATGTACTTCATTTCTATTTCTTATTTCTGTGTTTTCATCATGTATTCATCATTGCATTTTTTATGCTAAAACTTAAGAAAATATAATATACCCTGTTATAATTATTATTAAGCCATCTGTTATTATGCTAACTTTAACTGCATGCGCCACTTGTTCTCATTTCAACAACAGAATGTATTAGTATTTATTAATCAATCAATAAATCAATCAATAAATGTTTTAAGAGAAATAAAAAAACAGACCCATTTTTATCTGCACGAAAACTAGTGTTCATATTAAAACTCAATTTGGAAAAGAGTATACTCTCAGCAACAATTCGAAGAGTGTTGAGAAAAAATTGTTGAAATGGAAGAGCAGCACGAAAAAAGCAATATATTAGCAAGAAAAGCTTTTTAAAGAAAGAAAGAAAAAGAAAAAAAAAACTAAAGACTTTTCATTCTGGAGCAAGGTTAATAAAACAGAATACATTAGGATCTTGAGCACTGTAAAAGATTGTCCTTTCTTTATTAGAGTTCCCTAACTTGTGACTTTAAGGCGAGTCACGCCACAATATTAGGCCACAAGGCCGCTCTTTAAAACCGAAAAAAAACAATGGCAACAATGCCGTAAGTATGCTTAACTTCAATTCTTCCTTTTTATTTAGCGAGCACAAGCTTTTATAGGGGCTCGCGACCAAAGTTTTGAGTTTTTTACAAAAATAGTTTTCTACAAAATATTGAGTTCTAAAGAAAATAACTTAAAGATATTGAGTGCTTACATTCTATTGGTTACATGAAATATTTTGGGGCGTCACATATTTTCCAAATGTAAGAAAAGCTTACTCAGTACTTTACACAGCTCAATTTTCGTATACAAATCTTAGTCATGCTTGCTGCGAAAGAATGTGTAACTCAAACAACAAATGTTGTAATAGAAAGAATAACAATAACGGAAAATACTCTACACTAAGCATAGTGTGGTATACTACAGCAATTTTTAACTATAAACATTTATTACCAATTTTGTTTACCGATGAGAGTTAATTCAATTTATTTGGTTTAAATGGAAGGCAAAAACCGAATGAAGAATTTTGCAATAAAAATTTTAAAATATATAAACCAAATAGAAAATAAAATTGCCACAATGTGCTTAGTGGTAATGCAAATCGAATTTCCATTATTAAAATGGAAAAAAATTGCATTGCCATAAGCATGTTATGATATTGACCATTTACATGTAATGGTAATGGGGAAAAAAGTTGTATTACCATGAATATGTAATGGTAATGGGAAAACAATAACATTACACTAACATTTAGCTAGAAAAATTTTAGCGGCAATGAGAAAATTTGATATTTTAGTGAAAATGTCAATTTCTCTCATTACCATTAAGAATTTAGTGGTTATGTAAATTTTTTTCTTTAATATTAAATGTTACTGTTACATACAAATTGCATGCGCACCTCACTTGTCGCATTATCGAAGCTGAGTACGCATTTGATTTTTCTTTAATTTGTGTGCGTTCGGTTGTGTTTGCGTGTTTTTTCGTGATAAACGGTTTGTATTTATACAATGTTTGCAAAAATTCAAAGAGTGCAAATGTACCCAAAAAATAATGAAATATTGTTATTGATAACACACAAACCAAACTGAAAATACACAAAATCATTATTTTTATTTTATTAGGTATTAAAAAATTACGGTATTACAAAAGATATTTCATGGCCACCATTTTCAGTTTTGTACTTCAGATTTGTGATTAGAGACCACAAAAACTTTCAGGCCACCAAATTTGAAAAGATAATAAAGTTATTAGAAAAGTTAGCATGCTCATGGCCGCCATTTTTAATTTCTATTTTTTTACTTCAGATTCCTGATCAGCGACCCCAAAAACATGTATGAGTACACTTTTTTGCCGATTAGGCAACTCCTTGAGGTTTTGGCCGTCTTCGATTTAAAACCAATGTGTGCTGGTCTGTTCTGTTGGCGGATCAGAGACCACCTTAATGGCGCCGCAGCTTGACGCCTTGACTTGAGCCAACAATTTGACGGCGACGGGAGTAGAGCTCCCTTCTTGTTTCTTAGGAGTACCGGACTCACTAGGTTTCTGTTATTGGACGGTCGGCTCCCACAGAGGTCCCTGTGTGCGGGCCCTCTGCAGGAGTCTCATGACACCTTGATTGGTCGCATGACACCCCCCGCAGGCCCATAGGAAGGCTGGGAGGGAGAGGAGAAAGAATAGATAGGATGAATAGAAAAGGTATGGGAAGTAGGAGGAGGTATAGCTTGGAGTGAAAAACTCCTTGTGCCTTGCTCCACAATGACCTGTATATCATGGGTGATCCTACCAGAAGTATTCACTCCCGCCATCATAGCCCATTGCTTCTCAGAAACCTTAACCCCACACCAACGTCAAGGTTGCTATTCAAGTGGGGGTCATAAGTTTTGCTAAGAGTAAATTTAAAATTTTATTTTAGGACACTTTCTTTAAATTGTGTTTTATATGGACAAGATATGGACTTGCTCCACAATGACCTGTATATCATGGGTGATCCTACCAGAAGTTTTCACTCCCGCCATCATAGCCCATTGCTTCTCAGAAACCTTAACCCCACACCAACGTCAAGGTTGCTATTCAAGTGGGGGTCATAAGTTTTGCTAAGAGTAAATTTAAAATTTTATTTTATAACACTTTCTTTAAATTGTGTTTTATATGGACAAGATTAACTGTTCTTTTCAATAAACAATCAACCCAATCGTTGTTACTGCTTGTTGGACTATAACAAGTTAAATATACCTATTTATATAATAAGTGTATAGTGTAATAATTTTGTAAACTTATAAAATATTTCTGTTTGAAAATCTTTCAGGCTTGGGCAATGAGCACTTCTGGACATCTGGCACAGATCTTGCCGACGAGGGCACCTTCTTCTGGATGGCTAATGGGCGACCCATTACATTCACAAACTGGAATGCTGGTGAGCCAAACAACTTTCGATATGAAAATGGAGAAGAGGAAAATTGTCTTGAGTTGTGGAATCGTGATGGAAAAGGTCTCAAATGGAATGACTCACCATGCAGTTTCGAAACATATTTTGTATGCGAAGTGCAACCAAACTAATTAAAAGATTAATCGAAAATCAGAACACCAGAATCCAAATTCATTTATAATTTTAGCCCTGAAGTTTTTGATACGCATGAGCATTATGGATTAAGTTAAACGATATCAATGATGAAGGAACACAAAACTTTTTTTATTTTCTCAAACATGTTAAATAAAATGCAAAATCATTAGTTAGGAAATGATACAGTTAACAGATGTACTTAGATGTATTGCCTGCATAGTCTTTTGTATAAATGTAAGTTTGTAAGTAGATTTTAAAATTTTGGATATAAGCCAAAACACAATACAAAAAATATATATTGTATATAAACAAAATATTTTACATTATTATTTGCTTACAGTCTTACAGGAATAGATAAGGTTTAAAGCACAATTAAAGTTTTAGTTATGATGAAATTTCGATAAAACGATAACTCCTCTGAATAATCACAATTCAGTTTATTGTGCATTATTTCATGAGCTTACAGCAAACAAAACATTAAAAAATTAATTTTGTATTGCGAGGCATGTAAAAAAGATCATAGAGGCGCTTTTTGTGAACTGATTTTTTGTATTCTTGTATTACATGGTTTTATAAAATGAGAAAAAAAATCGAGAATTTCTAGCAGGCCGGTTAAAAACATTTTACTTCAACAAAATTATTTCATATGTAATTTTGGTGTTGATTTTTATTTTCGATATTTCGAATTGACTCTGCAATTCATCATCAGGAAAACTGAAGAAATAATAAACACAATAAAAATATTTAAGTTACAAAAAATGTTTACATAAATTTACAAAATCTGAAAAACAAATGGAACAATTCTTACACTTGAAAATTAACGTATTACACATAACACGGAGTATTTAAAACTAAATCCTAAAAATTCTACTAATGCAAATTTTCCCCCTTGCTACTTATTATGTGTCTGTAGCTGTGAGCACAGTTCTCTGTGTCCATCTTGTAATTGATGCGTTTGTTGCTTGGCGTATGTGATATGTGGAGCATCTCAAGAGTAAGTCTTTTGGAGTAATTGTTCTCTCGTTGTAAAATTTCCACTTTGCCAAAGTTGGGAATGTGACCCTCTTTTAAACAGTGCAAAGCAAATCCTGTTTTTCGGTTATTATTGTGGCCTGCTTTAATATCCGATTAGTGGGATGAAATACGATTCCTTAATTTTGATTTAGTTGTCCCAATGTATACCTTGTTGCATAAATTGGTGCCGTTAGAATAACTTGGGATTTTGTCAGATTACACAAGAAAGGCGATCAAACTATCTGTGCCAATTACCGTGGGATATCCTTCTTAATATCGCATATAAGGTCCTGTCGAGCGTTTTATGTGAAAGTTTGAAGCCCATTGTAAACGAACTGATCGGACCTTATCAGTGTGGCTTCAGACTTGGAAAGTCCACCATTGACCAGATTTTCACGCTACGACAAATCTTGGAGAAGACTCAAGAAAAACATGTCGACACCTACCATCTTTTTGTCGACTACAAAGCCGCCTTCGACAGCCCAGTAAGGAAGCACCTGTACTCCACCATGTCTGAATTTGGTATTCGTGCAAAACTAATACGACTTTGCAGGATGACACTGAGCAACACCAGCAGCGCTGTTAAAATCGGGAAGGACCTTTACCCACCATTTATTACCAAACGAGGTTTCAGACAAGATGATTCCTTATCGTGCGACTTTTTCAACCTAATGATTGAAAAGATCATCCGAGCTGCTGATCTGAGACGTAGTGACACAACATTCTACAAGAGTGTTATACTGCTTGCGTACGCTGATGACATCGATATCATTGACCATAATACGGGCGAAGTCAGTGCAGAATTTTCCAGATTAGAAAAAGAGTCAAGTCGAATGGGTCTGGCAGTGATGCAGATAAGACGAAATACTTGGTGTCAACAAATTAACAGTCCCAGCGTTTTGGAACCCACGTTACCGTTGACAATACCTCCTTCGAGGTTGTGAAGGACTGTGTTTATCTGGGATCAAGCATAAACTCAACCAACGGCATCAGCATTGAGATCAAACGAAGAATAACTCTTGCCAACAGGTGTTACTTTGGGCTCAGTAGGTAATTGGGAAGCAGAGCCCTCTCTCGACGAACGTAAATCACGGTCTATAAATCGCTCATCATGCCCGTCCTACTTTATGCATCACAAACCTGGACGCTGAGCAGTTCAGATGAAAAGACTTTAGGAGCATTAGAGAGAAAGATTCTTCGTAAGATCTACGGACCAATCTGCGTCAATGGCGAGTACCGAATACGGTGGAATGATGAACTGTATGAGCTGTACGCTGACATCGACATAGTCAAGCGCATTAAAATCGAGCGGCTTCGCTGG
This sequence comes from Dichetophora obliterata, assembly GCA_963920525.1. Taxonomy (NCBI): domain Eukaryota; kingdom Metazoa; phylum Arthropoda; class Insecta; order Diptera; family Sciomyzidae; genus Dichetophora; species Dichetophora obliterata. Next base: position 79,479,267 of record OY986438.1, read on the forward strand.
CTAGGTCATGTTCACCGCATGAAAGACGATGCTCCAGTGAAGAAAACATTCGATTTGGTACCCAGCGGCGGTCAACGCAAAAGAGGACGACCGCATCTTCGTTGGAAAGACCAAGTAGAGGACAACTTGACGAAGCTTGGAATTTCCAACTGGCGCCAGCAAGCGAAAGACAGAAATGGCTGGCGCAAGTTCTTATATGAGGCCAAGACCGACATACGGTTGTAGCGCCAACTAAGAAGAGGAGAAGAGATGGTCAAGTTTGTCCATCGGATCTTTGGTCTTGCTAAAAAGATTTTTTGAAATATTGCATGGTTTAAAAGCTAATATAATTTTGTTCTTGTCAATTATGTCAGATTCAGCGAATGTTTCAGCGAACTCAGGTACGCATATCACAGATTTAAATTTTAAAAAATACTCTGCAAGAGGCAAACTTTCAATGCCTATATCTTTTAAAAGCGAGCGAACTTTGCAAAATCCTTTTAGGGTTTTGTTGGTCTAGATCAGTACCATCGATGTGTGTTGGTCGCTTTTTCGTTAGATTACATGACCCTTAAATTGTTGCATAGTTCTATGCGTCGACTTGTCCAAGAATATATGGATTACCAAAATCCACGAACCAAACACTCCTTTGTGGCCAATAGTCTCTTCGGTTAACTCACCCTGTCATGAGTTAGCTAAGTATGTGGCGATCATAATAAAGAATTTAACCAAAGATTCGAACTTCAATGTCAAAGATGCAGTAGAATTTCGACAAAGAGTAGAAAATGACCCTATTTTTGATGACGAAGTTTTAATTTCGTTCGACGTGGTATCACTATTTCCCAGTATTCCGGTGGATTCAGCAATGCAAATAATTCTTAATAAGTGGGACATTATTAAAGAGCACACATATATGACTCAGGAAATATTTAAGCAGATTTTAATTTTTATAACGAAGGAGAATCGGTTTTTTAGGTATAATGGTAAAATCTACAAACAACGCAATGGCATGCCTATAGATATCCAACCACCAGCAAAAGTCGACTTCGACTTTTTCAACCGTTGAAAATGTAAAATTCGACTAATCGACTTTTTAAACCTTTAGAAGTCGACTTTTCAACTTTTTTCGACTTTTTTTAAAATATTTTTGTACCGCTTTTGTGGGGCAGTTAAGAAGCAATATAAAAAATGTGTTATTGTTATAAAAGAATCAAAAACACTTCAGTTAATAAATAAAATATAAAAAACAAAATATTGCAATTTTATTTCTTATTTAGGTGTTCAGACTTCTAATGAATAATTTTTCCCGGGTAATCGAAAAAGGGAGAGTTATTTTCAAGATAAAGTTTAAGAATATTTTGGGAAATTTTTATGGAAATTTATTCATCAACCGTCAATATTTATGGAAGTAAGAAATAAAATGTGATGTCACTATCTGCTATCTTAAAAATGAAAACTCCTTTTTCCGATTCCCCAGGAAAAATTATTCATAATTGGGCAAAAGAAAAGCATTTTCCTTGTTTGTTTTTTTGCATAAGCGGTATATGTAAATTTTATTTTTGTGTTAGATATAACTTTAGAACAGTTTAACGTAGTGATGTGAAATTTTTGGAGTTGACGACTTTGTTGTCGTACTGTTTTTTGCCATTTTAAAATTAATTACGAAAAAGTGGCGATTACGTTAATTCGGCGGTTAGTGTTTGATATATTTGCGAACAAGTGAATGCACAATTAAAGGAACCACGTGTCTTCACCAACAGAATGTAAAAAAACCAACATGTTAAGTTGTTCTGGCGAAAGCCTATTTCGCAATTGGTTCGCTATGAGAACAGCATGAGAAAATAACCTTTCGGATGGCACCAAAGTTGCAACAATTGAAAAATATTTTTTTGCAACGGCCGAAACAAAAGGAAATTAAGTTATCATGCATTTCCAAACAACAAGCGGATTTTTATTAAGTTTTCGAGCAACAGCTGGGCGAGCCAGATAAAGGCGCAGCTGAGTGGGCACCCCTTCAATTTCATCAGTTAAAGAGTGCATATTTGTTTTAACCACCTCATCCAAAAAACATAATATGTCACTGTTATCGAATTCTTGATTATTAAATGTCGATGCCGCTATCACAACGTCTTCATTTGAAATTCTTGCTTGTCTCATCTCGGCATTCACAAGATCACCGAAATAGAGGGAGGGGGGTAATATTTGCAGTAATTATAAGTATAAGTATTAGTAAAGTGAACAGTAAAGTGAAAGATTGCTTGAGAACATTCACGGATATTTTTAAATGCGTGCTTTTTGAACCTAGGATCTAGAAGTGCTAAAAAAGCGCATGGCTTTACCAATTCAATATTTTAAATTTTTTTGTGATTTTAATGGCAAGCACGCGTTTTAAATTCTTGCCAATTTAACTTAAGGCAGAACATTCCCCTGTTTTTTATAATAAAAAATTAATCCATTTGAGCGTAGTTTGAATATTGTGAATTTAAATTTGTATTACTCTGTAATATAAAGTGTACTACTCTGGCAAAGTAACAATTGTTACCCAGTATTTTTGATATTTCTTTGTGTTTGTTTTAATGTTTTTTTTTTTTTCTCAAAACAAAATTTGAAGCTCAAAAATAATAAATTTTGATAAAAATTGTCACCTGCTTTTCAAATAGTGACAATTTCATTAAAACATTTTGTTACGCGTGTAACGTTATCAATTGCGTTATCAATAACGCAATTGCTTTGTCACACTTCCACTTTCAATCTCTTTTTTTAATTTTACCGACCACTATTTTACATTTATCGAATCAGAGTTGTCAACACAGCTTTATTTGTTGTTAAATAGCTATTTCGTTTATTAGTTTAATGAAGACAGTTCTCAGATTAGCGTTAAAGTTTTTGTTTTGCATAAAATGAAAAAAGTCGAAAGTAAATGTCGACTTTCGACTTTTTTCAATATCAGAAAGTCGATTGCCAAAAGTCAAAAATTATCAAGCAAAAGTCGACTTTCGACTTATTTCGACTCCGACTTGCACATCCCTAGGCATGCCGATGGGCTCTCCGGTGTCACCCATTATCGCAGATATTGTGATGGAAGAACTATTGACAACCCGTATGGAGATTTTGAAGACAAAACCGCGCTTTCTATGCAAATACGTCAACGACCTATTTGCCATATTAAAAAAGGATGCAGTATATTGTAAAGGTACGTTTTACGCTGGGGTATCACGCGCCGGACCAGTAGTCCTGTCACAAAACAATTTCTATTTTGGGACCCAGAAATAAAGAAGCTGAAGCGGTTTTATTTTAAATTCAAGAACTCTTGTTTATTAAATCTAGCTTCAGTGCTTTTATCTTAGATCTATCTTTAATAAATGTAAAACGTATAGGATGGCGCTTCTTGCGCGGTAAATAAGGAAATAAATTAATGAATTTAAGTTGGTGGAGATGGCTTGCTTGCGTGCTCTCAGCACGGCTTCGTTATCGTTTGGATCACGTACTCTGTAGCAAGTCTCGTTGTCCTGGTATCTGCGCTCTTTGTAGCGAGATTCTCGGTCGGTGTCCTCTTGCGCTCTCTGTAGCGCTTCTTCAATATCGGTATCGCTGGATTGTGTGCTCTCAGCACGCCTTCGATATTGCTAGGTTGCACCCTTGTGTGTTGCACACTCTAGCACAGCTCGGCCTTCCCTGAGTAGTGTGCCCTCTAGCTCATTTTAGATGCCTTCGCGTTGACCAAGTGCGTTGATTTTGACGCACGTGTCGACCTCAGTCTTGTGGCGAATGTGTTGCTTCTTTAGGCGTCGAATACTCTGCGTTTCGTAATCTGAGTGCGTTGGGTACGACGCACGTGTCGAACTCAGTCTTTTGGGCAAATATAATGTTTTGCTGGACGCTGGGTACTCCGTAGTCTTGCTGGTCTGAGTGCGTTGGTAATGACGCACGTGTTAAACTCAGTATTCTGGGCAAATATAGTGTTTTGCCGGACGCTGGGTACTCTGTAGTCTCGCTGGTCTGAGTGCGTTGGTTATAACACACGTGTCAAACTCAGTCTTCTGGGCAAATCTGTGGTTTTGCCGGACGCTGGGTACTCTGCGTTGGGTTGACCTGAGTGCGTTGGGTATGACGCACGTGTTAAACTCAGTTCTTTGGGCAAATATAATGTTTTGCCGGACGCTGTGTACTCTGCAGTTATGTCGGCTTGAGCCCATGGACGCTGACCGTGGCAGCTTTACACTTTGACTCCAGGATGGGCACTCTAGGGCTACTAAAATGTCCACGCCTGTACGGTAGTGCTGTCACAACAAAGAGTCGTTATAGTCGGCGGCAGGGAAGGTCCAGGCCAAACCATGCGTTATCCCTGTGACCAGTGGCACTATCCAAGTTGTGACAAACAAAGCGTACGTCTGGGTAGTAAGCTAAACCGATCAGTTTCACTGGCTGGGGCTCCTGGGTGCCGTCTTGATGCTGCCGAAGCGAGACCGTGTACACTGTGCCGGATGCTCTCGATGTTCTTAGTCGTTGGCTCTTGGGCGTTTGGCGCTAGACGCTATGTTGTCCTTATAGCGCTAAGTTCGTCGGCGCTCACTGGGCCGCAAATGTAACCTTACGCTGACGATCTTACCCAATGTCCTCGTACTGTCTGGAACTTAAATAGTTTTATTGTGTTTATTATTTCTTCAGTTTTCCTGATGATGAATTGCAGAGTCAATTCGAAATATCGAAAATAAAATTCAACACCAAAATTAAATATGAAATAATTTTTTATATATTTTGAAGACCTAAAGCCAGTCGAAACAAATTTTGTAAACTCGAAAGGTCGCTAAAACTTTCAACGTAAAATAATAATATTTCCAATAATAAATGTTTTATGTCATAAATTATTTAAAGCAGTTTTATTGCTTCAAGATCAATAGCGGGATGAATTCGTATCCTATTTTTGCAAAAGATACCGTATCTGATTTGAAATGAATCTTGGTTTATCTTAATTATGGATTTTTATCAGTTTTGAGAGAGTTACACAATTGTTTGCACATGTACCTACCTATTTTGTTTTTGACGTCAATTTCCGATATTGAGGATGTGTCTGAAAATAATAATGTATGCATTTGTTTTAAATTAAACAGTTACAATAGAGATTATGTAACGTTAAGAAACTCAAAGTTTTTTTTATTTTATTACTTTTGAAAAATCGTGAAATACTAAAACATAAAAAATAGGCTTCAAGAAAAAGAGCCCTACTCTTATAAGTGCTTTTTTAGAGGCGTAAAACTTTATATTGAAATAGAAGACAGGACTGTGTTTTTAAAATCCATGAAATAAACTTTAATTTTTATGATAATTTTGACATTAATGTTTGAATACGATTTCGGGCGCATTACATAACTAGGAGGTCTAATTTTCACACACTTTTCGCAGTAAATTAGACTGTTTTCCGGCAATAACACACAAAAAAATCTCTTCGATAAAAGTAAATCTAAATGTTTCGAACAGTAAGAGTCGGACATTAATATAAAAAACAACTCTTACATTTTGTTGGGTGCGATCATCTCCAGATTATCACCTATGGTTGTTTATATTTTGAGTTTTTTTTACTTCTAATAACTATTGTAACGAATAATGTATTTTGAACAAATAATCACTAATTTCGAATCATATTACTCAATACTCTCACCTAATCCGAACATCACAATTTGACTCATATTGCCTTTGCTTTTTAATTTTTCTCTATACGCATATTGAAATGCACAAGTTTAAGTTAGTTGAAATAAACCAGTTTAACTACAAACATTAACGAACCTTTACTCTCGTATTAATTTATTTTCGCTCGAACACATTTCATTGGTAAATTTTTACGTTATTTGCATTCACTTATATACAATTCACTTTTATAAATACAATTGTTGTTGCACAGTTACTATTTTTTTCGTTTAAAGTTACCAAGCAAAAATTGTAACTTAGCAATTGTAACAGGAAATGTTACCATTTTGAACAGTTAAAGTTGGCAGTTAATATATATTTCATCAAATTTTTTTTTTCAAATATTTCCGAATATGTTTTTTCGTTGAATGTTGACTTCAACGCCACATAAACTCGATTCTATGGGGGAGCTTAAGGGGACTTTAAATGAGGCTTTAAAAATCTCATGCCCTAAGGGCGCTCCAAGAGGAAAATCAAAACTTACTTGATGGTCAAGGGAAATTAGTAATCTAAGATCGCAGTGTAGGAAGATTTTTAATAAAGCTATAAAATCTGGTCGAACTGAATGCTGTGATGAGTATAAATCCAGTTTAAAAATTTTTAAGAAAGGACTTCAAAAGGCTCAGCGAAATTCCAGGAGGATTTTCTGCGGCAATATAGAAGAATCTTTCGAAGCATCAAGAATCCATAAGAACTTCGCTTTTAATCCTTGCTGTCTAAGCTACTTAAAGATATAAGACGATACCTGGACACCCTGCAGCGAGGAAACCCTTAATCTTCTTCTGAGCACCCACTTCCCGGATTGCTCTGTGGACCCTACACACATTACGTGTGAGAGGGCTCTGACGTTGAGTTATCCTACAAATGTCATATCAGAGAACACTGTCAAATGGGCTCTGTTTAGTTGTAATCCATATAAGTCTGCTGGGCATGATGGTATTATTTCAGCCTCTGTACAGCAGATGGCATCTATAATCCTTCCATGGCTTATTGCTTTTTTTAAAGGTTGCCTTTTTTTTTTTTTTTTTGGATTCGCCCGGAGGTATGAAATCTTCCCAAGATACGTATACCCGACCTATACGCATGCACGATTCACATTCTAAAATCTACCCGAATCAGCCGGGACAGACAGAATGCACCTACGTACTAAAACATACCCCCTATTGGCAATTAGGATTTTCCACTAAGCACATTAATTGGCTTTTCAGCGGAATTTAAAAATTGAATATATATAAACGCGTATTTAAGTATACTTGATTCCATATAAATAAGCAACATCGAATTAAATAATAGTAATTATCAATTTAAGGTACCCGAAAAACAATCAAAAACACTAAACTCATTTTAACTGGTTTGCGGCCATTGTCCAACCCAAGGACCTACGTGGAAATGAGATAAGTCTCATATCCGCCAAATCAAAATCCCAATTAGTTGGATATGCATTTGGGCCAACGCAGGCATAAACTTGTTTGGAAAAGAGATATACTCTGGCACACCAATCCAGGTGATAGTGTGAGTTCAGTCTAATTTCAAATCAGGAAACCACGTGAGCGCATAAATCCCAATTCGATTAAAAATTAAAATATTGAATAATTAAAAAGTAAGTTTTAAAAACGATTCATATTTGATGGTGCTTACTTTATAAACATAATATCGAGACAAAAAAGAGAAACAGAACAATCTCAATTGCCAATATTACATTGTTATAAAATTGCGTTAGGTATAATGGGATGAAGTTAAATTGATTTAATTATTTAAATGTAATATAATTTTCCGTTTTAAGACGTCTACCGAATCAGAAAAATTAATCATATTGAAGTTATCATTGAAATCACTGCACATACATCCTAAAGGTTCATGAAGAGCGTAATTAGAACTGCACTGACTCAACTTGAAAAACAGAAAATGTCTAGTTCCTCTCCTTGGGATGTTAAAATTTAGAGCTGAGATGAGATATTCCGAATTAATCTCGCCACGAAGTAATTTATACAGAAACATGACATTAAGCATCATTCTTCTGCTTCTTAGGGAAGGTAGTAAAATAATTTTAAGGCATATTTCATACGATGGAAGCATAATATTGGGGTTCCAACGACTATGACGTAAAGCAAAAAGTAAAAACTGTTTTTGAACGGATTCTATGGCGTCGATGTAGACATTATATTGTGGGTTCCATACAACTGATGTCCATGATGATGGCCTTGACATGACATACGATTAAAATGGATATTAACCTCTTTCCATATATTTGTTATTTTATTATTTGTTCCTAAGGCGGGTCAGATATCGCAAACGAGTCCAAAGTACTTTAGACCCGTTAGTATATCATCTTTCCTGCTGAAAATATTCAAAAGACTGATTGACGCGCATATTTGTTGTAAGATATATACAATTTTGCTTTCAGCTTTACAACATGCTTACAGGAAAGGTAGGTCTGTAGAAATGGCACTGCACTCCCTGGTAAGTTTTATGGAAAATTCTTTTTTTCACAAGAAATACACAATGGTAACTTTTCTAGATATCGCAGGTGCCTTTAACAATGTTCTTCCGTGGGCATTCATTGAAGCACTCATGAAGCTTCGGGTGGATGAGTCAATCTGTGCACTGATAAAAAACCTGATGACCAGCAGAGTCGTCAGTGCTCTATCCATCTCTAGGTGACTCAAAGGCCATGAGAGTTGTGATTAGAGGCATTCCTCAGGGAGGTGTTCTATCACCTTTATTGTGGAGCTTGGTTGTCAATGAACTACTGATGAAAATAGAAAAGGTGGGCTGCAAAGTGATAACATATGCGGATAACGTAGCTATTGCTTCACAGGGAAAGTTTCCTAACACTCTCTCGGAGCTGCTTGGGTCAGCGCTCTCCGATTTCAATACTTGGGCCAAAATTTGTGAGCTGGGGGTAAATCCCCAAAAAACTGCACTGTCCCTTTTTACTAGAAAATACAAAATTCCGCGCTCAATTCCTCCACATCTTGATGACACTCAGCTACACTTCGTGGAGGAGGCAAAATACTTAGGATTTATTTTGGATAGAAATTAAAGCTGGAAACTGAATATTCTTACGCGAACTAGGAAAGCTAATGTTGCTTTTTAGGCCTGTAAGGAAGCTATAGGAAAACGTGAGGGCTTACCCTGAATATTGCACGTTGGATTTACACAGCTATAGTGAGGCCAGTCTTGCTATACGGTATCTGTGGTAGACAGCACTAAGAACACAATCTAATTGCAAATTGTAAGCGTAAGTGCAAATAACCTCGGCCGTATGTTTTAGCGAAGCGCTGTAGGTCCACTTCATCTAAAGCGCAAAATTTGGTTCTTTGCTTAATACCCCTCGATATTATGGGGAAAAGATGGCACAGGAAACAGCCATAGCAACCTCGCAGTGGGCTAACACTCGTACAGATCACTCCTCTATTATCGATCTTGCAGGAGCAGTTCCTAGCAACATCGATTAAACTATTGCCACTCCCACATTCAAGAATGGCTTTCAGTAATCCCAACCAGATTACAATGGGACGGGTTACTGCCGCTAAATCAACTTTGCGCGCATATTTTTACAGACGGCTCAAAACTTGACAGCAAAGTCGAAGGAGGCGTCTTTTTAACAGATCTGGACATCGGAACCGCATTTGACTGCTAGATCATTGCAGCGTTTTCCGGGTTGAAATAATGGCCATTTGTAGAGCTGTAGAATGGCTGAGGTATAGTGAGATACTAACTAGAGGATGAGCTCGCTAGATAAGGTACAATGGTAACGCTGCTGTCTGACATGGAAACATTAGGCATGCCACTTACGTCGTGCAAGCTAGCTCTAAGGCAACATGCCACAGAAATGGCTGATTTCACGTGGATGCATAGAACCACCTCTAACACAGCTAGACAGATATGGCCTAGTTTTACTGAATAGGTAAGGTTAGGTAAATAGGGTTGTGCACCATTACCGCCGCTTCCGTGGGGGCCTATAGGTCCATTGCGAATCCCTTTTTATTTTTAACGTAGTACCATAATAACCATAATTATCTCGATTATTCCTCAAACAACCTGTGCTTTTTATGAACCTCCAAATGTCTAGCAGTGGTGTGTTCGCTAAATCTTCCAGGTCTTTGAAAAATCCGTTCCCCATATATCGGAGTCGACAATTCTGTAGACTTGGACATTCGCATAGAAGGTGAGTTACTGTTTCTGTTTATTCCGCATCCTTGCAGCTCCGAGAAAAGTCTGGCGCTGTTATGTTCATGCTATTGGCCATTACTCTAATGGGGCAATGACCTGTCAGAACTCCCACAAAAATCCGGATTTCTCGTTTGTCCAAAAGCAGAAGGCTTTCGGTTTTCTTCTCATTTAGCTCAGGTCAGAGCCCTCAAGATATGTTTCAGTCACCTCTGGAGGCCTAGTTAGTGTTAGCATTATCTCTGGCTTTAAGGGTTATACTCCTTTTGACGACGCCTATTGGAATGTACACATTTGTATTAGCTCTGTTTGTGCTTACGGTTACTCCACGCCTTGCCAGTTCATCCGCTGCGTCATTCCCTTCGATATTGCTATGTACGGGACCCAGCAGAGAGTGACGTTGTGGGTATTGCAGACACTGTTCAGTGCCAGTCTACAGTTTTGTACCGTTCGAGCCTTCGTCGTTTTACTATTCAGCGCTTTGATGGTGGCTTGGCTATCCACAAAAATAACCACCCTTGTGGGGGTATGATTTTTCCTTTGAATGGCCTGTGCAGCTTTTTCAATAGCGTATATTTCTGCTTGAAAATGCTACAGTAGTCGGGAAGTTTGTAGGACTCTTTGATTTGTAGCGTTTCGCAATATACACCTGATCCTGTTCCGTTTTCCATTTTGGAACCATCAGTTTATAATTGGAGATTGTCATTGAATTCTATGGACGTTTCTTCCCATTCTTGTCTATTGGGGATATATGTGGTGTATTCTGTGCCGAATCTTACACTGGGTATGATATAGTCGGTTGCTCTTTTTGATTCTTTGGTTCCAAAAAGATTCAGAATAGATGCATGTCCGAAAGTGTGGTTTCTCCACGCTTGTGATTCGTTGAGGCGACTCGCACTTTTGGTCGCCGAACACTTAAGAACCTCTTCTATGGGGAGAAGATTTAGCATAATTTCTAGACCCGTCTGTGGCGTTGATCTCATGGCTCTAGTTATTCCTATGTATGCTAACCTATGGACTCCTGTTAAGGAGCTAAGGTAGCTCTTTTTGTGCGCTATCGTCTGCCATACAAGAGAACCGTAGGTAAGAATGTGTGGATTATGTGCGATCGCAGACCCCATTTCCCGCCAAAGAATCTCTGGCATGAGTAAAGAGCGCATAGTGCTTTTTTCCTTCTTTCTTCTGTGTTGCGTTTCCAGCTCAGCTTGTTATCAAGGATAATTCCAAAGTATTTAGCTTCCGTGGAAAGCTTCAGAGTTACTACGTTCAGTTTCGGTAATGTGAACCTTTCTATTTTTCTTCTTCTTGTGAACAGAAAGAGTTCGGCCTTTGTTGGGTTTACACCCAGTCCGTTCGATTCTGCCCACCGCGAAAGCTCTTTCAATGCCCCAATCATTAGTTCGCTAACTGTTTGCTGGATGGCGACGTCATCGGCATAGGCTACCACTTTTGTTCCACCAGTTTTAAGTGTAGTGAGAATTTTGTCAATCACAATCAGCCACAGCAGGGGGGGATATGACTCCTCTCTGCGGTATGTCTCTTGTGACCTCTTTCCTTACCACGCTCATTACTGAATAACAAACGAGGAAGCTCACTTAATTGGCTAGGAAAGATCTCTCCATTCTGATAGGCATTATAACAGGGCACTGTTTTGTACGTAGGCATGCCTTAAGAATGGAGGTCCATACGAATGGCTTTTGCAGGAGTTGCAGGGATGAGGAAGAGGAGGAAACGGTATCGCATCTCCTCTGTTCATACCCCGCTCTATCCCGCAGAAGACATAAGCATCTAGGTGGCCTCTTTTTTGATGACATGAGGTAGGGCCGTCCAGAACTCTTGACCGTGCGTCGACAGAGGGCAGGCAGTGCGCTTTGTCGTCTGCTAGATAAATTCGGGGGTGAAGCATAAAAAGGAGCAGAAAATTTTGGGAGGATGAAAAGCGTACAGAACCTGTTAGAGCGAGAGCATTCTGTTATGAAAAAGCAGAGCTCCACATTCTGCATATCAAAAGATTTTCTTAAAAGATGTTGCTTTGACGTAAAAGGCGTTTTGTTAGCTGCATGAGAAGTTTCGATGATTGTTTTCTATGGTTCGACAGTTGAGAATATAAAACTGTATTGATATATCTGTTTAGTAAGGTTAAGCAATTTATCATAAATCATTTAACGCCCGAAGAAATCTGGCCGAAGAATTGTGTTTAGTGATGAAGCTCATTTCTGGTTAAATGGCTTTGTTTATAAGCAAAATTGCCATATATGGAGCAAAGACAATCCTCAAGCCATTAATCAGTCACCATTACATTCTTTAACATTGACTATTTGGTGCGGCTTACACGCTGGCGGAATCATCGGTCATTTTTCTTTCGAAACGAGGAAGGAGCTGCTGTCTCGTTGAATAGCGAACGCTATTGAGCCATGCTGACTGATTTTTGTTTTCAAATATTAATCAGCTAAACACCGACGACATTTCGTTCTAACAAGATGGCGCAACTTGCCATACAGCACGCTTTACCATACAATTTTTTCCTTGCCTCGAAATGCTTTCTAAATCTCAAGATTTGAACATTTAAAAATAATGAGGAAGTTACTGCATTAGAAAACCAACCTTAGCTAAAGTTCCCTGAAATGATCAAAAAATTTTATAATATATGCTCGTTTTCAGCAGGTATTATTGCAATGATTGTAAACACATTCTCCTGCGAGCAACTATTTCCTAAAATGAAAATGCAAAAAAAAATATGCAAAGCTTACGTTTGGGAGTCAACTCTTCTTCCTCCCTAGCTTCTTCTAAATTTTTTTTCAATAACCCTCGTTCCACTTCAATCAAGCTTTCCTTTAACAAATCTATCACTGAGCCTTTCTTCTGTATTTCAAAAAACATAACACATAATAGCATTCTGTATTCCAAAAAGGTACACACCTATCGCTCTATGGACTGTATTATTTAAAGAAAACTCTACCTTTTCTATAATTGTATCCCAATAAATGCCCTCCTTTGGTTTTATTATTTTTGCTATCATCGGACCTAAACTTTTGTTAACTATTTCTACTTGGCCGTAAGCATCTGACGAAGCTGTAGCTATCTTTATGTATTGTACATTCAACCCTTCCAGAAATTCCTTAAAATCATTTGACGTAAAGCAGTTTCCTCTATCTGACACTATGAACTTTGGACGACTATATGCTCTGAAGTAATCTTCAAGAACTCGGATCACTTTTTTCGTGTTTGTTGTTTTTGTGTGGTACAACCTAGCAAACTTAGTGCACGCATCAATAATTGCAAAAATATGTTTTTTCAACCGAGCGTTGTCTATCGGTCCATAATGATCTATATATAAAACTTCAAATGGAAACTTTGGTTTCGGAATATTATGGAGAAGTCCTTCAGCTTTTCCCTGTTTATAAGAAAAAAAAAATACATTTTAAACAATTTATGATGTCATTACCTATTTTTTCTTTCATTCTAGGCAACTAATAGCTTTTTTGATATCAATTCAACTGTTTTATCTATGCCCATGTGACTAATGTGATTATCCATATCCTCAGGCAAGCTAAACAGAACCAATTCTTTGTCACTATTCCTATGCAGAATTCCATTACGCATTTCATAAAAACTATCTTCAGTCAACTCCAACTTTTTTCTAATTTCGTCCTTGTTTTGACAAATAATTAAATTTTCTTCAAAAGTGTTAGCTTCCAGAATTAGAATATTAGAGCTTTGACTCAACGCATCGACATGTTGCATCTTCTTGCCTGCTCGATGTTCCAATTCATAGTCATAATTTTGGAGCTCTAGAGCCCGTCTTGCAATCCTTGGATTGAATTCCTTTTTACTCAACGTCAATGTCAACGAATTACGGTCTGTAACTATTTTGAATTGTTTTCCTTGGAGGTAAACTCGAAAACGTTTCAACGCATAAGCAATAGCTAGTGTTTTTAATTCGAAACTATGGTATTTTGGTTCAGCCTCTGAAGTACATTTAGAATATTAGAAACATTGATGCCACTTTTTATCCTTCTTTTTTTTGCAACAAAATTGCTCCAAAGCCTATCGAACTTGCATCACAATGCAACTCCGTAACATCATTTGGATCTTACAATGCTAATATAGGAGATTTTATTAACTTTTTCTTAAAAGTTTGTAATGTACAATCTTAACATGTAATATAACGCCTCGTTAGGATGTGTTACTGTGGTTGAGTTGCCAATTTCGGATGGGGGTGCACATCTAGGTTTCTAGGGAAACTGGGGGCGTTATAACAATGTAACATGTCTGAGTGTCTCAACCTGGCGAGGCCAGCATAATCTTTGTGAAATCGCTTCAAGTCGACTCAAACCTCCACGTGGTGTTTTCTGGGCAACGTCAAAACTGACAACCATTAGTTTGGCGGCTAATCTGAGCAGCAGGCCTCCCTAGGATTAAAATAGGTTGTGCGTCGGGTTTGAAGCCCACCCGTAAAAACCCATTTCAATGAAAACAACTAGGAAAAGAAGAAAACTGATCCACCGCAAACGAAAAACTGCTAAAAATTTATGGATATGCACCTGGAATGTCCGAACCCTTAATTGGGAAGGTGCCTCTATCCAACTGACTGATGTCTTGGAAAGATACAAAGCTGATATCACTGCTATTCAAGAAATGCGATGGAAGGGACAGGGTTGCTGTGATATCTACTACAGCGGCCATGCGGAGAAGCACGAGTTTGGATGCGGCTTTGTAGTTGGCAAGAGACTACGGCCCCACGTTCTGCGATTTACACCTGTGAACGAACGACTTGCCATAATCCGCATCAAGGTTAAATTTTTCAACATAAGCCTAATATGTGCGCACGCTCCGACAGAAGACAAGGACGATGAGATCAAGGAAATTTTCTACGAGCGCCTTGAAAATGCTTACGAGCGCTGCCCCCGTCACGACGTAAAAATCGTGCTTGGTGACTTCAACGCTAAGGTGGGAAAGGAAAATATTTTTGATCCAACAGTCGGAAAGTTCACCCTCCACGACAACACCTCCGATAACGGAATGAGGCTGATTGACTTCACCGCAGCACGAAACATGGTCGTAGCCACCTGGATGTCCCCTGATCAAAAAACCAAGAATCAAATTGATCACGTTTTGATCGACGGAAGGCACTCTTCCAGTGTATTGGATGTACGCACGATCCGTGGTGAAAACATTGACTCGGATCACTATCTTGTTGCAGCCAAGATCCGTACACGTCTGTGCGCAGCTAAGAATACACGCAACCCTACACAGAGAAAGCTAGACATCGAAAATCTGCAATCGAAACAGACAGCCGATGCTTTCGCCACTCGACTCTCACTCCTGCTTCAAAGCACTCCTCCAATCGATGATATATGCGCGCAGTGGACACACATCTCCAACTCCATGCGTGCGGCTGCTAAAGAGGTGATTGGCTACCACCGCCCTCGCCGAAACTAGTGGTACGACCAGGAGTGTCGCGACGCCACTGCAGAGAAAGACGTCGCCTACAAAGCCACCCTGCAGTCGGTTGTAACGCGCGCTGCTAAGGAGCGATACAAAGAAAAGAGGAGGGAAGATAGACATATTTTCAGGCGGAAAAAAAGAGAGATAGAAAAGCGCGAGCAAGAGAAGATTGAGATGTACAGTGACAGGAATGAGGCCCGAAAATTTTTCGAAAAAATAAGGCGCCTTGCCGATGGTTTTAAAACCGGGGCCTCTTCCTGCAAGGATGAAAACGGGAATCTAGTAACAGATGTCCAGAGTACACTGACGTTATGGAGGAAACACTTCTCTAAGCTTCTAAATGGCGA
The DNA here is from genome assembly GCA_963920525.1 of Dichetophora obliterata. Classification (NCBI taxonomy): domain Eukaryota; kingdom Metazoa; phylum Arthropoda; class Insecta; order Diptera; family Sciomyzidae; genus Dichetophora; species Dichetophora obliterata. The sequence continues at coordinate 79,494,899 of OY986438.1, forward strand.
CGCTGACAACAATCCCGCCAATAGAGATGATATTCCGGAAACCCCACTTTTGGATGACAGCGTTGAGGTTCCGCTGCCCAACTATGATGAAGTTCTGACAGCTATAGCTCGGCTTAAAAATAACAAAGCCGCGGGAGCTGATGGCTTACCTGCTGAGCTGTTTAAGAATGGAGGCGAAGCTCTACTTAAATGCATTCACGAGCTTCTATGCAGAATATGGTCGGAAGAATGCATTCCGAACGATTGGAATCTCAGTGTGCTCTGCCCAATCCACAAAAAAGGCGATCCCTCTATCTGTGCCAATTACCGTGGGATAAGACTTCTTAATATCGCATATAAGGTCCTGTCGAGCGTTTTATGTGAAAGATTGAAGCCCATTGTAAACGAACTGATCGGACCTTATCAGTGTGGCTTCAGACCTGGAAAGTCCACCATCGACCAGATTTTCACGCTACGACAAATCTTGGAGAAGACTCAAGAAAAACATGTCGACACCCACCATCTTTTTGTCGACTACAAAGCCGCCTTCGACAGCCCAATCAGGAAGCACCTGTACGCCACCATGTCTGAATTTGGTATTCGTGCAAAACTAATACGACTTTGCAGGATGACACTGAGCAACACCAGCAGCGCAGTTAAAATCGGGAAGGACCTCTCCCCACCATTTATTATCAAACGAGGTTTCAGACAAGGTGATTCCTTATCGTGAGACTTTTTCAACCTTATGATTGAAAAGATCATCCGAGCTGCTGATCTGAGACGTAGTGACACAATATTCTACAAGAGTGTTATGCTGCTTGCGTATGCTGATGACATAGATATCATTGGCCATAATACGGGCGAAGTCAGTGCAGCATTTTCCAGATTAGAAAGAGAGTCAAATCGAATGGGTCTGGCAGTGAATGCAGATAAGACGAAATACTTGGTGTCAACAAACAAGCAGTTCCAGCGTCTTGGGACCCACGTTACCGTTCACAATACTTCCTTCGAGGTTGTGAAGAACTTTGTTTATCTGGGATCCAGCATAAACTCAACCAACGACATCAGCATTGAGATCAAACGAAGAATAACTCTTGCTAACAGGTGTTACTTTGGGCTCAGTAGGTAATTGAGAAGTAGAGCCCTCTCTCGACGAACGAAAATCACGCTCTATAAATCGCTCATCATGCCCGTCCTACTTTATGCATCACAAACCTGGACTCTGAGCAGTTTAGATGAAAAGACTTTAGGAGCATTCGAGAGAAAGATTCTTCGTAAGATCTACGGACCAATCTGCGTCAATGGCGAGTACCGAATACGGTGAAATGATGAACTGTATGAGCTGTACGCTGACATCGACATAGTCAAGCGCATTAAAATCGAGCGGCTTCGCTGGCTAGGTCATGTTCAGCGCATAAAGACGATGCTCCAGTGAAGAAAACATTCGATTCGGCACCCAGCGGCGGTCAACGCAGAAGAGGATGACCGCATCTTCGTTGGAAAGACCAAGTAAAGGACAACCTGACGAAGCTTGGAATTTCCAACTTGCGTCAAGAAGCGAAAGACAGAAATGGCTGGCGCAAATTCTTAGATGAGGCCAAGACCGACATACGGTTGTAGCGCCAACTAAGTAAGTAAGTAAGTGCACATCTAGCTTTGCACTAGCTAGCTCTTCAGTATGTCGGGGATCTTCCCTAGTCTGCAACTCAGAAGACATTACTCCAATTAATTTATGAGTACTTTCAGAAAAAGAAGAAATATAGAGGAATAAAACAAATATCACTCTTTAGGAATCAACAGAAAAAATATAATTAAAACCAGAAACTAATTACAACAAAAATCTCGACAGCCTCTCAACCTTCCGACTAACTACCATAAATTAGGGAATTTGTAGTGTCATTTGTTCTCTAAGTCTCTACCCTCCCTACCTTGGCAATCTTAAAAAAGGTTTCAAGTAATTGCCCCTTATTCATCATCAGCTTAATCAATTAAAATTGATAGCCGGACATGCTGACGTGACGACGAACTACCGCAAAAGGTTTGAAGAACATAGATTTTAAAGTTTATTTTCAGAAAGGTAATTCATAATGTTTTAATTCTATTTTTTATTTCTATTTTGCTACTCCAAGCTAATTTAAATTTTAAGTAACAATAGATAAGTTTTTCAAATTATTTTAATTCTACGCTTTATATTTCAATAGTATACAAATTCCAATTATATCTTATAATAAAGGAAATATTAATTCATATATATCGTTAGAACAAGTCTGAATTGAAACTTCAATATAAATTTTTTTTTACCCAAATCGATTGTTTCTGCTAGCAAAGCTTAAACAAAACACAAACAAAAAGAAAAAATTGCCAATGTAGAGAAACACCATAATAGTAACCTAATAATGAGTTTTCAAGCTAATTATGTGCGCTTGCTCTTATTTATAACTTGCAAATGAAAGAAAAAACCGACATCTGCATAAACCATGATCTACCTTAAAGCAAGAGAGCGCGTAGAACAAAAGTAGAAATGAAACGCAAAGGCCGTTTAGCTGATTCGGACTATCAGAGTAAGCAAAGTTTTCATCAACTCTCGTTCTGAACAGGTTGTTTGATAACTTGGTTGCGAAAATTTTTAAGTAATTCCAGTGTGTTTGAATATTAAATTCTAACTTTTGTGTAAACTTGTGCTTTTTGGGACATTTGAGGACGTCTTTCAGTCAGGTTTTTATAGTTTTTTTTACTTTTCCATTCAATCTATCAAAGCGGGGAAAAAATTTGTTTCTGACAAATTTTTCATAAGCTGTGGAATCAAAGTTTTTGAGTTTTGTTTGAAAAATTTGAAAAATTCATATTCGCTTGTTTCTGTTGTTTTTGTTCTTCGTTTGATTATTTGTCGCATTCTAAAATTCAGCAGTTTTACATCAATTGTATTCTATATTTTTTCTGCACTCTTTTGGTAATCGCTGCTAATTTTTTCTTTTTCTTATTGTAAAAATTTTTTAAATTTTTGTTTGCCAATTAAGTGCAGTGTTTTTTTGCCTTATTTTCGTCCTTTTATCTTGCATAATTTTAATATGATTTGTGCTAAGCCTGGCTGCTCTGTATAGGGTGAAACTGAGTTTTTATCATGTTGGTTATGTGATAATGCTAATCACACCAAATGTGCAGGCGTGACAGGTCGAGTTGCGGATTGTATTGAGGAAGGTAAAGGGTTGCATTGGTTTTGCGAGAAATTTAGATTGGCTGGCATCAACTTCTACAAGCTTTTTAAGCAGACGAAGCAAGGCTTCTCTGGAATAAGTAAGGAACTTTCTTCGTTATCTGCAAAATTTTATAAATACCAGTCACTTTTCGATAATTTTAAATATATTGAAGAGTCAATTCCTTCACCCAAGCGGAAAAAAACACATGTCATTGCGTAGTGAGCGAAAAAAGGATTCAATTCCAACTCTACATTATTCTGAACATGACTTTGCTGATGAAATGGACATTTGTGGTATAACAGCCCCTCTACCTATTTTAACTCTTACTTCGAATACAGCAAGCATATCGATTTCTGCTCCTTTGCCAGTGCTGGCACTTCCACTTTCACTTCCAGTCACGTTTTATGCCCAAACTGTTTCTCTTTCACCAACTTTGATCGATTCCCAGGTTGTTCCACTTACTTCTCAGGTTTCTGTTCCACCTAAGCCATTAATTGCAATTCCACCAACTAAATCAATCTTTATTTCTCGCTTAGCTGCAGATACAACAGAGGTTGATATAGATTTTTTCATTAAATCAAAGTTGAAGTGTTTCTACATTTGCCGAGTCCCCGAAATAGCCCTGAATCTCATCCAAAAAACGATTAATAAACCGCAAATCTAAATTAGAACTTGTGTGCCAAAATGTCAGGGGTCTTAACTCCAAATTTTCCGATATTTTCAGTAACGGTTTTGATTTCGAATATAAAATTATAATTTTTACAGAGACTTGACTTCGCTCTAATATCTTAAATTCTGAAATAATGTGTAATAAATATTAAATTTTTCGTAAAGATCGTCATGATAAGATCGGTGGTGGTGTTTTGATAGCTGTTGAAAACTCGCTTGCATCTGAAGAATTGACAATTCTTGGCACCAGTGACATAGAGTTCATTTCTGTTGCAGTTAAATTAAATAATAGTATTATTTATGTTACCTGCTCCTACATTCCTCCTAAATGTTACTTATCAATTTATTTAAAAAATATACACGCCATCGAAAAAGTTTATAATTTGTTAAACAATAAAGACGTTCTTATGGTGCTGGGTGATTTTAATCTATCTTTTGTGACTTGGAGATCGTCTGACGATTCTTCATTTTTTACACCTGTTTCCAATAGTGATTAGATGAATGATTTCTTAGATAAGCTATCTGATCTATCTGATATTCAACAAGTCAATAATATTTTAAATATAAACCCCAGAACCCTAGACCTTGATTATTTGTCGTATAGATGTACTACTGTTACTCTCCATTGTTCGAATCCCGTTTCTCTTCCAGAAGATGTACATCATCCAACTCTAGAAATAACAGTTTAACTCTCCCACGAAAAATAAGAGAAAGTAACTGCTGATGCACGAAATAAAAAAGTTTATAATTTTAAGGAAACGGACTATGTAAAACTTAATTCCTTACTTTCGCAGACTGATTGGTCTCCAATTTTAACTAGCGAAACATCATATTCATATTATGACGTCGAATCTTCGGTACAGTTTTTTAATGATACTCTGCAAAGGTGTTTCTTATTGTCCGTCCCAAAAAAAAGGTGGTACTCCGATCCTGGCTAACAAATGATCTAAAGGCACAAAATTTAAAAAAATCGTTTATTTAGAAAATATAAAATATCTGTTTCTAGTTAAGACTTTGCTTCCTATTCTGCTTGTCGTTATAGATATCAACTATTAAATAAACAATGATATTCTGCTTATATAATTAACATTAAATCTCAATTTAAAGATAATCCAAAACTTTTGTTTAGTTTTGTTAACTCAAAACGTAAAGCCTCCAGCTTTCCCCCCCTTGTGAAATTCAATCAGGAAGAATCATCTTGTGACAATGTAATTTATATACTGATATACCATTTAATACTAGTACGGTGTATCCTTTTCTCTCGCCAGTTAGCTCTTTTGAAACTCCTGTAATAGACCCAAATATTGTTATGTGTTATCTTCGACAAGTAAAATCGTCTTTACGACCTTCCTTGATGAAATTCTAAGCTGTATTTTAAAGCAATGTGCTACAAACCTGTGTACTCCTCTAGCGAACATTTTTAATATTTTCTTGCATAGTGGTTTTTTCCTATTATATAGAAGGATTCTAATATTATACCCCTTTATAAATCTGGCTCTAAGATAGATGTGTCTAACTATCGAGGTATTGCAAAATTAAGTGCAACCCCTAAGTTATTTGAGAAAATCATAGTTGATCACTCTGATCAGAATCAGAACTGATTATCCCACTGCGTGTCTTCCACCGTTTCTGTCTCTCAACATGGTTTTCTGAAGGCTAGGTTCACTACAACAAACCTCTTAGAGTTTACTACGAGTGTTATAAATGGTTTTACTTCGGGATTGCAGACTGATGTTATTTATATGGACTTTAGCAATGCCTTTGACAGTGTTAATCATAATCTTATTTTGAAAAAACTCCACCTTATTGGGTTTCCTGTCACATTATTAAATTGGATAAATTAGTATTTATCTAGACGTACTCAAAAGGTTTTATATAAGAATTCTCTTTCAAAAAGTATTTCGGTCACTTCTGGCGTTCCTCAGGGCAGTCATCTTGGACCGGTTTTGTTTTTACTATTCATCAATGATCTTCCTTCGACGTGAAACTTTTTCTTTGTTACAAATCACCCGAAGAACGACATCTTTTACAATCTGATTTAAATAGACTAGTGGACTGGTGTAGCTTTAATTTATTAAATCTTAACTTAAAAAAATGTAAGCAAATGACATTCTCGCGTAGATCTGCTAATAACATAAATTACACTATATATAACACTAACTTAGAAATAGATTACAGTTTTGTCAATCTTGGTGTTATTATGGATTCAAAACTTCGCTTCAATCTCCACGTTAATATGGTGATAGATAAGGCAAGAAGAGTCCTTGGTTTCATTAAAAGATGGGCTAAAGAATTCAGTGATCCCTTTACTACTAAATTATTACATACCTCTCTTGTAAGTCCAATTCTTGAATATGCATCAGTTATATGGAACCCACAATATAATAGCTACATCGACGCCATAGAATCCGTTGGAATCCCAATATTATGCTTTCATCGTATGAAATACGTATGAAATAAGATTATTTAACTACCTTCTCTAAAAAGCAGAAGAATGATGCTTAATGTCACGTTTCTGTAAAAATTACTTCGTGGCGGGATTAATTCGAAATATCTCATCTCAGCTCTAATTTTTAACATCCCAAGGAGAGAACTAGGCATTTTCTGTTTTTCAAATTAACACAGTGCAATTCTAATTACGCTCTTCATGAACCTTTACGATGTATGTGAAGTGATTTCAATAATAACTTCAACATGATTAATTTTTGTGATTCGGTATTCGTCTTAAAACGGAAAATCATATTAAATTTAAATATTTAAAACCATTTAACTTAATCCTATCGGTAATTGAGTAATCCTAATATCGGTAATTGAGATTGTTCTGTTTCTCCTTTTTGTCCCACTATTATGTTTTTTAAAATGATTGCAATGATATCTTGCGACGAGTAGACATGTTTTTTGATATCCGCAACTTATTCGCGATCTTGTTAACACTTCTGTAAATTTGGGTTCCAGTTTTGTGTCCGGACGAAATTAAAGCCTTGATCGGTTGCTCCGAGCATTGTATTCTTCAATTGTTCACATTTTCCAGTGCTTAATTAATAATATGCAATAACAATAGAGTTCAGTTACTACAGCTTTTTCACACTTTCTCCGCAATAGATCATTTTAAGAACCAATCCAAATATCATTGAAATATCTCAAAGATATCGATAGAAGTGGTCCAAAAAAAAAACCAAAAGGGAGAAAAATTTACCCACCATAATATGGGTTGGGCTCAGGGACAACACAAGACATAACAACTAACCATGCGTTTACATAGATCTTATCCTTAATTAGTTTTTAATCTACTTTTGAGTTGACCTTTCGACAAGTTAATATCAAAAACGTTACAGTTGTTAACAAAGGTACTCATGCGATTTAATGGAGCAGTTAACATATATTTTTTTCTACTAAATGGTAAATAAATAAAGTTGTTAGAGTTTCTACTGCTTCTACGGTTAGTGTTAAAATTTATAAGAGAAAGAAGCTCTGGAGAGTCGAATACACCAGTAAAGAGTTAGTGTAAGTAGACGATATCAGCAGATTTTCTTCTCTCACTTAAAGATTGCATTTTTAATAATTTCAAACGATCCTCATATGGAGCAAGGTTAAATGTGTCAGTTCCACTAAAGCCTCTTAGAGCAAATCTAACAAAACGTTTTTGAATTCTTTCTATACGATCAACATGCACATTGTAATGTGGGGACCATACTTGACTTGCGTACTCCAAGTGAGGACGCACGATTGAATAATACAGAGTTGTAGTTGTTATTAAGCTATCAAACTCTTTGGCCCACCTTTTTATAAAACCAAGCATAGAAGACGCTTTTTTACAAATTGTATCAATATGCATGTTAAACGACTTAAAGCAGTATCTTTAATTTTGTAATCAAAAATAAAATTGTTCCTTTTACGCGAAAAGGTCATAGTTTGGCATTTATCTGTATTTAAAAACATGTTATTTTTAGAACACCAAACCTCAAAGGAGTTCAAGTCTGACTGGAGCAGGTCTGAATTGTCATTAGAATCGATTGTTCTGTATATTTTCATATCATCTGCATAAATAAGCAAATGAGAGTGTTTGATGACGTGGGTAATATCATTAATTGCCAAAATAAACAGAAGTGGACCCAGGTGGCTTCCTTGAGGAACACCCGATTCTGCAACAAATTCAGAAGACAACACGCCTCGGAACCGTATTTGATAAGATCGCTCCATCAAATACGATTTGATCCAGTTTACAAAATATTGTGGAAATCCCATTAATTTAAGTTTAAATAAAATTAGATTATGTGGTAATTTATCAAATGCTTTGCTAAAGTCAGTGTAAATACAATCGACTTGGCTACCAGAATCAATAGATTTTAAGCAGAATGTAGTGAAATCAAGGAGATTAGACACAGTGGATCTGCCAGTAACAAAACGATGCTGACGAGTTGTCATGACTTGCCCACAGTGAATTTTCACTCGATCGTACACTATTCACTCAAAAAGTTTAGGAATTGAAGACAATTAGTGACGTCATTCCTGCAACCTTTTTTGTAAATAGGACTGATATAAGATTTTTTCCAAAAAAGAGGAAAATTACTTTCATAGATTGATTTATTAAAAAGTAACGAAAGTGGCTGACATAAAATGGAGCCGCATTGTTTTAACACTGCGGCAGGAATTCCATCTGGTCCAGCGCTAAAATCCTCATCGATTGATTCAATATACTCAAAAATATCCTTTGAGGTAAAAGATATATGCCCCAAAGAAACTCTGGATGCGTTGTTCATATAATCAAAATACGCTAAATCAGGATTTAAAGAATCTGAACAAAATGATTCTTTAAAAAGATTGGCAAATAAGCCACAAATAATGGTGGAATCGTCAGTAAATCCATCCTGAAGTTTGAAAGAAGAAGGAAATCCATCAGTCTTCTTCTTAACATTAATAAATCCCAAAAATTTTCTTGGATCAGACAAAATACTCAGCTTCATATTATCCAAATACTCATTATATAATGCAGCTGAGCGATTCTCAAATTCCAGAAACAAACGTTTGTATGTTTCTAGGTCATTTGAGTCAAAACTACAAACATATTTCTTCCATGCCCTATTCCTATTGTTGCGAAGAGTCTTTAAATCCTTTGTGTACCAAGGGTACGCAGAATTTTTCGCAAATTTGAGACTATATGGTACAGACTGAGAAAACATAGCAAAAAGCTCCGTATAGAAAAAATTTATTGAACTATTAAGACTATTATTATTTATGTACTCTGTAATTATATTTAATTTACTATAAAGTAAATGATTCAACCCCAAAAAGTCAGCTTTTTTTAAATTGAATTCATAAACTGTGTCAACAGAGCTTGAATTTACCATATTCTCCCTATCGGATTTATACCAAATACTCAAAGGTGGATGGTAATTATCAATAGTAGTCAAAGCATGAAGTGCCCTCTGAACAATGACATTGTTACTGTCTGTAGTTAAGACTATGTTAAGCAGCCTTTCCAGACTATTATAAATACTAACTAACTTGTTGTTAGTCAGAACATATACTGTCAACAAATATATGTTCTTGGCGTGTCTTCGAAATAGATGCACAAAAATGTGTTTCATCGTCAGAAGAATGCCATTTTAAGTCAGGCAAATTAAAATCGCCCAACAATAAAATGTCGTCATTAACGTCAAGTAAATTTAATATAAATTCTATGCAATCCGCAAGGCTTGCATAGACCTCTACACTGCTCTTGGGAGGAACGTATGCATTAATAACAAATACATTAGAATTGCAATGAACAACCTTAACGCATATAAGTTCGATATTAGTAGAGCAGGGAATATCAATAAAGGAACTAACACAGGAGTTCCTTACAGCTAATAGGACACCACCACCAACTGCAGAATTATTGTCAGCGTCTCTGTTCTTCCTATATACTTCAAAACTATTGTCAAACAGTTCTAAGTCAGTAATTCCTCCTTTTTAAATTAACTTTTTAAATTTAAATAATGTCGAACAAAATCACCAGAGGTGCTGCTGCTGCCCGTAAACTTGCCGCACCGACGACTCCACTTGCCGACAACAACTCACGAATGGATGAGTCATCTACTTCAACCAAACCTTCGTCTTCTGATGCCAGTCTTAATGCAAAGTTAACCGGTATCGAGGAAAGCATAGTAGCGCAACTAACTAAAACAATAACGGAGTCGGAAAGCAGAGTGATGGAGAGAATTGGTGCAGTTTCAGCCGAGCTCGCCAACATGAAATCTACTTTGCGGAGCGTGATCGAAAGAAGGACTACTGTTGAAAATAATTATAAAGAGCTTACCATACTGCATGAGAAGGTTGACAAATTAAAACAGGCTTTTGAAACTGTTCCTGCCGCCCCCTCTGAATCACCCATCAATGATGAAGTAAGCGAACTCAAATCCCAGCTTAGTAAATTGGAGAACGATGCTGCCTCTACCGATGTCATCATTAATGGAGTTCCTCTTTGTGCCAATGAGAACCTTGTTAGTGTGTTTGAAAAAATTTGCACTGCAATACAACATAAAACTCCACGCCTAATAAATATATTTAGAGTGAGAGCGAGCAAAAGCAAAGCAAACTCGGCAATCATTGCTAAGTTATCTTCTGCATATGAGCGTAACTCTCTATTCAACTCTCTAAACAAAAACTAACAAGCGGCAGCCAACACTTACTGATATTGGGTGCGGTGGAGGTGAGAAAATTTATGTGCATGAGGGCCTCACTAAAACAAACAGATCAATTATGTTATATGCTAATAAGCTCAAGCGTGAGAATCGATTAGCTGCAGTGTTCTCTTTGCGTGGGAGAGTTTTTGTAAAAACTTCGTGGGATGGGGAGGCCAAATTGGTTCAAGATTTTAAGAGCGTTGATTGTGTTGCTAGATTATTTGGATAGAGCTACAAACTTCATACATCAACTTTTTAAAAGCGTTCGATTACATATTATACTTTTATTTCTATATATAATCAATTATTTTTAGTAGTTTATAATATCCTATTTTTTCTATTCCATTTTTTGTCTTTTTGTTTTCTATATATATATTTTTCTTTTCTTCTTGTCAATTGTCTTTAAAATTCATTTTTACTTAATTCACTCTTTGATTGTTTGTCTTGCTTTTGTCTGCTTGCTCTATATTATATACATGGCTAGTATTAATAGGAGACTTTCCAATTGTGCTATAGATTGTTACAAAGCACTAATTCAAGTGCTTTGTAAACAAGACAAGGGTTTTAATGTTATTCATTTCAATGCTAGGAGTTTGAATGGATTCAAACTGGACTATGCGAGATACATTTTTGAAAACTCGGACGTAGATGTGATATGTGTGTCAGAGACATGGTTTAAAAATGATGTACCTGATTATTATTATAGCTTTCAAGGATTTAAACTTTTTCGTAGTGATAGGTCATTGGCGTCGGAAGCGGGGGGGCAAGGTGGGCAGTTGCCCCCCCACTTTTTTAGCAAGATAAACAATTTAAAAAGAAAAGTTATTCAAAATATCAGTTTTTTTACAACGATAATATTTTTGTATTATATATTTTCCTCTTCTTTCTCTCTTCTTCATGTTTCATGTGAAGAAATTTTGGTGAACTTTTTTTGCACCACCATTTGTACTGCCCCCCCATTTGTACTGCCCCCCCAGATGAAATTCGCTTCCGACGCGATTGTGATAGGTATGATAGAAGGGGAGGTGGCCTTGCAATTTATTGTCGGTATTGTTTGAATGTTGAGTTTGTAAATAAAAGTAATGATATCTGTGAATTTTTAAATGTTGAAATCACTGATAACTATTCCAAAATATTAATGTACTGTGTTTATAACCCTAATCGTTGTAATAATGTTGAACCCTTTTTAATGACCTACTTAATAGGGCTACAAATTATGATTTTTTATTTGTGTGTGGTGATTTCAACATTAATTTGTTAAACAATGATGCATTGACAGAAAATTTTTTATTACCATTCCACAACTTGTGGCTTGGAGTTAGCTAACCATTACATACCAACTCGATCTGCGAACGATTCTGAACCCAGCTTACTTGATGTCTGTTTAGCTTCTGATATATCTGTAGTGTTAATATTCGATCAAATGACATTTCTTTCAGACCATGACTTAATTTTCTGTTCCATTAATGTTAGCTTTAATCGCACTGCTCAGTCCTGTTTTACATTCCGTGACTTTAAATCTCTAAATATAAATAATCTTTGTGATAATTTGTCTTATGTAAGTTTTAATGATTGTTTCATGTATGACTCAGTGGATGAGAAGCTAAGTGTTTTCATGGATAAATTGAATGTTGTTTTTGATCAAAATTTTCCTTTACGTACTGTGAATGTTTCTAGTAACAACTGTCCTTGTCCTGTCCACTAATCGTGTTTTAGGTGATATAAAGTTGAGAAATAGACTACATTCCAATTGGAAAATTAATCGGTCTAGCCAAAACTGGGAAAATTATAGATTATCTCGTAACAACGCATCAGCAATAATAAAACAGGAAAAGACTAATTTCTATAATTCAAAACTAAATCCTAATTTGGACTCAAAACAGCTGTGGAAGAATATTAAAAGTCTGAGAGTATTTGGTAAGCAATCAGATGAATGTAATTTAGATCCTAATCTTCTCAATGCTTTTTTCTTGAGTACTCCAAGAACAAGTACCAGCTACGAAAACTCTTTTTTGATACAAAGGAATTTTATTTTTCCTTCGTTTGTATTCACTCCTGCCGACGTAAACTTTATTACGAAATGTATAATGCAGATAAAATCCAACGGTGGAGTTGATGGGATGCCAATTAAATTTAATTAAAATTGTTCTTCCTTTTATAATTGGATCTTTGACCCACATTATTAATTGTAGTTTATCTAGCTCGCAGTACCCAAACATGTGGAAAACTGCCACAGTGACTCCGATACCTAAAACTGCTTACGCATCTGACTATAAAGACTACAGACCAATAAGCATACTGCCTGCACTAGGAAAGGTGCTCGAAAAGATCATGGTGGACTAAATTTCTCAATTTTTAAATGAAAACAAACTGCTATCGCCTTTTCAGTCAGGTTTTCGATCTGGACATAGCTGTTCGACAGCGATATTAAAAATTACTGACGATATCAGGATAGCGTATGACCAAAATTTTATAACACTGCTGTGTCTTATTGATTTTTCGAAAGTCTTTGATACTGTTAATTATTCTTTGCTTTGTCAGAAACTAGCTATGTACTTTAATTTTAGCCATAATGCAACTAGTCTAATAAGACATTATTTAAACGGAAGAACACAAAGAGTTAAAGTAGGCATCTTTCAAAAACATTAACACTGGTGTTCCACAGGGATCCATCTTAGGTCCTCTTTTATTTTCAATCTTTCTAAATAACATTTTTGAAGTAAGTAAATATGCTTCTATTCATGCATATGCTGATGACATTCAGATGTACCTGTCTCGTCCTGTTGGCCTCTTAGAAGATTTAAGCTTCAGACTTAACTCAGACTTATTATTTATTAATAATTGGGCTATAGCTAAATCGCTGGTAATAAACCCTTTAAAATCCAAAGTTATGGCAGTTGCTAGAAATTGCTCTAGCTTTGTAGACATTCCGCCATTATTTATTGGTTTTGACCAATTAGAAATTGTTGAAAGGACTAAAAATCTGGGCTTTATAATTAACTTTAATCTAACTTGTACTGACCATATAAATAATACTGTAGGAAAAATATATGGAACTCTTAGAAATTTACGACTCTCCTTTGCCTATACCCCAATTGAAACTCGCCGCAGACTTGTTGTGCAACTTATAATGCCACTTATATCTTTTTCTGAAACTGTTTTTTGTCAACTTGACTCACAGTCACTACACAAACTTGTAGTAGCGTTTAACAGCGCAGCAAGATATGTCTATGGTGTACATCGGTATGATCACATTTCTGCGAAAAGTAAAAATATATTTGGATGTGATTTATTAGACTATCTTAAAATTCGTAACCTCATTTTTTTGCATCGACTAATATATTTAAAACGTCCAGAATATCTTTATGATAAACTTAATTTTTTTCAGTCCGTGAGATGTATAAATTTTATTGTCCCTAGGCATAATTATCTTAATACAAGTAGGTACTTTTTTATTAGCATAATAAGAATTTGGAACTCCTTGCCAATTAATATTAAGCAAATAACTTCGAGCAACGACTTCAAACGAGCAATTTTTAAATATTTCGTTCCTTGAATTAGATCTCTTTTTCTTCTTTTCTTTCCTATTTATAATTTATATTCTATTCCGATGTTCCGTTCTTCAATTTCTTTCCCTTACCCTATCTTTTCTTACATTTTAGTTTTTAAATTTAAAATTGATAACTTCATTCAGCTTTCATTTTATTTGATTTGATTTAAATTAACTATAATGTTTATTTATTTAAATATTTTATTATTGTAATATTATTTTTATTGTAATTTTTTCATTTTTAATTTAAGTTTTTTAATGTTGTTATAATATTTTCATTGATGTACTATAAAAGACTAAGTCTTATTGTACTTAATTAATTAATAATAATAATATGAATAATATGAATATACATCCAAAGTAAACACCATCAAATAAAACTTGATTTTTAATTATTAATTTAAATCCAGTTGTGATTTACGTACTGACGTGGCTTCCTGATTTGAAATTAGACTGAACTAACACTATCACTTGGACTGGTATGCCAGAGTATATCTCTTTTCCACAGAAGTTTATGCCTGCGTTGGCCCAAATGCATATCCAACTAATTGGGATGTTGATTTGGCGGATATGAGATTGATCTCATTTCCACGTAGGTCCTTGGGTTGGACAATGGCCGCAAACCAGTTAAAATGAGTATAGTGTTTTGGATTGTCTTTGAACTCAGGATTGTTATTTCGAGTACCTTAAATAATTAACCACTATCATTTCATTCGATGTTGCTTATTAACATAAAATCAAATATATTTAAATACGCGTTTTATATATATTCAACTCTTAAATTCCGCTGAAAAGCCAATTTATGTGCTTAGTGGAAAATCCTAATTTCCAACAGGGGGTATGTTTTTAGTACGTAGGTGTATTCTGTCTGTCCCGGCTGATTCCGGCATTATCTCGAATGTAAATCGTGCATGCGTATAGCACGGGTTTCTTTGGAAGATTTCATACCTCCGGGCGAATAAAAAAAAATAAAAAAAATCATAAAACTTTTTTTATGCTTTTTTCGTCAGAGTTCTCAAATCATCTGACAGGTCATAGCATTTTCTGATAAATGTGTTTGCACTATAATATTTTCTATCAGAGAAAATCGACACAAAAAACTTAAAATGGATACTGGTAAAAGAAAATTACTAATTTTGAGCCTAATAATGGTTCAAACAAATACGGTTCAGCGTTTAAAACAAAAACAAAACACAAGAGCTTTATGGAGCAGTCTTCGAAATTAAAAACAAAATTTTTATCTGATAGAAAAAGAAACAATTCTAATGCCAAAATCGTATGCTTTGTTGTTAGAGAAGCCATATAACAAACAAAATTGTGTTTATACTATCGGGCTTTCACTATTTGGCAGATCGTACGAAAAGATATATGCTTTCTTAGATAGTCTGAAGCAGCTTTTACTCTTCGTTCCAATTCTGCTCTGTGCCTAAGCACTGGTATTACACTATCTTTCTTCTTCTGTTCCCTTTCCAAACATATGTTTTTTTTTAATATGTATGTGCCAAAATATTAGATTAGTTTTATTGCTGTTTTGCTTTGGGTTACTTTTTTTATATATATTTAAAAGTACAGGGTCCGCCAAATAATTTTTTTTTTGAAAATTCTATAAAAAAAAACTACTGGATATTTTCTCAAATTTATTTTTTTATTTGAAAGTACAATCCTTCCGGTTAATAACACAGTGATACAAAAGTGAAAAAAAGAAATATGCAGGGGTTCTCATGCAGCAATTCTGTTTTGCTGGAGTCCATAGAGTACGAAAAAACTTATACTTTTTCTCAGTCACTTCGTTAAGTAAGTTTTTTTATAACAAATGTAGTGATATAACGATATTCCCAAAATTATAAGTTCAAAAAATCATAAGTTTACTCTGCATTAACCGATTTTCAAAATTTTGCTTTTATTTTACAGATCTGATTTGTACCTTTAAATAAAAAAAACATTTTGGCAATCAGTTCAAAAATGGCTCAGTTACGGTCGATAAAGTAAAAAAAAAAAAAAAAAATTAAAAAATGTTAATTTTCATCTCGCTCTAAATTGACCGTTAGGCAGAAAATTCTGCTGTTTTAAATTTTATTGACAATCATATTAAAGTTGGTTTCTAAAACAGGTAAGATCATAAAAATCGGTTACAAAATGAATCAGTTACGCCAAGTTTTCTGATAACATGTTTTTTGCTTTTTTTTGTGTTTTCTTAGAAATGCTTGCGTTTCATTTGTTTTTTATAAAGATCGCTGCTAGTTTCTAACTTTATAGACAAGCAGTAGTTAGACAGCATACTGACTTTACTTTTTCCAACATACCGCTGTTCAAGTCTTGAAATGTCCTGGTGAAATCGTTCACCTTGTTCATCACTCATCTGCCCTAAGTTTGATGGGAACATATTCAAATGAGCATGGAGATGGTGCAATTTGATAGACATTTTGCAGCCCATTGCATGGTAGGCAGACAGATTTTCGTGTACTATTTCCTCATAATTTACACTTCTTGTGTTTCTATGAAAATTCTATAAAAAAAAACTACTAGATATTTTTTCAAATTTCTTTTTTTATTTGAAACTACAATCCTTCCGGTTAATAATGGAAAATAATTTCATTCAAATGGCTGCCTCGGCTGGCCATGCAGTAGCCTATACGATCGGTCCAATTTTTAAGCACATTATCGATTGTGTGCAGCTGTATTTCACCAATGGCTTCACGAATATTGTCCTTTAAAGCGTCAATTGTCTCTAGCTTGTCGGCGTAACACTTATCTTTGAGGGCAACCCACAAATAATAGTCCAACGGTGTCAAATTGCAGCTCCGAGGTGGCCAAACGACATCAGCTCTGCGGCTGATAATGCGATCTTCAAAAACATGGCGCAAAACATCGAGTGTAGCTTCGGCTGTGTGGCACGTAGCGCCGTCCTGTTGATGATTTCTGATGATTTTTTTGGCAAAATCGGCATCTTCTGCATCAAAGTAATGTTGCAATGTTTCCCACCGTTGTTCAAGCGTACACACAACCATATTCGTTCAGCGGAAGGATAAAACTAATTATCTGTGAAATCAGACATGAGCTAAGTGTTACCATTCACGAAATAAGCACTAGTTGAAAAAAATAACGTTATATGGCGGACCCTGTACTTTCAATAATTCAGCACTAGTGCGGTTGTGAGCAGGAAAGGAAAAAACAAAACTCGTGTTTGTTGTGATGCAAAATGTCACCCACACAAAAGACGTGAAAGGGGAGAAACGCATGTAAACATGTGGATAATGACTCCAATTAGTGCGAAATGTAAACAAGCGTTGGCTGAGACAAACAGTGTAACAATCATCCAACTATGATTTTGTATATTAGGCGTTTTCTTGTTTTATTACCTGAAAAATATTTACATTTCTAAGAAAACACAAAAAAAGCAAAAAACATGTTATCACAAAACTTGGCGTAACTGATTCATTTTGTAACCGATTTTTATGACCTTACCTGTTTTAGAAACCAACTTTAATATGATTGTCAATAAAATTTAAAAAAGCAGAATTTTCTGCCTAACGGTCAATTTAGAGCGAGATGAAAATGAACATTTTTTAATTTTTTTTTTTTTTTTTTTACTTTATCGACCGTAACTGAGCCATTTTTGAACTGATTGCCAAAATGTTTTTTTTATAAAAAGGTACAAATCAGATCTGTAAAAAAAAGCAAAATTTTGAAAATCGGTTAATGCAGAGTAAACTTATGATTTTTTGAACTTGTAATTTTGGGAATATCGTTATATCACTACATTTGTTATAAAAAAACTTACTTAACGAAGTGACTGAGAAAAAGTATAAGTTTTTTCGTACTCTATGGACTCCAGCAAAACAGAATTGCTGCATGAGAACCCCTGCATATTTTGTGTGTAGCACTGTGTAATGAATAACAATTTCATTCAAATGGCTGCCTCGGCTGGCCATGCAGTAGCCTACACGATCGGTCCAATTTTTAAGCACATTATCGATTGTGTGCAGCTGTATTTCACCAATGGCTTCACGAATATTGTTTTTTAAAGCGTCAATTGTCTCTGGCTTGTCGGCGTAACACTTATCTTTGAGAGCAACCCACAAATAATAGTCCAACGGTGTCAAATCGAGGCTCCGAGGTGGCCAAACGAGATCAGCTCTGCGGCTGATAATGAAACAGGGCGCAAAACATCGAATGTAGCTTCGGCTGTGTGGCACGTAGCACCGTCCTATTGAAACCAAATGTTGCCAATATCCTCCTCTTCAATTTTTGTGAACAAAAATTCGTTCAACATGGCCCGATAACGGTCGCCATTGACTGTAACGGCCACTCCTTGCTCATTTTCGAAGAAAAATGGCCCAATTATGCCTCTGGACCAAAATCCGCACCAAACAGTGACTCGTTTTGGGTGCAGCGGCTTTTTAATGTATGCGTGCGGGTTTTCTGTCCCCAAATGCGACAATTTTGCTTGTTTACATACCCGCCAAGATCAAAATGAGCTTCATCTGAAAAGATGATTTTTTTGGCAAAATCGGCATCTTCTGTAAGTCGATCGCAGGCCCACTTAGCGAAGCGAAAACGCATTGGATGGTCAGTTGGCTTCAACTCCTGAACCAATTGGACTTTGTATGGCGTCATACCAAGAAGGTCTTTATGCAAAATTCGTCTCAATGATGTCTCCGAAATATTCAATTGTTGAGAACGACGGTGAATTGATGTTGATGGCGCTTCACGCACACTTTCTGCCACAGCAGCAATATTCTCGGGTGTACGCACTGCTTTTGGCTTTTCACGCTTTGGTTTATCGATGAGGATGCCAGTTTCTTTCACTTTTTCACAAGATAAAGAACATACGGAGCTGACGGTGCTTCTCTTCTTCCAAAATCCGTACACAATTTTCGCACACATTCTGCAACATTACTATGATTTTCAAAGTAATGTCGCAATATTTCCCAGCGTTGTTCAAGCGTATACACTTGACCATATTCGTTCATCGGAAGGATAAAATCTGTCAAATCAGACATGAGCGAAGTGTTACCATTCACGAAATAAGCACTAGTTGAAAAAAAACGTTAGATGGCGGACCCTGTACTATCAAAATAAATATGTATGAGATATGACAACAAAAGTAGCACTTACATGATTTGTGACTCCATAGATGAC
Organism: Dichetophora obliterata; assembly: GCA_963920525.1. Taxonomy (NCBI): domain Eukaryota; kingdom Metazoa; phylum Arthropoda; class Insecta; order Diptera; family Sciomyzidae; genus Dichetophora; species Dichetophora obliterata. The sequence goes on from OY986438.1 coordinate 79,514,101, forward strand.
GTTGGGCACAGCGACAGCATGATAAAGTGGTGGCTTTAAAATAGTTTAAAAATATTGTGTATCAAGTTTGCAAATGCTGACGTAAAAGCTTGGTTAACTCGTATTTAATAACGTATCTTAATGGCGTAGGTGTATAATTATGTATCTTTTCTTAATGTTTTTCTTAATTTTTTTCAATAATATTGTATACACAAAAATTTAACTTTAAAGTAAGATTATTTTCTTTCATTTAAATTTTCAAATTCGGGATTCCTGGTTCGGGATTCCGAAAGAAAAAGGTTCTCGAGTCCGGCAGATCCTTATTTCGGACCAGGCGCCGATCGGACGTAATCCAATTCCTGGAGAATAAGTGGCCGGACAATTTATGTCTGCATCGAACCGAAGCTGCGTAGCTGCACTAAGTTCCCATATGTGCCAAGGGAACTTTCGGAGCCAACGACTCGCAGCACAAGCTTGATCAAGTTCGATCTTAAAAGTAAATTAAAATATAATAAACATTTAGTAATAAATTCAGTCTTTCAGGGTATTACCTTTTGTTTTAAACTTTTTTTTTTTCTAAGTGACACAGTACTCTTATTCAAGATTAAAAACAAATATTCTATGCTTAGCATCTATACAACTTGCGATCGACAATTGAAATTATCTTGCTGCGTGTTGCTTTTCTTAACTAAGCGATCAGGTTTTTAGCAATAATAACCAACGGGACCTACAGATCACACGTTGGTGTTAGCAATAAACTCGAATGAACTAGGCTGAGTAACGCTGCGCTGCGTTGCGCTACTGAGTTGATGCACTTAAATGCGTTACTGAGCTGATTAATTTATTTCAGGCATACAAAACCTGTTAATTATAAACATTAAGGTGCCCCTACTTGTAGGGGGAGAGGGGAGAACTTAATTTTTAAACACACTTGTTAGTTGATATGTATAACAATATATTGCATAACAACATATTAAAAATACAAGCAACTTGAATCAACCTTTAAACTTGCTTCAATGACAGAATAGTTTGGTGTTTTGGTTCTGTTTGGAACTAAAGTAAAATAAGCATTTCTTATTAAAAACAACTTGCACTTAGGACATTTGATACTTCCCCAAAACTCACCGTATTCAACAAATTGACCCCGTGACGCAACGCACTATCCAATAAAAAAATCAGCATGTTCTGATTAAACTCTTGTTAATATAGATCTCATAGCAATTTAAGCTATGTCGTAACGCAAGTGCGCTTACGCATCACGCTGACCCCGTAAACTGAGCTTGGGTGGGTGTATCAGTGCAGTATTTTTGTTGCGTTACTAATGTCTATGATAAACCGGGTGTTTTTCATGCTACACTCTATACTCGAAAGGTAGGCCTATAAATAAAAAAAAAAACATTAGATTTCTAAAAGTTTGGAACAGAAACCTAAAAAGAATTTTATTAAACCATTAAGTAAAATATACTAAAATCGTAGATTTTATCCTTACGATATTTATCATCGATATTTTATCGATATTTATTATATGGATAATAGATTGCAAAATATCTTTCAAAATCTAGGACTCTAGTACCTATCCAAACAACAGATTGTATTATAGAATAACAGATATATAAGATAAGACAAATCCCCATTTACTTTCAACCAGATTCGTATTTATAACAAACTGATACAACAATCATTAGAAAAACAGTATAGACTACTTATTGAGGTATGGTATAATATGATAGTTTGACTGACAATACTAACAGCAAGATGTGTGCACATCAGCGGTGGGCAACGTTAAAATTATTTAGGTGCCAATAACGTGAATTGGCACTTTACTTTTTTTATTTAGGTAAATGACCATTTCATAAATAAAGTTACTTGAATCATTAAACATACCAAGTCAAACAGGCTGGCCATTACAAGCTCCATTTCAAGTTCAACCGGTTTAAAACAAAATTTACTTTCTTTTTTAACTAAATTATACAAAGGTTTAGCTAACACAAAAAAATGTTCTACAAATCTTCGGAAGTATACACAAAACCCTAAAAAACTTTGCACTGCATGAGGTCTATCTGGAACTGGGAAATTTTGAATCGCATTTAGACCAGTTTCGTCCACTCATATACCCTCTCCTGTTATAATATACCCAAGATACTTTACCTTTGACTGTAAGAACTCACATTTATCTTACCTGAGCTCAAGCTTATTTTGAACCAACCGCCTGAAAAAAACTTCACAGAGAATTTCAAAATATTCTTCAATACTTGTCGAGGCGATTATTATAACGTCTATATAAATTATTATCTTATCCTGTTTCACCATGTCAACAAATACCTTATTTATAAATCTTTGAAAAACTAACGGCGCATTTCTTAGACCAAATGGCATTCTTAAAAATTCAAATTGCCCTAAAGGAGTCGTAAACGATGTGTATTTTATCGATTCCGGTAGCATAAAAACATGAAAGAATTCATTTTTCAAATCTAGCTTTTTAAAAATCTTCGCGAGCCTGTCTAACAAGTCATCAATAAAAGGATCGGATAGTGCTCTTTTTCAGTCATTTTATTTAAATTTCGAAAATTTACACACATTCTTAGATCACCAATTTTTTTCTTTACTAACACGATTGGGGAAACAAACTTTGATTCGCTTACTTGTATAATGCCTTTGTCTAAATATTCATCTTCTTCTATTCTTATATTATTCTATTCTTATATTCTTATTCTATTCTTTTGCAATTCCATTTTTTTTTGCATATAATAATCGCCTCGGATTAAAAACAAAAAGGTTTTTCAATACAGTTTTTAATAATTCTAAAAAAAATTTTATATTTTTAGAATTATATTTAAGCATAATGCCAATTAAGTTCATGAAGCAACAACAAGTTCTTTGCAGAACAAATCACCAAACAGACCAGGCAGACTGTTTCGTTGATAAGTGCATCAAGTCATCAGTAGTCTTCTGTGGTTTCTGCAGTACCATCCACTTTGATAAGCCTATACGAACACCTTCTGTTAAATCAAAACAAAATTATGTGCTGTATACCGCCTTCAAAGCAATGTTTTTCTACTACTTTGCAAAAGCAAAGGTTCAAAAAAGCAACTGCATTGATTCTGCAAAGATTTGTTTGTTGTGTTCTTTGTTTCCTTCTTTATCACGAATCAATCTGGGCTCGAACAGTTTAAAAAAGTTTATTTTATGTGTAGACGTAGTAACATACTTGTTTTCGTAGGTCAGGCTCGCACAAGTGCTTACATGAAAAGTTAATGATGGTGTATCGTTTACACATAAAACAGTATTCACGACGATTCTATTTACAAAAAACTTTATTTACAAAATAATTTTTACAAAAATCGACCGAACGTTTCAGAGTTTGAATAGTCACCAATTTTTAAGGCAGCATGGACCAGAGTCCATGCCACCATAGTATATTAAAAATACGCTGCAGCGAAAAGAACAGCGCTGCAGCGCACCACATAGTGATGATCACGATCCACACTTTGTTCATAATATTTATTATTAATTTAGCATAAACAAAAATCGACATTTATATCAACTAGCTTCGGTACTAGCGCTAGTGTCAAAGCAAGAGACGCCAAGTTGTAAAATTTCTGACGTTGCATTATCCAGCTAATAGCCGATACACATTGACTGCAACAGTCGTTCACCGACAAAACGAAAACTTGCCGTCAGAGAGCAATGTCGCACTATTCTCGACGACTTGATTATAATGAACGCTACAGCGACAATCTGTTTTCATATAAAACATAAACAAACTCTGCTATGTTCGCTCTTGTCGTCTATCAAATGAGAAATAGATTGAAGTTTGCGGCAGCAACAATTGTGGTCGTGTTCTCTCTTTGTCGTGCCGTCTTCAAAAAATACATCTTCATAAGAAAACATGCGTTCTATTTTTTGACAATTGGCGTTCGTCGCTAGTCGCAGTCAATGTGTATTGGCTATAACACTGACTGCGCGCTTGCCTGGGTGTTGGTTAGCTACGTCAACATACAGGCAGCTAGCGCAATGCAAAGATTAACCAATGCTTGTTGTTGTACAACAAACACTGCTTGCTCGTTGCTATTCGTCATATAATAGCTTAGCGTCAAAGTGGCGATCGAAGTATAGAGTTTCATCAACGGTCGGAACGTCGGTATGTCACCAAGTCAGCATGTGCAGCCTGCATAAATGTATTAAGTGATCGTTTAGTGACTTAAGGAATTTGCTTAGCTTGTTATTTGTGTGACAAACTAAGTTGTTAGGAACAAAGCGTGGATAACTAAGTTTAGTGTTACGACGAAGTGTCGCCAATTGCTTGAAGAACAAAATACAGGAGTGGAACGGAACTGAAGGTTCATGAGGTTCCACCACAATACTCTCCCCCTAGAGCTAAAGGCGCGATGTTGTAAAACGTGCTGGAGGTCGAATTCTTCTTCCGCTTCTCGACTGGACCAGCGCAGGTGTTTGATCGACATCTATTGTGGCTGCAAGCTTAGGTAGCGCTGTGTTCTTTCGTTTATTTCTCATGATTGTTTTTGTCGGATTGGAAAAAAACTACAACCTTTCGCGGGGAAGTTGAAAAACATCGAGGGCATCCCGCGATGTCCAGCGATGAGTCGAAAAATGTCACGACTTTTTGTTATGTTTAAGGTGAGGTTCGTGCAAATCCCTCGCTGTCCAACGGTGGACCGGAAAATGTCATGGTCTTTTTGATCTTTTGTGGCTTTGGACGTGCCACATTTGTGTTGTACGCATCAGGAACCAGACATTATAGTAGTGCATCTCGATACGATTGAGGCTCGTTACCCCTTGATCCCGCGGTGTCCAACGGTGCGCTGGATAGTTTCTCAGCGTTTTTTATTGCTGCCGATGTGATATTTGATTTTGTCTTGTTAACTGCCGTTGTACCGGGAAAAATTGTCACGGCTGAATCTGCGGACTGCTGGTTGCCTGGACGAGTCAACGCGTTGTTGAACTTTGGTAAGCATGCTGCTTTCAGTCTATCAATTGAAATTTTTGTTGTTCTTCCCCACACGTCGATGGAAAAATACTGCAGAGGACGCTGTACCTTATCGACCCGAACAAAAACGTGCGTGCAATCCTTCAAGTCGCTTTGCACGAAAATTCGAGGGTTGTCATGATGACTCGCTTGCGTAGGTGTGATCTTATTCATCATTCGTCTTAACTCCTTGAAGAAATCCGCCTCGTTGGGTTTCTGTAAAGACTGCACCCCTTTAAAATTGCCAGGTGAGCAAACCATCTCAGCTGGCGACGCTGCAATGTCTTCTTTAATCGACGAGCGGAGTCCAAGTAGGATTAGCGGTAGCATTCCACACCAGTCGTCGCTGTCGTAGCACATGATTGACGCTTTTAATGTTCGTTGCCATCTCTCTATCATCCCATTAGATTGGGGGTGATAAGAAGTGGTTCGGTAGTGCTGCATACCCAGGAAAACGAGCTGACGAAACAAATCAGACTCAAATTGTCGCCCTAGATCGGTCGAGATTCGAAGAGGTACTCCGAACTTGGCAATCCAACCTGATATTAGATTTCGTGCGACGGTCTCTGCTGTCATGTCAGGAATCGGTATTGCTTCAGGCCAGCGTGTGAAACGATCGATGATGGGTAGGCAATAACGATTATCATGAATTAAATTGCGAGCTTTAGATCAAGTAAATTTTTAAGAAGGCAACAACAACAACAACAACTCTGTATAGAGTCAATCACTTAGCTGATTAGACAGTCTGTTTCGGAAATCGCTACATTTTCCTCTTCAGTAGTCTTGAGTGATTAAGCTGTGATCAACTCACTGTTTAAATTAGTATATGAATGAGCAGATTTTAGAATTCATTCTTTTGAATTGTATGGCTGCTAATCATATGACATTTCAAAGCAGTAGGCTATTTAAAGATCACCGCCATCAACTCTCAGCAATCAATCAGTTCATAAATGGCTCAGTTACGGTCGATAAAGTAAAAAAAAAAAAAAAATTAAAAAATGTTAATTTTCATCTCGCTCTAAATTGACCGTTAGGCAGAAAATTCTGCTGTTTTAAATTTTATTGACAATCATATTAAAGTTGGTTTCTAAAACAGGTAAGATCATAAAAATCGGTTACAAAATGAATCAGTTACGCCAAGTTTTCTGATAACATGTTTTTTGCTTTTTTTTGTGTTTTCTTAGAAATGCTTGCGTTTCATTTGTTTTTTATAAAGATCGCTGCTAGTTTCTAACTTTATAGACAAGCAGTAGTTAGACAGCATACTGACTTTACTTTTTCCAACATACCGCTGTTCAAGTCTTGAAATGTCCTGGTGAAATCGTTCACCTTGTTCATCACTCATCTGCCCTAAGTTTGATGGGAACATATTCAAATGAGCATGGAGATGGTGCAATTTGATAGACATTTTGCAGCCCATTGCATGGTAGGCAGACAGATTTTCGTGTACTATTTCCTCATAATTTACACTTCTTGTGTTTCTATGAAAATTCTATAAAAAAAAACTACTAGATATTTTTTCAAATTTCTTTTTTTATTTGAAACTACAATCCTTCCGGTTAATAATGGAAAATAATTTCATTCAAATGGCTGCCTCGGCTGGCCATGCAGTAGCCTATACGATCGGTCCAATTTTTAAGCACATTATCGATTGTGTGCAGCTGTATTTCACCAATGGCTTCACGAATATTGTCCTTTAAAGCGTCAATTGTCTCTAGCTTGTCGGCGTAACACTTATCTTTGAGGGCAACCCACAAATAATAGTCCAACGGTGTCAAATTGCAGCTCCGAGGTGGCCAAACGACATCAGCTCTGCGGCTGATAATGCGATCTTCAAAAACATGGCGCAAAACATCGAGTGTAGCTTCGGCTGTGTGGCACGTAGCGCCGTCCTGTTGATGATTTCTGATGATTTTTTTGGCAAAATCGGCATCTTCTGCATCAAAGTAATGTTGCAATGTTTCCCACCGTTGTTCAAGCGTACACACAACCATATTCGTTCAGCGGAAGGATAAAACTAATTATCTGTGAAATCAGACATGAGCTAAGTGTTACCATTCACGAAATAAGCACTAGTTGAAAAAAATAACGTTATATGGCGGACCCTGTACTTTCAATAATTCAGCACTAGTGCGGTTGTGAGCAGGAAAGGAAAAAACAAAACTCGTGTTTGTTGTGATGCAAAATGTCACCCACACAAAAGACGTGAAAGGGGAGAAACGCATGTAAACATGTGGATAATGACTCCAATTAGTGCGAAATGTAAACAAGCGTTGGCTGAGACAAACAGTGTAACAATCATCCAACTATGATTTTGTATATTAGGCGTTTTCTTGTTTTATTACCTGAAAAATATTTACATTTCTAAGAAAACACAAAAAAAGCAAAAAACATGTTATCACAAAACTTGGCGTAACTGATTCATTTTGTAACCGATTTTTATGACCTTACCTGTTTTAGAAACCAACTTTAATATGATTGTCAATAAAATTTAAAAAAGCAGAATTTTCTGCCTAACGGTCAATTTAGAGCGAGATGAAAATGAACATTTTTTAATTTTTTTTTTTTTTTTTACTTTATCGACCGTAACTGAGCCATTTTTGAACTGATTGCCAAAATGTTTTTTTTATAAAAAGGTACAAATCAGATCTGTAAAAAAAAAGCAAAATTTTGAAAATCGGTTAATGCAGAGTAAACTTATGATTTTTTGAACTTGTAATTTTGGGAATATCGTTATATCACTACATTTGTTATAAAAAAACTTACTTAACGAAGTGACTGAGAAAAAGTATAAGTTTTTTCGTACTCTATGGACTCCAGCAAAACAGAATTGCTGCATGAGAACCCCTGCATATTTTGTGTGTAGCACTGTGTAATGAATAACAATTTCATTCAAATGGCTGCCTCGGCTGGCCATGCAGTAGCCTACACGATCGGTCCAATTTTTAAGCACATTATCGATTGTGTGCAGCTGTATTTCACCAATGGCTTCACGAATATTGTTTTTTAAAGCGTCAATTGTCTCTGGCTTGTCGGCGTAACACTTATCTTTGAGAGCAACCCACAAATAATAGTCCAACGGTGTCAAATCGAGGCTCCGAGGTGGCCAAACGAGATCAGCTCTGCGGCTGATAATGAAACAGGGCGCAAAACATCGAGTGTAGCTTCGGCTGTGTGGCACGTAGCACCGTCCTATTGAAACCAAATGTTGCCAATATCCTCCTCTTCAATTTTTGTGAACAAAAATTCGTTCAACATGGCCCGATAACGGTCGCCATTGACTGTAACGGCCACTCCTTGCTCATTTTCGAAGAAAAATGGCCCAATTATGCTTCTGGACCAAAATCCGCACCAAACAGTGACTCGTTTTGGGTGCAGCGGCTTTTCAATGTATGCGTGCGGGTTTTCTGTCCCCAAATGCGACAATTTTGCTTGTTTACATACCCGCCAAGATCAAAATGAGCTTCATCTGAAAAGATGATTTTTTTGGCAAAATCGGCATCTTCTGTAAGTCGATCGCAGGCCCACTTAGCGAAGCGAAAACGCATTGGATGGTCAGTTGGCTTCAACTCCTGAACCAATTGGACTTTGTATGGCGTCATACCAAGAAGGTCTTTATGCAAAATTCGTCTCAATGATGTCTCCGAAATATTCAATTGTTGAGAACGACGGTGAATTGATGTTGATGGCGCTTCACGCACACTTTCTGCCACAGCAGCAATATTCTCGGGTGTACGCACTGCTTTTGGCTTTTCACGCTTTGGTTTATCGATGAGGATGCCAGTTTCTTTCACTTTTTCACAAGATAAAGAACATACGGAGCTGACGGTGCTTCTCTTCTTCCAAAATCCGTACACAATTTTCGCACACATTCTGCAACATTACTATGATTTTCAAAGTAATGTCGCAATATTTCCCAGCGTTGTTCAAGCGTATACACTTGACCATATTCGTTCATCGGAAGGATAAAATCTGTCAAATCAGACATGAGCGAAGTGTTACCATTCACGAAATAAGCACTAGTTGAAAAAAAACGTTAGATGGCGGACCCTGTACTATCAAAATAAATATGTATGAGATATGACAACAAAAGTAGCACTTACATGATTTGTGACTCCATAGATGACGTTGGGCACAGCGACAGCATGATAAAGTGGTGGCTTTAAAATAGTTTAAAAATATTGTGTATCAAGTTTGCAAATGCTGACGTAAAAGCTTGGTTAACTCGTATTTAATAACGTATCTTAATGGCGTAGGTGTATAATTATGTATCTTTTCTTAATGTTTTTCTTAATTTTTTTCAATAATATTGTATACACAAAAATTTAACTTTAAAGTAAGATTATTTTCTTTCATTTAAATTTTCAAATTCGGGATTCCTGGTTCGGGATTCCGAAAGAAAAAGGTTCTCGAGTCCGGCAGATCCTTATTTCGGACCAGGCGCCGATCGGACGTAATCCAATTCCTGGAGAATAAGTGGCCGGACAATTTATGTCTGCATCGAACCGAAGCTGCGTAGCTGCACTAAGTTCCCATATGTGCCAAGGGAACTTTCGGAGCCAACGACTCGCAGCACAAGCTTGATCAAGTTCGATCTTAAAAGTAAATTAAAATATAATAAACATTTAGTAATAAATTCAGTCTTTCAGGGTATTACCTTTTGTTTTAAACTTTTTTTTTTTCTAAGTGACACAGTACTCTTATTCAAGATTAAAAACAAATATTCTATGCTTAGCATCTATACAACTTGCGATCGACAATTGAAATTATCTTGCTGCGTGTTGCTTTTCTTAACTAAGCGATCAGGTTTTTAGCAATAATAACCAACGGGACCTACAGATCACACGTTGGTGTTAGCAATAAACTCGAATGAACTAGGCTGAGTAACGCTGCGCTGCGTTGCGCTACTGAGTTGATGCACTTAAATGCGTTACTGAGCTGATTAATTTATTTCAGGCATACAAAACCTGTTAATTATAAACATTAAGGTGCCCCTACTTGTAGGGGGAGAGGGGAGAACTTAATTTTTAAACACACTTGTTAGTTGATATGTATAACAATATATTGCATAACAACATATTAAAAATACAAGCAACTTGAATCAACCTTTAAACTTGCTTCAATGACAGAATAGTTTGGTGTTTTGGTTCTGTTTGGAACTAAAGTAAAATAAGCATTTCTTATTAAAAACAACTTGCACTTAGGACATTTGATACTTCCCCAAAACTCACCGTATTCAACAAATTGACCCCGTGACGCAACGCACTATCCAATAAAAAAATCAGCATGTTCTGATTAAACTCTTGTTAATATAGATCTCATAGCAATTTAAGCTATGTCGTAACGCAAGTGCGCTTACGCATCACGCTGACCCCGTAAACTGAGCTTGGGTGGGTGTATCAGTGCAGTATTTTTGTTGCGTTACTAATGTCTATGATAAACCGGGTGTTTTTCATGCTACACTCTATACTCGAAAGGTAGGCCTATAAATAAAAAAAAAACATTAGATTTCTAAAAGTTTGGAACAGAAACCTAAAAAGAATTTTATTAAACCATTAAGTAAAATATACTAAAATCGTAGATTTTATCCTTACGATATTTATCATCGATATTTTATCGATATTTATTATATGGATAATAGATTGCAAAATATCTTTCAAAATCTAGGACTCTAGTACCTATCCAAACAACAGATTGTATTATAGAATAACAGATATATAAGATAAGACAAATCCCCATTTACCTTTAACCAGATTCGTATTTATAACAAACTGATACAACAATCATTAGAAAAACAGTATAGACTACTTATTGAGGTATGGTATAATATGATAGTTTGACTGACAATACTAACAGCAAGATGTGTGCACATCAGCGGTGGGCAACGTTAAAATTATTTAGGTGCCAATAACGTGAATTGGCACTTTACTTTTTTTATTTAGGTAAATGACCATTTCATAAATAAAGTTACTTGAATCATTAAACATACCAAGTCAAACAGGCTGGCCATTACAAGCTCCATTTCAAGTTCAACCGGTTTAAAACAAAATTTACTTTCTTTTTTAACTAAATTATACAAAGGCTTAGCTAACACTTATTAGCACGTTTAGCTAACACTTAAGCTTATTTTGAACCAACCGCCTGAAAAAAACATCACAGAGAATTTCAAAATATTCTTCAATACTTGTCGAGGCGATTATTATAACGTCTATATAAATTATTATCTTATCCTGTTTCACCATGTCAACAAATACCTTATTTATAAATCTTTGAAAAACTAACGGCGCATTTCTTAGACCAAATGGCATTCTTAAAAATTCAAATTGCCCTAAAGGAGTCGTAAACGATGTGTATTTTATCGATTCCGGTAGCATAAAAACATGAAAGAATTCATTTTTCAAATCTAGCTTTTTAAAAATCTTCGCGAGCCTGTCTAACAAGTCATCAATAAAAGGATCGGATAGTGCTCTTTTTCAGTCATTTTATTTAAATTTCGAAAATTTACACACATTCTTAGATCACCAATTTTTTTCTTTACTAACACGATTGGGGAAACAAACTTTGATTCGCTTACTTGTATAATGCCTTTGTCTAAATATTCATCTTCTTCTATTCTTATATTATTCTATTCTTATATTCTTATTCTATTCTTTTGCAATTCCATTTTTTTTTGCATATAATAATCGCCTCGGATTAAAAACAAAAAGGTTTTTCAATACAGTTTTTAATAATTCTAAAAAAAATTTTATATTTTTAAAATTATATTTAAGCATAATGCCAATTAAGTTCATGAAGCAACAACAAGTTCTTTGCAGAACAAATCACCAAACAGACCAGGCAGACTGTTTCGTTGATAAGTGCATCAAGTCATCAGTAGTCTTCTGTGGTTTCTGCAGTACCATCCACTTTGATAAGCCTATACGAACACCTTCTGTTAAATCAAAACAAAATTATGTGCTGTATACCGCCTTCAAAGCAATGTTTTTCTACTACTTTGCAAAAGCAAAGGTTCAAAAAAGCAACTGCATTGATTCTGCAAAGATTTGTTTGTTGTGTTCTTTGTTTCCTTCTTTATCACGAATCAATCTGGGCTCGAACAGTTTAAAAAAGTTTATTTTATGTGTAGACGTAGTAACATACTTGTTTTCGTAGGTCGGGCTCGCACAAGTGCTTACATGAAAAGTTAATGATGGTGTATCGTTTACACATAAAACAGTATTCACGACGATTCTATTTACAAAAAACTTTATTTACAAAATAATTTTTACAAAAATCGACCGAACGTTTCAGAGTTTGAATAGTCACCAATTTTTAAGGCAGCATGGACCAGAGTCCATGCCACCATAGTATATTAAAAATACGCTGCAGCGAAAAGAACAGCGCTGCAGCGCACCACATAGTGATGATCACGATCCACACTTTGTTCATAATATTTATTATTAATTTAGCATAAACAAAAATCGACATTTATATCAACTAGCTTCGGTACTAGCGCTAGTGTCAAAGCAAGAGACGCCAAGTTGTAAAATTTCTGACGTTGCATTATCCAGCTAATAGCCGATACACATTGACTGCAACAGTCGTGCACCGACAAAACGAAAACTTGCCGTCAGAGAGCAATGTCGCACTATTCTCGACGACTTGATTATAATGAACGCTACAGCGACAATCTGTTTTCATATAAAACATAAACAAACTCTGCTATGTTCGCTCTTGTCGTCTATCAAATGAGAAATAGATTGAAGTCTGCGGCAGCAACAATTGTGGTCGTGTTCTCTCTTTGTCGTGCCGTCTTCAAAAAATACATCTTCATAAGAAAACATGCGTTCTATTTTTTGACAATTGGCGTTCGTCGCTAGTCGCAGTCAATGTGTATTGGCTATAACACTGGCTGCGCGCTTGCCTGGGTGTTGGTTAGCTACGTCAACATACAGGCAGCTAGCGCAATGCAAAGATTAACCAATGCTTGTTGTTGTACAACAAACACTGCTTGCTCGTTGCTATTCGTCATATAATAGCTTAGCGTCAAAGTGGCGATCGAAGTATAGAGTTTCATCAACGGTCGGAACGTCGGTATGTCACCAAGTCAGCATGTGCAGCCTGCATAAATGTATTAAGTGATCGTTTAGTGACTTAAGGAATTTGCTTAGCTTGTTATTTGTGTGACAAACTAAGTTGTTAGGAACAAAGCGTGGATAACTAAGTTTAGTGTTACGACGAAGTGTCGCCAATTGCTTGAAGAACAAAATACAGGAGTGGAACGGAACTGAAGGTTCATGAGGTTCCACCACAATACTCTCCCCCTAGAGCTAAAGGCGCGATGTTGTAAAACGTGCTGGAGGTCGAATTCTTCTTCCGCTTCTCGACTGGACCAGCGCAGGTGTTTGATCGACATCTATTGTGGCTGCAAGCTTAGGTAGCGCTGTGTTCTTTCGTTTATTTCTCATGATTGTTTTTGTCGGATTGGAAAAAAACTACAACCTTTCGCGGGGAAGTTGAAAAACATCGAGGGCATCCCGCGATGTCCAGCGATGAGTCGAAAAATGTCACGACTTTTTGTTATGTTTAAGGTGAGGTTCGTGCAAATCCCTCGCTGTCCAACGGTGGACCGGAAAATGTCATGGTCTTTTTGATCTTTTGTGGCTTTGGACGTGCCACATTTGTGTTGTACGCATCAGGAACCAGACATTATAGTAGTGCATCTCGATACGATTGAGGCTCGTTACCCCTTGATCCCGCGGTGTCCAACGGTGCGCTGGATAGTTTCTCAGCGTTTTTTATTGCTGCCGATGTGATATTTGATTTTGTCTTGTTAACTGCCGTTGTACCGGGAAAAATTGTCACGGCTGAATCTGCGGACTGCTGGTTGCCTGGACGAGTCAACGCGTTGTTGAACTTTGGTAAGCATGCTGCTTTCAGTCTATCAATTGAAATTTTTGTTGTTCTTCCCCACACGTCGATGGAAAAATACTGCAGAGGACGCTGTACCTTATCGACCCGAACAAAAACGTGCGTGCAATCCTTCAAGTCGCTTTGCACGAAAATTCGAGGGTTGTCATGATGACTCGCTTGCGTAGGTGTGATCTTATTCATCATTCGTCTTAACTCCTTGAAGAAATCCGCCTCGTTGGGTTTCTGTAAAGACTGCACCCCTTTAAAATTGCCAGGTGAGCAAACCATCTCAGCTGGCGACGCTGCAATGTCTTCTTTAATCGACGAGCGGAGTCCAAGTAGGATTAGCGGTAGCATTCCACACCAGTCGTCGCTGTCGTAGCACATGATTGACGCTTTTAATGTTCGTTGCCATCTCTCTATCATCCCATTAGATTGGGGGTGATAAGAAGTGGTTCGGTAGTGCTGCATACCCAGGAAAACGAGCTGACGAAACAAATCAGACTCAAATTGTCGCCCTAGATCGGTCGAGATTCGAAGAGGTACTCCGAACTTGGCAATCCAACCTGATATTAGATTTCGTGCGACGGTCTCTGCTGTCATGTCAGGAATCGGTATTGCTTCAGGCCAGCGTGTGAAACGATCGATGATGGTTAGGCAATAACGATTATCATGAATTAAATTGCGAGCTTTAGATCAAGTAAATTTTTAAGAAGGCAACAACAACAACAACAACAACTCTGTATAGAGTCAATCACTTAGCTGATTAGACAGTCTGTTTCGGAAATCGCTACATTTTCCTCTTCAGTAGTCTTGAGTGATTAAGCTGTGATCAACTCACTGTTTAAATAAGTATATGAATGAGCAGATTTTAGAATTCATTCTTTTGAATTGTATGGCTGCTAATCATATGACATTTCAAAGCAGTAGGCTATTTAAAGATCACCGCCATCAACTCTACCAAGGTTGCCATCTGTTCTTGTTGCTTCTGTATTTATTTCAATGTTCATTGGTGTTCGATAGTTTGTCGAAATGCACCATAGAAATGAAACGAGTTTTTTGCTTCGCCAGAAGCTAGTGTTCTAACTGAAACGATTATCTCTGGAGACTGGTAGAGGTCCCACCATGGAAATGGAAAATGCTGTATTCCATTATTGCCTCCACTTTGTCCGTCGCCGGCTTGATGCCGTTACTATCGATAGTGTGACCAAGGAACTTTATCTCACTTTTATTGAGCTCACATTTAGTGACATTTATTGCGAGCCCGTTCTGGCGCAAGAGTTGAAAAACTCTGCGAAGATGGGTTTCATGCTGTTTTTTATCACTAGAAGCTATGCAAATGTCATCTATGTAGACAAATGCTTGATCTGTTTCGAAGGTCTATATTGATGTGTTCGAATCTTTCGCTTGGTGCCTGATAAAAATTATGTGAGGACTTATTATGGTGCGTTACCTTGCTTCGTTGACACGAAATACATCGTTTCACGAATTCAGAAATATGCTTCTTCATAACGGGCCAAACGAATCTTTCGTTAATTAATTGCTTGGTGGCTCGCTTGCCGGGGTGTGCGATGCCATGTTATTTTGCCATGATATCCTCTCTGGAACTAGTGGCCTTACCCTACCATGGGACACATCGCAATAAATCGTATCTTCGCTGGTTGGTAACTTAATTTCATTTAAAATTAAGGACCATTTTGTTAACTAGTTGTCCCACTTGGGCGACTCTTTTCTGTTCTAAAGCGAGCTTTTCGAAATCGATGTACGGCAAAGATGTAATAATTTGGCACAGTCGGGACAACGCATCTGCTACTTCATTCTCCCTGCCAGGCAGATGTCGGATGTCTGTAGAAAATTGACCGATGAAGTCAAATGTCTCGCCTGTCTAGGCGATGCCTTTTCTAAATTTTGCTTAAAAGCGAATGTGATTGGCTTATGATCGATAAAAATAACGAAATCTCCACCATGTGCTTAAAATATTTCACTGCTTGAAATATCGCTAGTAACTCCTTGTCGTAGGTGCTGTATTTTTCTGTGCTTCTGTCAATTTCTTTGAATAAAACTCTAGGGGTTGTAACTGTTCCCCATGTCGTTGGTGCAAGACGGCACCTGCAGCAAAATCTGAAGCATCCACACTGAGGGATAATTAAGCACTAGGAGCTGGGTGAAATAACAATGTTGCCTTTGCCAGCTGTTTCTTTCAACTTTCAAAAGCGGTTATGGTGAGCTTTGACCATTTTAACGTGGTTGTATCGTTCTTTTTGTTACATACTATCATGCTCTCTAAGGTCGCTTGAGTCGCTGCCGCATTCGGCATAAATCGTCTATAAAAATTTATCATGCCCAGGCTGTATTCCATTATTGCCTCCACTTTGTCCGTCGCCGGCTTGATGCCGTTACTATCGATAGTGTGACCAAGGAACTTTATCTCACTTTTATTGAGCTCACATTTAGTGACATTTATTGCGAGCCCGTTCTGGCGCAAGAGTTGAAAAACTCTGCGAAGATGGGTTTCATGCTGTTTTTTATCACTAGAAGCTATGCAAATGTCATCTATGTAGACAAATGCTTGATCTGTTTCGAAAGTCAGCACCTAATTGATGTGCCCCTGAAAGGTTTGAGCCGCATTTCTACGTCATAAACTTGAATTGAAAAAGTCCGAAAGGCGTTGTTATGGCCGTTCAAATGTAAAGGCTTAAAAAGGAAGATTTCTAATGATTAGCTTGGAAATATTTAAGAATAATTCCACTAATAATATATAATTTTAAGTAGATTTAAGTAGATCAAAGATTAACTGGTAAGTAGGTAGTATAGAATTTTAAGTATTTAAGAATTCTACCAAATTGTTGAGAGCAGGCGATTGAAGATGTTGATGGCTTCCCAGCTGAAATACAAGAGACGGAAGACTCGGTTTGTTTAATAAGCTGTCGTCCAGGGGTGAAGCGTGCACAGATTTGACAACGTCAACATGGCACCCGCCTTGCACTAGTGCAATATTACAACAAGCTCTGCAAAAGTTTTAAGGCATCTTCGCTTACTTGGGTACACTCTAAAGATTTGCAATCTACAAGGCCAATTTATCCGATTTTACGAAGAGGTAGACCACATTTATAAATTGTTACATAAAGTGCACTCTGACGGTTTCCACTTTCTGAGGGGGAGTATATAGCTATGCACCTTGCATTCTTATTATTTTAAATATTATTTATTTATCAAGTTGACTTTGAATTGTAATTTTATTATATATTCAAATAAATGTACATTCTACTCGAGACACCCACCGAGCACTACTATTTGACGTTTTTACGAACTTCGCCATTCTGACAACTACTCAACTTTTTCATTTTCCACTCTTCGCTGATGCGTGAAGGCACTAAGCGAGCCGGCCCTACCTGGTTATTCTGCCATGAACATATAGAAATATTCAAACGATTGTTAATTTGCCAGAATAGGGCTGTTAATTTTGAGAAATTTTTTACTATTAATACGTATTGGGCATTTCCACAGGAAAGTCAAACGTGACCAAAAAATTAAAACTTATTACAAACTTATAAATAATTTTAAGATATTATCCAAGAGAAACATTTTAGATCTATTTTATAAATATTAGCAATTTATACATAAATTCATTCACCATGATGATCAAATCGTCCGCACTGTTTCACAAATGTAGTTTTTCTTTTCCGTAAATGTTTCGCACATTTTTTCTGTTTTAGTAAAAATGGAAAGCATTGGCTAAAGATAATGAAAAAAATGATTGGGGCAATTAAAGGGCAATATATTAAATTTATTTTTTAATTCAAGTTTTCTTTATGCCCTTGTTATTTATTATCTTGACTTTCTATGATTTAAATACAAATTCTTAATTTTTGCTAGTTTAAATCATACTTGATTTTAAACACAAATTCTAGTTGTTTGATGTCAGGTTAAACAACAACCACAACAAAATTTTCAATATGATAAGGAAAACATCACTAGCTTGTTTTATTGCAATTTCGGTCCTGTTGCAGTTTTCATCAGAAATCTTTGTGACACGCCGTGCAAGCGCATTAGCTCTCAACACCACAGAGGCGATTAGATTTCAGTGTCAATTTCTCAGTTTTCAGAAGCCATTTGCCAGTTTGCAATAAAACCAGCAAGAGATGTTTTTGCTTTTCATATTGAAAATGTCGTTGTTGTTTCTTTGCAAAAATTCGTTAGAGCAATTAATTGTTCTAATCTGATCTAAAGCTCAATAAACGATTTTAAACTACCAAACAACTAGAACTTGTATTTCAAATAAATAATGATTTAAACTATATAATATTTAGAATTTTTATTAAAATCATAGAAAGTCAACATAGTTTATTTTTAATTACTAAATTATATAATTTCTTTACTACCTAATAACTTAATTTAAAAATTGAAAAACAATGGAAATTTAAGTAATGTCACGCCAAATCAAAAAACGTAACAAAGAAAAAAACCAGAGAAGATTTATAGATTTGATCACTTGGAAAAAGCCTTGCACAGTTCAGAGAGTTTTGTAACCCAAATCAAAAATAACTTATGTTGTTTGTAACGTAACGCCAGCACATATTTTTGCTTATGTCTTTAAACCCTTATGCTTGGTTTTCACTATGTCATTTTCAGTGGTCAGTTGTTTCAATCAAATTGAAAATGACAACATGATGGCATTTTTTCTACATTTTCTACATTCTAAAACTAAGCAAAAGGGTCGATTGTTGTCATCGGTTTTACACAATATAGTGCTATTTTATTACTTTACAAATATAAAAAAGCCTTTCAAAAATAAGAGTTTTAAATTTTTTTTTTAGTACAAATCGGACGTATGGCAGTTTGGCAATGCCTATATGCTATTTTTGATTTAATAGTTTAATAAGGATTGAAATTACCACATGATTACGATTGCAGTAATCTTTAATAAACAGACTTTTTCAAAATTACGATTGCTGCAGTCGTAATCTAAGATAGTTCGAAGAGAGATATGCCGCAATCCTAATATAAAAAATTTTGATATTGGGATTAAAATAATCCTAATCCTTGCCGCAATCAATAACACATGTAATCCTTATCGTCCAGCTCTGATGTAAGCTACTAGCGCATTCTTTTTTGAAAAAATTCTGCCCTCATAATATACAGAATTTTTTAGATTCTGATCTGAATTTAGAGAATGTTGACCTCTTTTGAGCTAACAAAAGAACAGAAAAAATGCAATATTTCTTCATTTAATATTAGCTGCACTGCTGTTTTGAATTCCGATGAATTTACGATTGAGGTTATGTTTAGAGTCGACTGGATGTAATTTTTAACAAATATTGTTCGACCAACTCAGTGTTTTTAAAACTAACCACTTTAATCAAAGATTAATTGAATTCGATTTCAGAAATTTCTTAAAATTGCAAATCTTTATGCTGAAAACACACTTGCAGCTATTCTGCTGCAGCGAAATTTAAACTCATTCGTTCATATGGCGATGAACACATTAAAGATCTGCACTACACCGCAGCGCTGCAAGTAATCAACCAAATAAAAATTGCTGCGCATAGTCAGTGCTGCCACAACATAAAATCAAAACTCAACGAAATTTTTTAAGCAATTATGACAGATGACAAAAAATTAAAATGATTAAAAATAATTCAAAAGAAACGAACATGGAAGAGAAACTAATTGAATTTGTTAGAAAAAATCTGCGGAACTCTCATTGGAATTAAATGTCTCAGCAAATATTTTTGATTTTGTTTATATAAAAACATTATTAAATTAAATGTTTCCTTTGTCAAAAGGAAACTGGAAAGAAAAAACTGCACATCTATTTTACCAGCTGCGCTGCGCGCAGATAACTTAAGACGATGCATGCAGAATAGCTGCACATGTGTTTTCAGCATTCTTCTCACAATTGTCGCAGCACAAAATATTAATGTCAAAATTATTTTATTTTTTTTATGTTGGTATTACTCAGAGTGGCGGCCGTAGCCTAGTGGGTAGAGTGCGTGGCTCCTAAGCTAAAGAACCGCGGTAGCCCGGGTTCAATTCCAGCTCAGACAGAAAGTTTTTTCAATTGAATTAATTTTTCTGTTCGGTCGTCACCTCTCTGCAGAAAATGGCAAACCTCAGAGAGTAAAAATTGCCATGTAAAGCTTCTTGAGAACATAAGCCGTTCGGAGTCGGCATTAAACACGTAGGTCCAGTTCTCGGTCATTTGTGATCAAACATTTAATAACACGCACAACACAACATATCAATAGAAGCTAGGTCAAAGTCCTTCCAAGGGCTGAAATGGCCAGTTTATTTTTTTTTTATTACTCAGAGTTGGGCGTAGTGCACTAAATGTTGAGTGCACTCAGCCTTTCACTAGCACTAAAATATATTGAAATAAATTCTATTTTTCACTATTTTTTTACCAGCTTAGTGACAGTGAAGCATCTCTTCACTATCACTAGGGATTTTAGTGTTAGTGTTATATTGTTGCACTATAACTAAATTGAGTGGTAGTTACTAAATCTCCACTACACTCAAATAGTGCAAAATTTAAACAGCCACTAAATGAAAGCTGCAATTGAAAGTTTTTCCACTCAACTTTCAAATATGACTAGTTTTAAAACTATTTCAGTTAGACTCGAATTAAAAAAAATCTATAATTAAGAAAAACTATTTTTCGAGTTTCTGGTCATATATGTATGTTTACGAAGAAAACAACAACAACAGCTCTGAATGAGCATCACCAAGCTAGGATCAGATATAAAATTGGTGTTATTTAAAATAATAGTTTCATGAAAGTTAAATGCTTACAGCAAATAATTTTTAGCATAGCTTATTTTTATTGTTTTACTCAATATTTTTATATTTTACTAAGAATAGCATAGAAACATACAAATTTTTGTGTAATATTTAAATACTCAATACTACAAGTAAACTGTTCCTGTTTTCTTTCAATTGAGTGATAACTTTCTGTGCTGTAAGTGCAAGTAAGCTGTATTTTCCACTAAAGGCCTGTTTCCAGCTCTCAAGTAAAGCTTATTTTCATACATAAATCTAAGAAGTAATCCAAAAGTAATTTTTCCTTGTCAAAATTACTTGAAAGAGAATCCAGCTCGTAAGAAAAATTTTCTGTTCTTACTACTTTTTTTTCATTGAAAAGTGACAACGGTAACACTGTGAATGTCAAGAAATATATGCAAGTTATATTATTACTTCAAGTAAAATTTTGGCAACCAACATTCAAAGGTAAATAATTTTATTGATATCATTGATTAATTGATTTAAAATTAATAAAAGAATATTTTAGACATGCACATGAACATTTCTACGGAGGGAGAAGAAGAGGCAGTCAATTTTGAGGGGCAGATGTCTTCCGATAAGCGGTCGAAAGCTGTCCGGAAGAAGCGGTCTGCCAACATGTAAACAAAATGTAATAAAATGTAAACAAACGCTTTTCTCTATTACTTACCTTTGCAATTCAGCCATTACTCATTTAATGAGTTATTTCAATATTTATTGCAACAAATTTATTTCAATGTTTGATGAAAACAAATCAGCCTAAATTTTCAATACAAAGTGATACAATGCTGGAACTGTCAAAACTCTCGCCGTCAAAATTACTTGTCTACTACTTTTTTACACTCAAGAAACTTAAGTAACTTTTTTCTTGAGTAATTACTTGAGAACTGGATAGAGACCTTAAGCTGTAAACATTTTTTTTTCCACTATTCTTACATGAATTTGAGTGAGAAATTCTTCACTATCACTATCACTCCTGTATATTGAGGCTTTTATTTTTCAATTCAGCAGTCATAAATAATAGAAGATAGAGAATAATTTTACACTATCAGTACATGTAAGCTAAAACTACAAATTTAGTGCACTACGCCCAACTCTGGTATTACTGGAGGTATTACAGAACCGTCGATTCTTACAGGTCAGGAAAGTCTGCATTTTTTATACTTTTGCGGTTAACATTTTCGAGAAAAGAGCACGATTTATTTTAAGAGGGCAGAAAAAATGCAGAATTTTTACCAGAAAAGAATGCGCTATATGTGTAAGATAAAACAAGTGAACAATTTTTTTACAATATTTAAAAAAGTACTGAAATCATCGCGGGGGGTACATTTGAAAACTGAAAAGTACTGAAATCAGTACTTTAGTACTGAATTTATCATCCCTGTTTTAAACGTTTCGATCCGCGTAGCGGGGATAAATTGTAATCGAACTTATTTGTATGCACCTTAATTTTTTTTTGTTTCCGATTAATTGGGACTAAAACATCTTGTCACCGGCTGAAAACAACTACTGTCTTACACAACCTAGCGAAAACAAGATGCATTAAAAACAAAAAAAACCTTTTTTGGAATCAAATATCATTATATCATTTATCTAAAAAAATGTAAATCCTCTATGTATTATAGCTTTTCATAGTAAATGTTTTAAATTGATTTTTTACCAACTGCAAAAAGTTATATTTTAATTGACAAAAAATAAAAAGCCCTTGGACAAAGCGGCGTCTTGTGGTGCAGGGGCCAGCGCTTGTCCAAGACATTTAGTCGACCCGTTCGAGTACAATCATGCACCCAAAAAAATTTTATTAACCTAAATTTTATTAAATCAAATCACTAATTTGTGTACGAAAAGTAAATTTTGTGTAGTGTTTTGTGTTTCATTTGATGAATAATATGGATATGTTGTGTTTTAAATGTTGCAATAAAGAAATACAATTAAAGCCAAAAAATTTAATCGTAGCTAGTGAATTGGAAAGTAACTTCACAAACGCATTATCAAAATTAGAGTTTCTTCATTTTTGATTGAATGAATCCATGAATGGAAATAGTAATAGTAAATAGTATCTTGAAAATTGTATTTCACTATATTTTCTTAAATTTCTTTCATTGTATAGTGCCAACGTTAAGGTGGCAGTTTAATTATTATTAATTACTATGAACAGGAATCTCATACACTAAAAAATCGAAAATATTCTCATAAAACATGCACTTAAAACTCTAAAATATGCACTAAAAACAGGTAAAATATGCAATTAAAAATATTTTTATAATGTTTTATTATCGGTTTGAAAATCACAATTCATTTTGAAATATATATAAAATTAATTTATCAAAAGCAACACAAGATATGATGTGAGCATAAAAGTAATAGTTATAAATTATCTTTTCCCAAAATATATCGCACTAAATTTAAATTTTTGCAAATTAAAAAAAGCAAAAGTATGCAAAAACCACATGCTTCTATTTAATATACGCAAATATGCGCAATAAATATGCAAAAACAGGCATTAATTGCAAAATACGCAAAAATATGCACCAACGATTGAATGCCATTTTAAAGGAAATTTAAAATATCAGTATTTTGACATTTTCGCCAACATTGTTCCTCTTATGCCAGAGTAGATGAGCATTATTCGATTCTTGCAATCAGTTTTATCGATTTTGTTCAAAATTTTTGTATTCTTTACTAAACGCAGCTTATTAAATACCAACATGGATGTCCTGCCAAGGAAACTTGAGAGTACTACTTTTGACATAGCACGATTCTATAAAAGCAACCTTGACTCATGGTTTGACCGGAACTTGAGACACAATGTTCTTTTAATACTTAATGGAAAGCAACAACTTCCGTAGATGATTGCGAAGTAATTAAGGAATAATGTAAATGTTACTTGGTATTTTAAGACAGTTGTTGACAGACCAAAAAACAAGGAAATATGATTTGGAGAACTTATTCAGCAAAAGTGGGACCCAATTCAAAACAGAGAAAACTCAGTGGCTTTGAAAAACATGCTCACTTTATTGTGGCCAAGAGCATTTTACAGGCGTTACGCTCAAAAAAGCACCCTTAATCTTAGAACTCAAACGAGTGCCAAAAACTTGGAGCATTCGCAGTTTGTTGTAGGCATCTAAACGGGTTGAACGTGGTTACGCGCAGCAACGTTTATCTTCGCCCTGCTTATATTTAGATTATCAAACACACCTCATCAGCTTTTTTTTCAATTTCGGAAATATTGTTTAATTGCAAACTTTATACGAACATAAACGCCAGTAATGTGTCGAAAATTCGTTATATCCATAACATAAATAAATAAACAAGAATAATAATTTCATGTGCACGAAATTACATAAAAATCCAAATAATCCACGGGGCGTTTACGTGGTTACGCATTGTGTGAGTGTCAATTGAAACTATGCTTAATTTTTTCAATTACCATACCTAAATCAATTAAAAACAAATACTTTACTGCAAAAAATGTTTCTATAAATAAAGTTTCTGTGAGGAAAGAAAACATAAAGAAAATATATATAATATTATACGAAATGATTGTATAGCTTTCGTATTTTTAGAGCCCTTCAAAATCAATGCAAACAAATTTAATTATAAAGCGGCTACAAAAAACTGCTTGGCCAACCTTGTCTAAAGTTAACGATTTTCTTTAAAGATACTTTATTATAGCTTTATTAAATGAACACAATTCCAAACTCTCAGATATATATACAGATACATAAACGGAGTCTTCGTCTGGTGCACCTTTACGATATATTTTAAAGCTAGGTCAACACATCACAAGCATAAACACCAAGCCAGGACCTATTATGCCCGAAGATTGTGGATATCCGATTACGAAACAAACAGTGCAACAAAACATCGCTTTTGGTTTTTTATTTGTTATGATTTGCTTCTGAAATAAAATCGAAAGCAATTAGCCATGGTTGTCTGACTCAGGTGATTAAGTTAAAAGTTAATGAAAACTCCTTCAGCTACATCGGAAGCATGAACAAATTTCTGATAAATTTGTTCGTCGTATAAATTCGTATAAATTTGTTTTTCGTTGTGTAATGTTTTTTTAATACAGTCTTAGCTATTGTTGGGTGCGGAACCAAAAATTTTTCTTGAAATATAGCAAAATGACAGACTATTGAAATTCAAACTTAAATTCTTTATATATAAGCAAACAATGTTCGTTCAGTTCACAAATTTATACATTAAAGATTTTTACAAACTAGGGTTTGTAGATTGTACAAAATTACGAATTAAAAATTTTTTTCATGCGGCTAACACTACAAACGTTTGTACTATGTACAAAATATTTGTACATTCTACGAATAGCCTCTGTTTCTACTTCTAGAAAGATTTTATTCGTAATTTTATCCTAAATATTTTTTGGGTGTGCTTATTTTTATTTTACAATAAAAAATATGTCGTTTTTTGGTCAAAAATCGATTTTTTGACTTTCAGGTGCTGCCAAAAATCGAAATATTATTATTACCGAATAAAATTAAAAAAACTCGAAAGCGTTACCTTGGGAATCTTATTAGCTTCTCAATACATATTCATGTTTTGATTTAAGTTGACCCACTGATGGACAATGCTGTTCACCGCAAAACCACTATTTTTAGAGGTGCTTCCGGAAAACGGCCGCCATTTTGCTATTTCCTAACATTTTTCAATATAGTTTTTACTAGATATTCTCCAAATGTTTTATATTATACCTACATCAATTCAAGTTACTTCCACTAACAGTAGCGCGTCAAAAAATTCGTAAAAATGGGTCATTTTTAGGCCGAATTAACCTTACCCCCTCTTTAATAATACTCGAACATGCAATGATTTTTTTGTAGTTCTGTGTAATCTCTAGCTATTGTTACTGAACCTATTTTTTTAACTGCAAACTTTGCAGGTTTAAAACCACTGAAGCAGCAGCTTAATTTAAATATTTTACAGTAACGGTAAGAATTTGAATATGATTTGTTGTTTCAATCAAAGTGATATCTAATTATCATCCAATATGTAGAGAAAAAAAGTTGGATTCTTGAAATATATGGATGCCTCAATTGCCAAATCGATTAACTCCATAAAAAAAAATGTTGAGATAAATGAGAAAGTAGTTTACATTAATTTATTAAATTACTGTTTAATTATAAATTAAAATAAACGATGTAGACTGTATTTCTACGGATGTATCTTTTGTCGAACAAGATATTGGATATATCTTTATTATTACTATTATAATTATAATTTTTTCGTGATTAAGGAAGTTAATCGATTTGGCAAGTGAAAGTAAATGATTAATTCAAATTCAGTTTTAAATTTGTATGTTTTTTTATTGTAGGAAAACATCATTATACATGTTTTTAATAAAGATTTTAGCAAAAATTAATAGTAACTGTTCTGTTATATATACTGCGAGTAGTATTACTTTGTTAAAACTGATTCATCACCAATATAAATGATGTCTTTTACGTCAGCTAAATTTGAGTACCCGTCATGTTTGATTTGTTCTTAGATGTTTATAATAATCATGTTTGACAAGAGGTATAAATTTCAACAAGTCCATCATATATTTCCTCTTTTGTCTTGTCACAGTTCGGCCTGTTGGATACAAAAAAGGCTGCATGGAGAAAACTATTTTGCTTGAATCAAGAAAATATTTTGCTTAAAAACAAATCAGCAAAACTTTGCTCAATCACTATTTGATTTTAGAAAAAGATTGCTAAATTGAAATCACTCCTCATGTATTTACAAAAAAGCAAAATTATATCAAATTCAACCAAATATTTCCTAAGTTATTATAAACTGATAGCAAATTTTTACTTAACTCAAGCAAATAATTGCTTAGATTTTATAAATTCAAATAGCAAATTTCTACTTAATTTAAGCAAATATTTGCTTAGTTATTATAAATTGGAAAAGCAAATTTCTACTTAATTCAAGCTTAAAAAATTTGCTAGGTTATTATAAATTAAAATAGCAAATTTTTACTTAACTCAAAGAAATATTTGCTAAGTTATTTTAGCAAAAATTAATAGTAACTGTTCTGTTATATATACTGCGAGTAGTATTATAAACTGAAATAGCATATTTTTGCTAAATTCGAGCAAATTTCTACTAAACACACGAGCACAATTTTATTCTTAATGAAGAAATTAGGCGATGATGGTTTAACAACTGCGATGGTCGAATGAATAAGCC
Organism: Dichetophora obliterata; assembly: GCA_963920525.1. Lineage (NCBI taxonomy): Eukaryota > Metazoa > Arthropoda > Insecta > Diptera > Sciomyzidae > Dichetophora > Dichetophora obliterata. The sequence continues at coordinate 79,540,931 of OY986438.1, forward strand.
CATAATTTAAAATAACTAAGCAAATATTTACTTGAATTAAGTAAAAATTTGCTTTTGCAGTTTATAATAACAAAGATTAAATTTAAGCAAATATTTGCTTAGTTATTATAAACTGCAAAAGCAAATTTTTACTTAATTCAAGCAAATATTTGCTTAGTTATTATAAATTTTAATAGCAATTTTCTACTTAATTCAAGCAAATATTTGATTAGTTACTATAAATTTAAATAGCAAATTTTTAATAGTTTTTGCTTAAATTTAGCATCAAGCGCAAGAATCAAGCGCAAATTTGCTTAATCACCATTCAAATTTAGCAAACAGTTTTCTCCGTGTGGTCCACATTTTGTCGGATTTTGCTACAGATTTTCTTGTAATAATGGAATTAAATTCTGTTATTTCGTTGAAGTCCCATTAGAATTGTATAAGGTGTGGTCTCGACTTTTCTAACTGTATCCAACGAATTTTAATCCAATTTTTTGTATCCTGGTAACTGTTGTCTTTAAATTAACGATATATTTTTCTACAGTACTTGTAGAGAAAAATTCCTGATGTGTCATTTGATTCATATGAAACGGTTATTTCTTTTTACTGATTATATCTATCATATCATCGCGTATATAAAAGCAAATTATATAGATATATATTTATATATAAGAAGTAGACATTTCGTTATAAGAAGTAATTTAACTAAATTTGTATAACTATTTACATTAGGGTATGAAGTTAATCAGACTGGCTTCAGAAATAAATTATTTATTATTCAATGGGTAAAAAAATTTTGTTATTAAGTTGTGTTAATATTTATTATCAGCGAAGTTTGTTTTAATAATATACAGTTAGGAGTCAATAAAGTGTTTTGAAATTAAAATTTAACAAAATTTAAAAAGTGGAGTTAATCGATTTGGCTAGTGAGGAATCCATATATGAATAGAGTGGAGCAACAGCAATCACGCAAAAATTAAACATTCTGCTGACAAAGAGTGTATATAAGCACATTTGTATTTAAATTTATACATTATATCTTATCATGCACCTTTCGTATGATACCCATCATAACATATGTTATATTATTCATAGTACTTAACTAATAATCCACAATGCTATTAAACTAAAACCATCACATTAACTTCATCGTACTTTACGGATAAAACATAAGTGCGGTTCATGTCACTTCGTAAGTTTTCGTAAACCGGAAATCGTAATGTTCGTAACTTTTTTTGACATGAACGCACTTATAATGCGGCCCATAGACACTACAACCAAAACATTAGTGGAACTGCAACCAGGGCCGAACTAGTATATCATCTGTGATCGAGCAAAATTACGAAGGACACGACGAGAGAAGTTCCTATCAATCTTGTACAATTTTGCTCGAGCACAGATGCTGTAATTCGGCTCCTGATTACGTATTTTTTAAGACGTTTGGTTCCAGCAATCCATTTTGCCATACACAGTCATTTTTGCCACTCGAGTAACAATCTTCGTCAGCCGTAGTCGTAAACAAAAATTGCTGCAAAGCAGGGGCCGAATTACAGCATCCGCGATCGAGCAAAATTGAAAATGACTTGTTTTGATAACAAACATCACATCTAGATATAAAATTTTTGAAGTTTACAGTCATTGCAGGCCAAAAGACAAATTTTCGCAAATGCTGTAGGGTTCTAATAATGCCACCATGGAATTTATTTGGACGGCAATGAGCATTTAAAATAACCTTCTGAGTCAAAGATTTTGGAATCCAAAGTTTCCAATTAAATGTCTCTCTATCAACATTACCATTTGCATACTCCGTTCGCTTGTAAATTTTTCCATTTGCTATTTGAAGATCAGGAAGTCGATTCTTATTATCATTAATATATTTCTGTAGTTTAAGATACTCATCAGATTTAAATTCTTCAGATTCTAAATCAGCTGACGGACAATTTTGCAAAAGATTGAGTTCATCAATACTTTGCCATGACAAAACATCCGGTACAACATTTTGTGAACCGCGACGATGTTCAATTTTAAATCTAAGTCCTTGCAACTTCAGTGACCAGCGGGCTAATCTTCCACTTAGGTCAGATTGACGCATGAGCCATTGTAGGCTTGCATGGTCAGTAACAATGGTGAAGTCTTGACCCTCAACATAAGCTCTGAGTTTTTTAAACTTAGTATTGCGGCGAGACATTCTAATTCAGTTACGCTATAATTAGACTGAGCTTTATTAAGCTTTTGTGAAAAGAACGCTACTGGAACTTCTATTCCATCTTTATTCATCTGTGCTAATATTGCTCCTACGCCTAGTTTGCTCGCATCACATTGGATAAGAAATGGTTTGCTGTAATCAGGATTTGCAAGTATTGGGGCAGAAGTCAATAGATTTTTTAATTGGGTAAATGCTTCTTGTGCTTCTTCATTCCATTTAAAATTTTCCGATTTTTTTAGTAAATCTGTCAATGGTGTCGTGACCGTAGCAAAATTTGGAATAAATCTTCGGTACCATACCTAAAAATCGTCTTAACTGCTTTACTGTGGTTGGATCAGGGTAATTTTTGACTGCTGATATTTTATCAGAGTCTGTGCTCAAAGTTCCATTGCCCACTACATATCCCAAATATTTAACTTCCTTTAGGCAAAATTTACTTTTTTCGATATTGATTGTTAATCCTGCTTTTCTTAACTGCAATGCTACCTCACTAAGAACATTCATATGAATATCGAAATTTTCAGATATGATCAAAAGATCGTCTAAATATACAAAAATACTTTCTTTTAATTTAGACGGTATCACAAGATCCATTAATCGACATAAGGCTTGAGGAGCATTACATAAGCCAAAAGGCATTACACAATATCTATACAAAGGACGGTTAGGTACTGTAAAACAGGTCATATCTATTGATTTTCCCACTAGCGGGATTTGCCAAAAAGCTCTTCTTAAATCCAATGAACTTAAAAATTCGGCTTTTGGTAACCTACTAAGAATTCCTTCAATTTGAGGCAGCGGGTAAGCATCTTTAATGGTGACCGAATTAACTTTCCTAGAGTCTAAACATAAGCGGACTTTATCGGGCTTACGCACTAAAACAACTGGACTGGACCATGGACTATTTGGTGACTCTTGAAGTACTCCCAGTTTTAACATTTCATCAATTTTATTATGTATAAGCTTCTCAATTGCAGGAGAAATTGGAAAATAGCGTTGTTTTATCGGACGGACGTTAGGTTCAAGTTCAATAGTATGTTTAATTAACGTGGTTTTACCTAGACCTTCTTTAATGAAAGATGGAAAAAAGTTTTTTACAGATTGTAAACGAAAGTTTTGTTCATCAGATAATTTATGCATGCGTTTATCAGTACTAACAATCTCTTCATTCACATCGAGTTGTGCAATAATATTAGGTGCGATTTGGAATTTTATCCAAAAGTCAACACCAAGTATTAGATTTTAAGATAAGCTGGGCACTACAAAAAAATTATTTGCTCTGTTCTTCCTTTAAATGTTATTTTTAAACTTACTGCTCCAAAAACTATTTGCTTTCGACCATCTGCAGTACAAATGGTTGTGTTATGTCTTATGCACTGGTTTCTTAAACTAATTTTCTTTGCTAATACATTACCAATACATGACACTTGGGCTCCACTATCCAACAATCCTAAATAAGTTTCATCTAACAAAATTATTTCTGCGTAGGGACGCAAGTCAAAAGATTTATTACTAAAGGAACAGATAATAGTTGAAACTATTTTACGTCTATGCATAAGTTTTTTCCAAAAATGTTGCATGCGGATTGACGATCGTTTCTTACGTTTTTCTGTCAAATTTATTGCTTTTTTTTCGTTAAATAATTCATATCTCTTTTGCATATATAATTTGTGTCTTTCCTCAAAAGGAATAATGGATTTTAATGTAGGTTTGTAAGAAATTTCATTTTCAGGTTCTCTAGGGAGTATAAGTAACTTTAATTCTCTTATAATTCATACCACATCAGTAGCAGAATATACTTCTTTCTTCAACACAATCGAAAAATCGATGATCTTCACGGCGACAATTCCAACATATAATCTTGGTGTTATTGGCTTGTCTTGTAATTTCATCGATTTCCACTTCAGCTTGAATTCACTGGAATTTTCAATATTTTCATAAGTATCTTACTGATTAATATGACGCCTGCTCACATTATTTCGCATATTGGTTGGCATATTTGTTTTTGATATTTCGTTTAAAAGACTTTCACCTTTTAAACAAAGAACTCGAAGCTGAGCTACAGAATTAATTGTGACGAATAATAGTTGTTGACGAATACGTGGTCTTAAGGGGGTCCTCTGGTAATCTATGCCAAATTTTAGCCTTTTTTCAAAATATTGTGGAAAGAGAACGAGTAAAGATATTTTAGTTCCGTTTTTTGATTTGGGTAGCTTAATTTATTGAAAAAAATACAAAATTTTGAAAAAGTGAATTTATGGACCGTTCAGAAAGTTCTCGGCCTGGTAACGAGGTTCTCCGGAATAAAGGTGGGTCCAAATTGCGCACGATTCCAAGAGTAAACATCGTCTGAAAAAAAAAAAAATATTCAGTTACTTAGAATGAATGTCCCTATAGCCCCTACCTCGGAAACAAAAATCGAAATTTTTTTAGGGGGGGAGCCGCCACTTTGAAAATGAAAAATCGAATTTCGACCTTTTTTTTGTAGTCTAGTGTAGAAAAAAAATAGTAAACATTATTTTTTCGGCAAGTTTGAGGTAGGGGCTATAGCGGCGTAAATTCTGCGTCGTTTCATGCCTCATATATCAAAATCGGTCAAAAACTGTTTGAGTTATCGTGCGCAAAGTTTTGAAAAACATGGTTTCGAGAAAAACGCGTTTAAAGTTTTGACTTCAATTTTGAGGCACACAAATGACATTAACACATATTTTTTTAATACAATACTTACGAATATTAATCGGCAATTCCAGCCCCATAAAATGTGCCTTCCTCCATCTCATAAAACGAGTTTTCCATGGCTTTTTGGGCTCTGCGGGCTGTGCGACCCTCTTTCGATGATGCGTACGTTTTTAGCTCTGAGCGTTGAAGTCGTTTTCCGTCGCGAGATTCAGCATACATCTCGGCTTGTGGGCCGATGACAATACCCATTGTTGACATTATTTTTAAAATACTTGTGAAGCCTTCGTTGAAAATGCAGGTTGCCAGAAAATTTGCGATTTCGACTGTGGTAGCACCACAGTGGATATGTTTCGGCGCAAAGGTCCACAAAAGCGAGTTGAACGATTCGTTACAATTTTGCGTTTCACCTCCAGTGCATCGGTTGAGTAGATCGTCGGATGATAACGCTTCGTATATGGGCTTCATTACTTGCAGAACCTTTCCATCAAGTGGGGCGTACGTGTGGTGAAATGAGGCTAATGAGCCTTCTGCTGCTGACTTTTGATAGGCGCACCAGCTGGACTCACCAGGTGGGCAATACATATGTTGTGGATTACTATCACTTGAACTTTTGTGATAATATGTTGACCATATTTCTTTTCTCATGTTTTCCACAGAGTCCTTATTACGTCGAATAGCAAGTCCATAGTAAGTAGTCAGCTCGCTTATGACTTTGTCTGTCAGTTTGCCAGTGCCTTTTCCACCGATGCCTTTGTTTTCTTTTTTGGCCTTGCGCAGCCGTGTGCCCATGCGTTTTTGCACGTGAGCGATGCACTCCTTTTTTGTGACAACGGGGTCGCCGTTATACGGATCAAGGTCTATAATGGCCTTGAAGGTTTTGCTGTCGCCATCGCCAATATATTTTTCATATTTTATGGCATATTTTTCGATCGATGAGGCAAACATTTCCTTCACGGCATCTACCTCCATCTTGCCCGCACTCCCACTGTGGTTGTTTGTGCATGTTTTCTGGTGCGATTCGTACCATTCTTCGAAGTCTGCAGAGTCATTTTTTTTCCCCACATTTTGCATGCCTGGCAAAGGCTTGATTTGACAACGGAGTCAACCACTTTTTTGGTATGTTTACCGACGAGCGTAGTGACACCAAAAAGAGACGAGAATCCCCGTTTTTTCCAGGTGCCATCCCCTGAAACGGTCAGCACTGTGGAGTCACAGTCAGGATTTTTTTCTTTCTGCTGTTCCTGCTCTTCTTTAACCGCATTCAACAGGCACTGCTTGTAAACTGCTTTAGCAGACACATGCATGTTTTTCAAGGTGCCATAGTACGCATCAAGGCACAATCCTTGGCATATGTCCATTAATCCGCAGAACATATTAATACCTTCTCTCCCTATTCCAAGCAATCTCATGGCAAATATCAACCGGCGATTTACAACAAAAGATTTACCGACCACCGGCGAAGAATTAATATACTGTGTAGCTTTACATTGGCACTGCAGACTCACTTTGAAGCCGACTCCACGCATACATGTTTTTCCAAATCGAATTTTTTGTTTACATTGGGCGCAGATAACCAGAGCAGCAAGCGTTTGGAAAAATGAAAAAAATTCCAAGAAACAGAACTGGAGGTTGTTTTCGATGATGACTTCATTGTCTTGCGTTTTCTTCAATTTTTTGGCCGATGTGCTGGCAAAGTCGGTGTCCTCTACTTGGGAGTGCTGGTTTCCACGGAAATGCCTCTTTTTTGTTCGATACGCGTACTTACGCGGCGCGTTTGGGTGGCTTTTTTTATCCATAGCAAAAAAAAAAAACACAAAACGATTTTTCTTTTATTTTACAACAGCAGTTATCGCGCACGCGTAGCTTTCAGCGTTCGAAAATAAACTGAATCTCGTTCGTTTGCTTCTTTCATGTGAACACCTGGGCTCAAAATCATTTCAACCCCTAAATCAAAACATGCATGTATACATACTGCATGTATACATACTGTGTGTGTATATTTTGTAATATCAATACATATTTTGGAAGAAATCCACAGAATTTTCGACTAATGACTGCAGGCAAATAAACAACTTTGCTGATGCGTTATTTTGACGAAAACATACCTACACAAAAATGCCTGTATCTCCTAAACTATTTCGAATTTTTAAAAATCCTTTTGGGAAAATGTTTTTGAGTATCTGAGCAATAGAAATATGAAAAAAATCGAAAAAAAATTTTTCGGATTACCAGAGGACCCCCTTAAACCACACTGAAGAATCTCAACCAACTCTGACTCTGGCATATATGTATGCAAATTTTCCGAAATTTTTAAAATTGCATTTCGATAATCATCGAAAGTTTCTGACGCACCCTGCTTTCGTGCTCTCATAACGTCTTTTATATCCGTATCCGTACGATGCTCTTCGAAATGAGTTCGTAAGGCTTGACATAAGTTAGGCCAAGTCACACGATTCACAGAACGTCGATAATGCCAATACCAATCTCTATCTTCTTGCACAAAAAGGCTTTGAACATGTTCACATAATATATTGAAATTTCCCCCTAGAGTATCTATAACTTAAGACTCAATTCTATTTATGAAGTTTTCAACAGACAGACGAGGAGTACAATCAAATTTAATATCCCAATTTGTTATTATGCTGGCGACCTTACCAGAAGTTATTACAAACGATGTATTACTATCTCTGGGATTTTCGATTCTGTGGTAATTTGGATTTCTACCAGTGTTACCCAAACTCAAGAGATTTGGTTCTTCACGAGGCCAGTCTAAGTTAGAAATGTTTTCATTTGGGACAGGAGCTGTACTATGACTGCTTACTGTTTCACGATTAGCCATGTTAGTGAGCTGTAAACGAGATATTATCGCATTAAGTGAGCTATCTATACGTTGCTCTATAATATGTGCAATACGAGAATCTAGATTTTCAAATATTGTTGCTTGGCGCGCCGATACTACCGCGCTAACGATATTACGAATTCTATTTTCTTCAGACGGACTAGTAGAAACATTTGGTGGGATGCTACTAACGTTAATATTTTGATCTACACTAGCTGCCTGTTCCTGACCTTGCGATTCTGTTTGTTGCTGTTGTTGTTCACCTTGAGATTTTGATAGTGCACCTTGGGAATTTGGAACGCTATGGTCTATTTTGACATTGGCCGCATTCTAGCCGAAAAAGTGCTCAAGTAGCGAAGTAGCATAAAATATTTTCGCTATATAAATTGTGACATCTCAAGGAACATGTTCTGTGAGAGCATACCATTCAGCCCGAAAGTTGTGGAACAGTTCTTGAGCACTTTTTCGGCTAGAATGCGGCCATTGTTAAGGGCAGTGTTTTATGCTCTCGTGCGTACTCCTACCGGTGTATTAATAATACCGAATTCTCTACTACTGCATTGGGCTCTGCACTGCGGATAAGAGGCATTTCTTTTTAGCCAATTAAGAAGACATTCGCGATGAAATACGTGATTGCATGTACTTTTTAAAACCAGTTTTTCATCTGTTAGATCTTATCGGCAAATTATGCATGTGCTAATTGCTCGAGAGGGCAAGTTGTCGTTACTATGACGTAAACTCATTTTCGCAAATAATAAAAAAAAATTCCGTCATTCACTATTTCTACAAGGCAATTTTGGATTTTGACAAAAACTCTCAATCGTAAATATTTTATGATTTTACTCTTAAGTGGTTTAACAATACAATAATATGGTTGGTACCAACGAACAAATATGTGTCGCAACTGTCTGTCCATAATATTTCAAAATAATTTAGCTCTATTTAACACGTTGACGGACAGTTGCGTCTATAGCCGTCAAGTTCAAGTTCACTATGTGACATGACGGCAATAGCCGTCCAATACGAAACGGTCGTTTTTAGACACTGCGGCTGTAGCAGCACAAATCCGTAGCTGTAGCCGCAACCTAATTAAAGGTGCTGAATTAATCAAAATTAAGTGTATTTAAGCAGAAAGAGTAAAACTATACTTCTAATATTCTAAAAATTACAAAAACATATAGTGTCAATTTTCGAATTTCACTTGTTTCTACTGTCCGTCAACGTGTTAAAATAAGGTTATAACGCATGTTATACAATTCCACTAATAGTAAAATAAAGCTGTCATGAAATTAATAGGTTCCTCAACTTTTAAGTAATAAAAAATTCGTATTTCTGTGAGTCAATAAAACCTGCATCTAGCTGATTTTTGATTGCAAGTTCAGCACAAAATTTTCAAATTATTACAACAAAAAAAAATTGAAAGTAAAACGAAATTAATTAAGATTTAAATGCTTTGAAAAGTGGCCAGATACACTAGCATGAAGCCAAGTTTAAGCAGTTATTCCTTCAAAAGCAAAAACATAAAATCAAAATAAAATCACAGTACTACATTATTTTAAATTTGGAATATATTTAGAAGGTGACTAGGACAGAATACGGACCCCAAAATAAAATTAACCACTTCTGTTGGGGCCCCACGTTGGGCGCCATTTTCTGTTATGAACGATTTGAATCGAGTTCGTTGTCGCTGTGCATTTCTATGTTATTATATCTAAGTTCGCTTATGATGTTTTTAAAGAATCCAAATCCAACAAGGAGATCTTGAAAGAGAAGAAATCCTCTAGCTACCCCGTGTGCATCTGGCTTGTCCCGGAGCTTCAGTTTCGAGGGTTCGATGATAAAAAGTAGCTAGAGATCTACGAACACTTGCACGCAATTCAAAAAGATAACAAAAATATTTCATAAAATCAAATTTTAAATAAAATCAAACGTAGCCAGACAGACAGAACCATAGACAAGCGACAACCACATAAACCTGAACATGATACCAAACAAAACAGCGCGAATATTTTTACGGCCGTTCTATTCCAGATGTAATTAGAAGTCCCAATTAGCATTATCAAACCACTTAATTTCAAATCATTATTCGAAATTTACCAATTCATTATAATTTTTATTCAAAACTAGAATAAACATATATTTATAACGATATAAAGGATATACAAATTCATGGCAGATATATTAAATCTTAAAATTAGAAATATTATTTTTATTTACAGTGAACCTAGTGCAAGTGTAAAAATATTAAAAGGTCTAACTAATAAGGAGTGCCATTTTATGTTTTTTTTTCTTTTTTAAGTAAAATATTATAAGCAGTGTAAGACTCTAGAAAAAATGTTGTTGTTTTAAAAAAAAAATATGTTACTTTTCTGATAAGAAATTTTTTTACTTTTACCCCACTGTACGAATTTGTATGCTGTGGATATTTCTATTAAATAATTCTTTTTCTCAAACAGCTGATCATTCTGTATAGTTCATTGAACTCTCAAGTCTAGTATATAGTTCGTTTCCAACCTGTTCCAATTATAAGTACGTCTTAAAAAGGTTGAGAGCCAAACTAATGTTTACACATACTTAGGTATAAAAACAAGAAAAATGTATATTTGTACTCACTTATATATGATGAATTTCATTTAAAAATCGAGATAAAACTGAAATTTTGAACCCGACCACCTCAGATATCGATGAAATTTTGTTCATAGCTAAATTTGATTAATACAAACAAACTCTCATTTTTAGAAATGACTGTTTTGCGATTTTTTGGGCGTGGCACAGTGGGAAAGTTTTCGACACAAAAAAATTACACTGTAAAAAATTTATAAAAAAAAGAAAATTTTAACTAACGAAAAATCCAAAAAGATCAAGGGTCTTTTTACAGTGTATTACTTTTTTAGTAATACCTTCACCTATACCATATCAAAAAATAAAAATGGGTTCTTTTTTAGTTTTTTTTATGCAATTTTTTAAGTAGTGTCACTTCTAGTAATTGCCCTTATATTTTATATTTACAGGTAAAATAAATAAACATTGTCCTAGGAAAATTATAAATATGTTTTAAACCCAAAAAGTTCTTGCTTGCCTTAAAAATTGCTATATAAATGCTCCTGATGAACGTACCGAAATTCATAATTATAAACAGTTTCGAGAAGCCAAGATATCCCATTACAATTTTTACGCGTATATTTTAAAAATTTGAGTGAATATGAATTCAAACAATAAGTACAGATGCATAAAAATATCTAATAAGTGTTGCGCTTCGCTTCGTAAAATAAGTGAAAACGAGGCTGCAAATATAATTGAATATTTTCCAGCTGTCGCCAGCATTCATTGTAGCCGTATTTGCGAAACTTGCCGGAATACACTGAGAAAAGCGCGCAGTCGTAATTAATCCAACGTGGAGCAGAATGAAGTCTCAAATTATTTACCAACAACGCCCAGCGATGAAATTAGCGAAGAATTGAATGAACTTCCAACTTGTACCAGCCGTAATGCAAACATCGAAAGCAACGAACTCATTGAAAATATAAATGATCATATTATTCCTCATCTACCAAACCAAATGTCGCCTCTTAAGAGGAAATATATCAAACGAGATGCATACAGAAATAGAAAATCACTGCAAATTTTGGAAAATGTAGCAGATTCACTTGTAGCTGATCCATTGTGCGATTTGTCAGCGCAACTTGAAAACGTCAAAGCCATTTACGAAGAAATTTTGCAAAATATCAAATATCAAATAGAGAACAGCTCAAATCTTTTGGAAAAGCAAAAACTTTTATCTCTCTTACCAATCAATATGAGTCACGCAGAAATTAAAGATCGTTTTGGGGATGATATATCTCACGATTGTATCACAAAAAGTAAAGATATCCAAAGGAATAAAACGAAGTTTGCAGATATCAATCTTTTAAAAAAGAGCACACGTAGTTTACCAACCGAAACTCTAAGCACAGTCAAGTTATTTTATGAAGATGATGAAATTAGTCGAATGATGCCAGGATCGCAAGATTCAATTACTGTTAAACAAGGAAACTTACGTGAAAAAGTTCAAAAAAGACTGATGTTATCTTCACTACGCGAATCTTACTACGAATTTAAAAAAAAACATCCCTTGGCCAAAGTGGGTTTTACAAAATTTACAATGTTAAGGCCAAAAAATTGTATGAAACTTGGAGTTGGAAACCAGCAAAATATCTGTGTATGCACATTGCATCAGAATATGAAATTGATGTTTGAAAAAAGTGGCTAAAAATCAATTTGTATTGAAAGAGAATGCACATTTACCGACTACAAAGATGTTCTCAAATTCGTTGTTTGTAATGGTGACATAGAAAAAAGCGAGTGTTGCGTTTCAATGTGTGGTCACTGCTTCAAAAATTTAAATAATCTGACGCTGAATGGCACTTTTATGCTACCAGTCACGGAAAATCTGCATGTGATGGAATCGGAGGAACATTGAAGAGAGGTGCTCGAAATTATAGTATTGCAAATAAAAATGAAATCCAGTCAACGAGGCAACTCTATCACTGGGCATCAGAAACATATAAGACCACCATACAAGTTGCTTACGCAGATGCTGACGAATACAACAACGTTAAAGAAAAGCTATTTTCAAGATATAAAGAAGCTCAAACTATAGCAGGAACTCAAGGCTTTCATTCATTCATTCCGATAAATGAAACTTTTGTACATGTGCGCAGATATTCTGACTGTGCCAAATTTAAGCAGCGCAAAATTTCTTACAAATAATTAACTTAAAAAAAATTTAAATAAAATAAAACACAAATTAATAAAAACATGGCAAATAATATAAACAATTGTTGATGGTTTTTTATTAGTAAACATTTAAAAAATGTTATAATTGTTGAACTATTTTGTAAATGTGTAAGAATGTGACCTGATATTTTCACTGTTATTCGAATTATTTCGAATACTTTCGGTACGTATTACTAGAAGTGACACTACTTAAAAAATTGGGGTTAAAACATATTCATAATTTTCCTAGGACTATGTTTATTTATTTTACCTGTAAATATAAAATATAAGGGCAATTACTAGAAGTGACACTACTTAAAAATTATATAAAAAAAACTAAAAAAGAACCCATTTTTATTTTTTGATTTGGTATAGGTGAAAGATAAACCTTTCTAAAAAAGTAATACACTGTAAAAAAACCCTTGATCTTTTTGGATTTTTCGTTAGTTAAAATTTTCTTTTTTTTATAAATTTTTTACAATGTAATTTTTTTTTGTGTCATAAAACGTGTCATAAAGCCTGTTAAAATATCTTTTTAACGGTTTAGCCGATTTTGAGTTATTGTAGTTTAAATGGAGCTCTTTTTGACCATTTTCGCGTTTTTTCGAAAACTTTCCCACTGTGCCACGCCCAAAAAATCGCAAAACAGCCATTTCTAAAAATGAGAGTTTGTTTGTATTAATCAAATTTAGCTATGAACAAAGTTTCATCGATATCTGAGGGGGTCGGGTTCAAAGCATCTCGATTTTAACATGAAATTCATCATATCTTAAAATATTAAATTTTAAGTTTGTTTCTTTTCCTTAACCTTTTTTTTTTCCTCTGCACATATTCTAACTTTAAAATATGAAAATTTTTCTTCATTCGTTTTTTTATGTATTTCTTTTTTTTTTTATTTCTCACTACACGCGAACCGATCTGTCTGAATTAATTAAAATTCAGACAGATTTGAATTAAAATATTGAATTAAAATAAAAATTGATTTTCAGCAACTGATTGTAAAACTGGTTGAAAAACTGAAAACAAACCAAAAACCCGCCTGCACACTGCTTATTTTCATCAACCAGCAACCAGTTTATCAACCAGCTCGTCTATAGGGGCCTTCAAGTCTTGCCTTGGTTGACATTCTTGTGTCGCAGACGTTCGTAATCGCTAGCGCTCACACTCTAGGCATTCGTATCAAAAGCGATTGGTAACATGCATTTGCGCATTATTTTAAATACGGGAAGCACATTCGTTACTTATTTATTGACGAGACAATCGAAACGCACTCAAGCTGTTCTCTGATACACTCTGCAAAGCAGCAACAACCACCCAAAAACAGCAACTGCGACCAAAATATTAAACGATTTTAATGTTGGTTCAACCTATGCTGCAACCGGCAATAAGTTAAGGTCCAATAATAATAGAAGTAACGTAATGTAGTCTAATGTCAGTTGAGCAGTGCGTTCTTTCACTTATTGATTCAAAGAATACTTTCCTATACAAGTGATTATAATAAACGTAACGTAATGTAACGGGACGTAAAGATCCGGTCAATTTCGATTTCTGTGTTACTTTACATTACGTCTGTTTAAAGAGGAACTAAACATTGAGGTTAGATTCGATTATTGCGTTATTTTATTTTGTTAAACTACGCTTTTTGTTGAGTTTTCGTTATTAATGTGATAGTTCTATATATCCACAGCTATGGATGACGAAGTTTTAATTGAACTTGTACGGGAACGTGCAATTATTTACGACAAACAACTGTGTGGCTACTGCCTTTTATTATTGCTACAACGTTTTCTTACAGCACGTCCCGTCCCGATGACAGTTCACAACATTTCGTTACTTTACATTACGTCTATTATAATTCTACCTTAATGCGCACCTTACACGGTCAATTATTTGACGTCAGTCAGGTATATGTGTTAGTAAATATTTGTTTGTATGCGTTACACAGACCGGTTGATGGCTTAATTGATCAAAATCTACATTTATAGATATTTTGCAATGCTGGTCAAGCGGCTGGATGTGTGTAAGGGCTTGATTGATCAATCTTTCGTCATTTCGTTTGCTTTCGTCGTGCAGTAAACATTACTGCAGGAAAAAAGAGCTTTACATAATAAATTTAAGAAGGCAAACAATTTTGGCAGAGTTTATTAACTCTTTTTCTTTTATTTTTACGCTTTTTAATGCGTAGCTAATAATTACATGATTAGCAAGTAATGCAATATGCTCGATACAATCGTCCGTTTAACTCATCGCACGTCTGTGTTCCATAAAAAATAATGCAGAATGAAAGTTTGACGATATGATTGATGTGTGTAAGGGCTAGCATCAATCAACACGTACACATGCTGGACGTCAAATGATTGACCGTGTAAGGTGCGCATTACGTAACTTCGACACACACGCTGCAACTTCATCGTCAAAAACTTCCAAGGTTCACTTCCAGCTTTGCTTTGGTTGCAGCGTGTATGGGGCCCATAAGAATTTTCGTAACTTTATTCGTAAGAACTATTTTGACGACAATGATACACAAAACAAAACGGAGATTATCATAGTCAAGTGAAAATCTATTTATGGTATTTATTTGTTTTGTCCATTTTATTTATTTGCTAGAAACTTGCTTGAAAAATTTGAAACACAAAAAAGCTGACATTTGCAGTTTGACAGCGTACACGTTACGCAGGCTTATTTACGACATACGAGACAAATTCAGTGCGTAAAATGTTGCGAACATCGTATCTCGATGTTTATTTAAAAAAAAGTAACGTTTCGGCAGTTTTTACGAAATACGAGGCATTTACGAAGTGACATGAATTACACTATTGGTTTTATTAAATAAACGTATTCAGTCAGACGGCCATTGTAAGACCGCCTTACAATATTTATTGAATATATATGAAATTGTGTGTATATATTATCAACTGACAGTCTCAACTCTTCCTTAGGAACCTAGGGCCCAACTCTGTAAGTCTTAGAAAAATCGGTTAAGGTTTAGAGGTGACAATTTTTATTTTAGTTTTTCCAAAATTGATTAAAAAAAAAATACGTATCTACTATTTTTTGTTTATCTTCCTGATTATTGAAATCTTATTAATATTCGGTTATTATTCACTGTTGACTTACGGTTATGACTTACTTCTCAAACCTATCCAATGAAAATAATACTTTTTTTCAAAAATATTTTTGTTAAATCTTCATCCGTTTTTAATATTCCAGCTATAGGGAGTGTTACAAGATTTTTATGTATATATGTATTTATTTATTTATTGGCCACTTTACAAACAGGTTTGTTTATTTTTTTTTTCTTAATTGAATTTAGAATTTAATTAAATTTAATTGAATTTAGTTAAATTAAGGTGTTATAGAAAATTAAGGTATTAAGGAAGGTATTATGACGGATACAGGGACTTGGAAATATTTTTCTTAAAAGTTAATTTAGACATAGGGGGTGAATAATACTCGCTGGTATTGAATTCTCTACAGCACATATTTATCGGCTCATTTCTTGCGTAGAGAGTGTGATGTTGATATTCATTTAATAGTTGTGTGTTCCGTGTACGTCTGATAGAGTCATTAAATCGTATCTTATTTGATATATACTCGCTATCAAAAACACCGATAATGATATCGAAAGTAAAACATGAACTAAGAAAAGTCCTTCTTGTTGAATAGGGCATTAAATTCAGAAGGCTAAACCTATACTCACGGGGTTTATACGTGTCCCTAAGCGCAAAAAGCAGAAATTGCTTTTGAATAGATTCACGTCTTTTACTGTGTGATTCGAAAGCAGGATTCCAAATAATGCATCCATATTCAAGACGAGGGCACACTAACGCACAGTATAATGCCTTCGTGACCCAAACAACAAACCAAGTAGTTTGTTGGCCCTAGATACAATTTTATCATAATGTAAGTTGAAACACAAACTGTTGTCTAAGACAACACTAAGATCAACAATATGGTTGACTCTTTCAAGTTCGGTGCTGTTGAGGAAGTAACTGTCATTTGTTACTAAATTTTTACGGGAGAAGGTCACTACGCAGCATTTCTTAACATAAAGATAAAGTTTATTTTGATTGCACAAGTGCTCAAAACATGACAGTTTCGGCTGTAGTTAAATTAAATTTGTTTCCGATTTAATAACATGATACATTTTTAGGTCGTCTGCATACATTAGATGTGGGATATCGCGAAGAATATCAGATAGGTCTGCGATAAAAATATTAAAGAGAAGTGGACCAAGCTGACTACCTTGTGGTACGCCGGATGTAACTAAAATCTGTTTGGATAAGGTACCTTGCAATTTTACGAATTGGGACCTGTCGTGGAAATGGGACTTCAGCCAACTGAGCAAAGATCCTGAGATACTAATCTTTTCCAATTTGAAAGCCAAGATATCATGATCGACTCGATCAAAGCTTTGCTAAAGTCGGTGTATATTGCCTCCACTTTATGTCCTTTTTCCATTTTACTTTAAACACCAGAGATCATAGTCATTAGATTTGTTGTGGTTGATCTACCTTTACGGAAACCATGTTGCTGTTCATTGAGTAAAGGATTTGTGGCGGTTATCCAATTTTTAAGTAAATAATTTGTCTGGCAACACTAACTTGAAATTATATTACTCTTATGTACACATGAATTTTTACTCAGATGTTATACACAAATATCTTTTTTATATATTGTTATAAGTGAAACAGTTAGGCATATTTTTCGTATACCTAAATTTTTTTGCCAACCTCAAGGTTAAGACATTTTTTTCATCTTGTTTATATATAAGTTATAAGTAAGACACTTAAGCAAAAGCATATTTAGAGTATTAGAGTTAGTTCAACATGAACCAGAAGAGTGAGAGTAAACTTGCGAAAGTCTCACAAGTAATTAAATGTAAAAAATGTAATAAAATTATGAAAAGTTAAATTAAAGTCTGGTGAAAACAAAATATTTTATTTTTAATTGGTATCGGAATGCATTTTTATTTTTCAGCAAGAATTTTATAGACAGGTTGTTTAAAACGTAGCTTGCGTAAGCAGCAAGTTGAAACGCCAATTTTTTGCGACCTCAGATTTATAATAGATGTTAGTTTTGAGCATATAATTTTTTCGAACAATTTTGGAATAGCCCATAATATGGCGATTCCTCTATAGTTTCCAAAAGACCTTTTATCGAAATTTTTATAAATTGGTGTTAGGTGTGATATCTTCCAATACGATGGAAAAGATCCTTAGAGCAGAGATTTGTTAAATATTATATATAATGGAATTGTTGGGTGCGATCATCTCCAGATTATCACCTATGGTTGTTAATATTTTGAGTTTTTTTTTACTTCTAATAACTATTGTAGCGAATAATGTATTTTGAACAAATAATCACTAATTTCGAATCATATTACTCAATGCTCTCACTAAATGCAATATCACAATTTTACTCATATTGCCGTTGCTTTTTAATTTTTCTCTATACGCATATTGAAATGTAGAAGTTTAAGTTAGTTGGAATAAACCAGTTGAACTACAAACATTAACGAATTTTTACTCTCGTATTAATTTATTTTCGCTCGAACATTTGGCGACCGTGATAATCGTTTCAAAAATCGCGAGGTAATAAAATCATCACGACTGCAACAATCACTTTTTCGTCGAAATTTGCAAGAAGAATTCATCGTGACCATAGTTACTGCGTCCCAGATTTGCAGTTTTTCGACGCTATTATTGGTAATATTACCATTCCCCGCTATCGTCGAGGCACCAAAGGCCTAATACTCATTATTTGTCGAAGCGTCGTTAAAACTGTCATCTCTGCCGCCGTCGTCGCCCGTCGAACCACCGACTCAAGCCACTGTCCGCAAACTTGATGTTAACTTAACATTTATATAAGTTAATATAAAATCTTGGGATTTCATAAGACAAACTTTTTAACAATCCCAAGTAAACAGACATCAACAAGTATTCAACTCGCAAAGCAATTTGCACTTAATTTTCGTAAAGGTTTATTTGTTTTTGTATCTAACTATTGTTACAGTTACAAATTGTATTAAACTTGCATTTCAAGTTTATTGGAGCACTGCGCCACATTGTTGCTAGGGAAATCTCTCATCATAGGCAATCGGACATTTCTGCTTATCGTGTTAATTTTTTAATCCCATACGCTTTATCACTGTGGTGTTCTTATAATTTCGTGACACTTAATTTTGCTGCTGCCGCCATCCCTCACAGATTGGCCATCTCTTAACTATTTTTTATAATGCCGAACGATGATGATAACGGTACAGGCGTGTCGTCTCTTAAACAACAGCGTCTGATCGTGAAGAGAAATATAAAAAGCATCAAATCGAAAGTAGAAAAACAAGGTGAGCAAGAAGATGGTACCATTTTAGAATGTCGTCTTCAAATTTTAGAATTGTATTTTACTCAAATCTGTCATATTCAAAGTAAAATTTAAAAATTAGAGCCGAACGATGATAAAAGAGGTGAAATTGAGGATTTGTTTATAAATGCTAAAGCAAAATTGATGTCATTATTGAGTGCCAAGCGCCGTTCTAGCATGGCTGACCAAAGTTTTGTGCATAATTTATCGTCGAATTCAAGTTTCTCTCACACCCATCGTCTTCCTCACTTAAAGTTACCAAAATTCAGTGGACGTTATGCTGATTACAATCGATTCATTGCCGCATTTACAAGTTTGGTACATAATGATACCACTCTGTCTGTTGTTGATAAATTCGAATACTTGAAAGGTTGTTTGCATGATCAGGCGCTGGCTGTCGTTGAGCCTTTTCAAGTGACTGAGGATAACTATTCAAAGGCGCTGGCTCAGTTAAAGGTGCGCTTTGATAATAAAGTTCAAATTTTTCTTGATCATATCAACGCAGTTTTCGAAATTGAAAAAATGAAAAAGAACGATGCAATGTCACTTCGACACATAATTGATACAGTGTCTGCATTGCGTGGCTCACTATTATCGCTAGGGTCAGAAAAGGAGGTAATGAATGCAATTATTATTCACATCGTAATGTCGAAGGTGGATTTAGATTCGAAAGCTTCATATGATGAAAAGCAAGAGTTTACCTCCTTACCATATTCGGAATTTTGTTATAATATATTAAGCCGAAGATGTCAGCTGTTAGAAAGTCGCGTAAAAAGGGTTGATGTTCCAGAAAAGCAGCTTGAAACTAAGGTAAAAACCTATTCGAAAGGGCGGTCACATACTTTTTTTCAATTCGAAGGCATCTTGTGTGCAATGTGACAGTACCTGCTTGGTACTTGTTCATCTTTTTTGTCATTATCCGTATCTGAACGTTTTGATTTCGCCAAGCGACATGGGCTGTGTATTAATTGTTTGCGCAAAGGACAGACTGTGTCCAAGTGCCAGTCGCACTCTCGTTGCCGTGTATGTCATCAATCCCACCACACCATCTTGCAGATGTATTTCGTCTCGAATCAAGCTCAACTAGCAAAATCCGTCAATTTACCTCCCTCTTCTGAAGTGACGCAGGCGACAACACAAGCAGCTGCAGTGTCGCTCGTAACGCGTTCGTACAAAAGTGCGATTATACCGACTGCTTTGATTTTAATAAAAGACATATTTGATATTTATCAACCGGTGCGATCCCAACTAGACTCTTGCTCCGAAATCAATTTTATTACTGAGGAGACAGCGATACGATTAAGATTACAATTTCACCATAAAAACTAAGAAGTCTTCGGTATTACCGACATTCGCACCGAATTTTAACATTTCGTCACAGCCACAGTGAGATCTCGTGTGAGCACATTCGAATGGTCTTCTAATTTCGTCGTCACAAAAAACATATCTGCGTTGCAGCCAAGCGAATACTTAAACGTTTCAAGTTGGTCAATTCCGCACGATATCGATCTAGCAGATCCTTTTTTAACAAACCACACAAAGTTGACGTGCTCATAAGCACGGAGGTATTTTTTGATCTCTTACTCAATGGAAAAATTTCATTAGGAGAAGGCCTACCATGTCTGGTTAACACGGTGTTCGGATGGATAGTAGGCGGAAAAGTATGTAGCCATGTCAACCCTCGAAGAGTTACTTGCAATGTTACAGTGGGTGCTGCCCAATCAGATAACCTTGACATACTATTACAACGGTTTTGGGAAATTGAAGACTTCCAAACACGACCAACCGAACTTTCAGAGGAGGAAATTCGATGTGAACAGCATTTTGTTGAGAATGTTGCTCGTCTCAACGATGGCCGCATTCAAGTGCGGTTCCCATTCAAAGAAAGTCCAGATACACTTGGGGAATCATTCGAAATAGCTCGAAAAAGATTTATTTCTCTCGAGCGTCGACGACGTCGACGCAACGCAATCAAATGCTGAAGAAAATGTACATCGAGTTTATGGATGAATATGAGCGCTTAGGTCACATGACTTTAGAGACAAATAAAATCAACGGTGTTCACTATTTTATACCGCACCATTGCATTCTCAAACCTCAAAGTGAAACCACAAAGCTACGTGTCGTATTCGACGCTTCCGCACGTACTACTTCGAATCGGTCGTTGAACGATATATGAATGGTTGGCCCTAAAATACAACAAGATTTAGTAACCACTCTTTTATCATTTCGTCTGCATAGATTTGCATTAACTGCAGACATTTAAAAAATGTATCGCCAGTTCATAGTTGACGACCGCGATCGTAGATATCATTTCATTCTTTGGCGAAAAGACTCCAATGAAGAGCTACAAGTTTTTCAACTTAATACGGTCACGTATGGCTTATCTTCTGCGCCATTTCTCGCTATTCGCAGTTTATTTTATATTGCAGACAAGTACGATGATGTGCTTCCTGTTGGCGAAAGCGTTTTACGCCAAGATCTTTATGTAGACGACATTTTCACGGGAGCAGACAACTTAGAAGAGTTAGAGCAGAAAAGGTACAAAGTTTCTTCAATATTAGCATCATGCGGTTTACAACTTGCGAAATGGAATTCGAATAGTTCACAAATATTGAGAAATTCGGAATCTGAAATCCAAATAAAAACATCTGAAAATATAACAAAGACATTGGGTATGTCCTGGAAAACGCAACAAGACAAGTTTTGCTTTCAATTCGATGTGTCGAACAACTCGATAGCCACCAAACGTTCGGTTTTATCGGTAGTGGCAAGCATTTTCGATATATTGGGGTTGTTAAGTCCAATCACGGTTCGTTGTAAAATCCTGCTCCAAGAAATGTGGATCCAACACATAGGCTGGGACGAACCTCTACCTACTAAGTTACTGGATCTGTGGCTTTAAATTAAAAATGACCTATCGCATATCAACAATATTAATGTACCACGATATGTCTTAAAATCAAAGAATATCGTCAGTGAAATTCATAGCTTCGCAGACGCGTCACAGCGAGCCTACGGCTGCTGTATCTATGTACGATTAATCGCTGATAATTGCACAAAAACGACATTACTTATTGCAGAATCCAAAATTGCGCCGATTAAGGCACAGTCTCTGCCTAGGCTTGAATTATGTGCTGCCCTCCTGCTCAGCAAAACGTGGCACAAGGTCAAACACAAATTGACCCAATATATAAATAATATTTACTTTTGGACCGATTCTAAAATTGTCTTGCAATGGCTAAAGATGCATTCTTCCACTCTCAATTGTTTTGTCGCCAACCGTGTTTCAGAATTGCAAGAAAAATCTCATGACATTACATGGAAGCATGTACCAACAAAAAATAACCAAAAAACCATCCAAAAATGCCATGTCTTTGCCAGACACAATGTGGTTTTCTGGGCCAGAATTTCTGTCGAAAACGCCAGCCGAATGGCCAACGGACGACAGCAGCAACAACAACATTGAACGAGTCACACTTGAATGTCGAAAGGCCGTTGTTTTTAAATGTAGCTCTACGGTTGCTGCTGGATCAACTATCAACAACGTTATTGATCGACATTCGTCATTTCATCAGGTGCTTCCCATCGTATCATATATTTTTTGATTTTTTAACAAGGCTCCTGCTAGAAAAAACCAGAGAGCAGCAGATATTATACACCTACCATACACAGAATTAGAAAATTCTTTTTTAAGAATAATTGCGGAAGTACAACGAGATCGTCTTGAAGACGGAATTGACTGCCTGAAGACCAACAAGCCCATAAAACCGTTGTTACAGAAACTTTCGCCATTTTTTCATGAAATAGAAATTGATGGTAAGCGTGTTGAACTAATACGAGTTGGCGGATGCTTGGCCAATGCTCCAATTCCATTCGATGCAAAATTCCCACTGCTATTGCCCAAAGATCATCGCATCACGTCGCTTTACGTTGATTTTCTACATCAAACTCATCTTCACGCTTGACCGAAGGCGCTAGCAGGCCTGCTTCGTCAAAAGGTTTGGGTAGTAAACGCAAGGCAAGTCGTTCGAAAAATCGTGCGTAATTGTGTTCACTGCTTTCATTATAAGCCAAAGCTCATTGCGCAAATAATGGGAAATTTACCAGCTGATCGCTTAAGATCACAGCGACCATTTTTGATAAGTGGTGTAGACTTTTGCGGGCCATTTTTAACGTCATATAGAATTCGTGGACGACCTCCATATTCGAATGTTTTGCATCAAAAGCAGTTCATATTCAACTTGTTTCTGACTTATCTACTAATACATTTATTTTGAGTCTGAAGACGTGTTCATTGGAAGACGTGGAATACCGCAGCGAATTTGTTGCGATAATGCTACAAATTTTGTTGGCGCTCAAAAAAAGCTCAAGGAACTTCGAAAACGTTTTCTCAACCAAAATTCTATTGACGAGATGTTAAATTTTGGCAACAAATTTGGCTTTGAGACCAGCTTCATACCCCCTTGGGCTCCCCACTTCGGTGGTTTGTGGGAGGCCGCAGTGAAATCGGCAAAAACTTTGTTAATAAAAAATGTCGCCTATGCCAATCTTACTTACGAAGAACTTCAAACAGTTCTTGTCGAAATAGAATTTATTTTAAATTCTCGCCCTATAACAACGTTGTCCAATGATCCAAACGATGGCGAAGCTCTCACACCCGCACATCTCTTAATTGGTACATCACTTCAATCAATACCCGACGAAAAATTTGTCATTAACAAAGCTTCGTACCTAAGCCGATGGCAGAAAGTTACGTATCTAAAGCAGCAATTCTGGGAGCTATGGTCACGCGATTATATACTGAGTCTCCAGCAACGCTCTAAATGGCTTAAAGCTAAAAAAAACATTAATATCGGTCAAGTTGTGATAGTTCACGAGGATAACACACCACCACAACAATGGCTCCTTGCACGTGTCACTCAAACTTTCCCTGAACCAGATGGAGGAATTCGTGTTATCGATCTACAAACGCAAAGGGGGTCATAACGTCGCCCAATCCACAAGGTTGCACCATTACCTAATCCAGAAGAGGTTTGAAAGCTGTGGCTTTCAACGGGGGCAGTATGTTGGGTGCGATCATCTCCAGATTATCACCTATGGTTGTTTATATTTGGAGTTTTTTTTTACTTCTAATAACAATTGTAACGAATAATGTATTTTGAACAAATAATCACTAATTTCGAATCATATTGCTCAATACTCTCACTAAATGTAACATCACAATTTTACTCATATTGCCTTTGCTTTTTAATTTTTCTCTATACGCATATTGAAATGTACAAGTTTAAGTTAGTTGAAATAAACCAGTTGAACTACAAACAATAACGAACCTTTAATGCCTTTATTAATTTATTTTCGCTCGAACAGGCATGATAAGTGTGTCTAAACATTGGACTAGTAAGTGCGGGGGTAACAAGTCTGGGCCGGGTCCTTTACTTGTATCAATTTCTTTAATCGCATTAGATATCTCATCACGCCTTAGTTGGATATGATTAATTATAGGACAAATTCCTGAAAAGGGAAGGGAACAATAAGTACTACTTGTAAAGACACAGAAAACCTTTTTAAATAGTCTGCCTATAAGTTGCTGATTTCATGAAGGTTGGAGGAATTGACATCACCTTTAAACTTAGAAGATGGATAGCCGCTAGATTTTCACTTCATGTTAACGAAGTCAAAAAATATTGTGGCTCTTGGACAATTTTCTCTCCGATAAGGTTAGTGTACAACTTGTACGCTTCTTCTGACTTGATAGAGAACTCTTTGGATAGCTCGGAATATCTTAGCTTCAGTTCATCGCTTACATTATCGGTGGTTTTGAGAAGTTCGTAAATTTTGTTTCTTTGGTTCCTCAAAAATCTGAAATCTGCCATGGCTCCGAAAGCTTATTCTTTTTCTTTATTTTTGGAACATAATTTTCGATAGCAGTAAAAATCTATGTCTAAATCTATGTTGGTTAGAATAGTTTTCCAGTTTAGAGCATTTAGATAATATTTTATACTTTCGTAATCGGCATTGAGGTAATCGTATGCAATGGAGTTATTATAAGACTGGGTAAAAGTGATGTCGCTATCAGAGTAAGCAACTGTTAAAGCTGTATGGTGAACAGTGTTAGTAAATAAATTTTCTGCTTCAGTGCATCGAGTAACCTTCACTTCATCGTACGAGTTTGTAAAGATAAGGTCCAACCCTCTGCCATTTTTATTTTGTTCAGAAGAAACTTGCTGCAGATCGTTGCCATAAAAGGTACTGAATAATGAGAAATATATGGCATTAGAAAGGTTAACAGGAAGAAGATAGCTGTCATTTTCATCAACGACAAAAGAGATATTTAGACGGTTGAAGTCACCAAGAAAAACAACCTTATCTTCCTCTTTAAGAGGGTGTAAAGGAGGACAGTGTTTCACATAGCTCGTTGTGTGTTGTTTCAGCCGGGAGGAATGTAAATGACACCTATGTACATAAAAAGACTATTTCCTGAACAAACTTTAATTATGCGGTGATCAAAATGGGTATGCGTATCTATTAGCTCACTTGAAAAAGAATTGTGAGTTGCTATGAGAACACCACCTCCTCTAGAAAGACCAGTTGAGTAGTAATCCCGATCGTTTCTGAAGACACTCCAATTACTGTCAAGAATTTCCTCATTATTGAAGGCATCATTTAACCATGTTTCAGTGAATACTAGAACATTGAAGTGACATTATTTGGCGTCCACATAAAATTTATTTAATTTGCTTCTCATGCCGCCACAGTTATGGTAAAATATATTTAAGAAATGAGAGTTAGAGACGATAATATTGTTTTTTATCGCGATTTTTGAAGAAGGGAGATATGTTTAGTCTTGACGTGAGCACCATAGGTATCAAGATCCACCTTGACTTGATCGATCGTCACGTCGAGTTGGTCGTGAAAACGAATAAATAGGTTAAGCAAGTCATCAACATCGGTAGGCAGACCTTCTTACTGAATTTAAACTTTAAGATAAGTCTATCATTCACACTCTTCAGTTTTTTGCTACGGTTATCGCATTCAGATGATGTTCATGATGTTCCAAACTTATGGATCAATTTGCGCGGTGAAGCCACAGGAATAGCAATAGGTGGCCCCATTTCTTTATCAGAGAGAGAGGCCGGTGGTGAGCGCAAAGAAGAAGTGGAGTAGGATCGGTAGCTTCTATGATTTCTTCAATGATAGAAGAAGCGTTATAATGGGCTGATTCTGGGTGCTGAACTCTTTCTGGTGCATATCTGATATAATCAGTAATTTTGAGCAAGCGACACCCAAAATATTTCATGATCATCACTCATTTCATTTACCTTATGGTGTAAAACTTCAACTAGTGGATCTGGCTGCTGAGGTGGTGGTAAAGTTACCCTTGAATTGGATTGTATCTTTGTGTCGACGTCTATTCTAAGAACCACGAGATTTTCCGATATGTTTTGTATTACACGTTTTTCGTTTTCAGTTGTTTATACTTATGCGTTAAAGAGTTATAAATTTCGGTTATCGCGATTTCAAAAGATGACATATTATTTTTTAAATCAGCTATGGTGTCCGTGACTGTTGTAAGGTTACTAGCAAGTTTAGATATTTTTGTATCCAGGTCAGATTTTGCGGAATCAATAAAGCTGCTGAGATCTTCGGCAGTTTTTAAGACACCATCGACCTTAGTAACTTGCTCACCTATTTTTTTTAAACATTGTTTAGTGTCAGACCGTAGCGAGTTTGTTGTATCACTTGGGCACTTTACTGCAAGAAGGACGTGTAAGAGTGAAATATCCTTGCACTCATCGCAGTGAAATAAAAAGTTACACACAGGCTCTTGCATGCAACCTTTGTTGCATTGTGGTCTTCCATGGTGCATAGAGATGAAGCACGGTTTTTTTCCATGTTTAAATGCTTTTTTTAAATTGTTTAAGCGTAATTAGTTCAAAATCGGTAAGTTGCTTTAATAATTAGTTCTAGCCAAATAGCAGTTATTTATTTTCTTTTTTATTTTTGTTTATAGTTTATTTTTGGCTTCGCACTGGATTGTCACAAAGAAATGATTTTGCTGAATTGCAATTTGACACTTAATTAATTCTTGTGTTTTTAATTCTTTGCGTTTTTTCGCAATAATTAATTATTGTAACTAGGTCAAAAGAACTTGCATAGAGAAATAGAACTTTTATATTTGTTTTTGATTTTATATTATGAACGGTGAGCGAGGTCGCGGAGCTATTTAATAACACGTCCGATCGGTTTGACTTCTGCGTTGATTTTGAAGAGATCATTCCCGTTTTGTTCATGCATTTCAATAAGGTTTCCCCGTTCTTCTCTTAACATTTTCCCATTTTCCCCCCTTTTCCAAAATTCAGTGTTTTATTTTAAATAGAAACCAAAACAATACAAACCTTAGTAATGTAATTAAAAATAGGCCTAAAAAATGTATCACACTTTGCTTGTACATATTACTTCAGTGTAACTGCGCACAATTTCTTTTCATTTCTAATCCTTTTCAGTTTTAACTTTTTATATGTATTTTGGTGTACAAAATAGCATTTGCGGTACGGTTATCTAACCGATTTCTTATATTAGTTTTATTTAAATTTATGGCAAAAAAGCTCTCTCAGCACATACACCACTAAGCGGAAGAAAAAAATGAACGATATCATTTTTTTAGTTTTTGGGAATATGCAACATGGTTCATATTTAAAACATGGTGCTAAAAATTTAGTACATTTTGTGTTAGTATATTTAATAAATCAATATTTCTTAGTGACCTATATTCTAAATCTAAATTTATTCTAAAAGATAAATGAATTCTGATTTTTTAAATAAATGGGGGAAATTGCAGCACAACAGAATTAATGAAGGAAGCATGTTGTTTTTCAAAACGAGAGGATTAACAAATGTTAAAAGTCTTAATGCTCCGCCCAGAAATTAAATCTTTTAAAAGCTCTCAGTTTTACTTATACATTTTCTATAATTTGCTAATCAAATAAATCAAATGACGCCGGACAGAACAAATAACGTTTGAGTTTAGAGATACAAATTACGTTTATCGAAATTATTTTACACGAAATACACATAGTAATAAAATTAAATTAAAATTCAAGATGATTCAGATAATTTAAAATATATTTAAATACATGATGTTATAAACTTCATAACATAATTTTTTGATTTTGTGACAAAATTACTCTTTTTGCATAAAAACGCGGTCATCCTCAGATTCCCCGTTTTTATTAGTGTTATTCCCGTTTTCCCTTTTGGGTTGAAAATTCCCGAAACATGGGGTACATTCCCTTTAATGGTAACACTGGTTACAGGATTGACTCTTGTCTTAAAATTCTTACTTACTTAGTTACTTAGTTGGCGCTACAACCGTATGTGGGTCCTGGCCTATTCTAAGAATCTGCTCCAGCCATTTCCGTCTCTCGCTTGCTGACGCCAGTTGGAAATTTCAAGCTTCGTTAGGTTGTCCTCTACTTCTAATCTTTCTAATCGGGACAATAGGGCGAATTGAATTACAATTTTTTACGAATTTCATATTCTAAGAGGTTTCAAAAGTTGCATTGGGTGGTCAGGATCTCCAAAAAAAAATTTAGAAAAATATAAGGATCTCTTCCTCTCCCGCAAGGACAAAGTTGGTTTTTTTAAAAATTGTAAAAATCACCATCTCAAAATGCTTTAATTTTTGAAAGAAAAACTACATATGTATTAAAGCAAAAGTAAATATAAGCTTTAACTAACAATATTTTGGCAAACAGGATGCTACACTTGGTTTTTACCCAAAAGGATTCGAATAAAAATACACTCAAGATAGCACAGAAGTTTTAATTGTTTTCTGATTGTTAAAGTTTTGGTGATATTTATTACAGTGTTAAGGCTTTCCTTAAATATGGCGAACTAATAATTTCTATATTTTTCGCATATGCATTTTCTTTTTTTGAAGAAATGTGTACTTGAATGCAATTTTTTAACTTTTTTAAAAAAAAAAATTAATGTAAGGTTTTATATCTCGGGCACCAGAAGTGGTACCGAAAATAATTTTCGCAATTCGGATTCTGCAAATAGTTTTGAACGAAATCCTGTCTAAAAATATCTCTTTTAAATCAGCAGGAAAAGGGCACGGTTTTTTCCTATTTTGATATTTAAAAAAAGTTACTAAATTGCAACAATTTTGTTCATATCTCTTTTATGGTTATTATTTCATTAAAACACTTAAAAAAAAAATTGTTCAGTCAGTTAAGACCCATCGAATGGCAAGCTCAGAAACTCAAAATTTTAGCATAAAATTTATATGAATGCTGAGTTGAGGTGTTTTAACGAAATAATAAAATTCATGTTAGGACGGAAAATTTTTTTAAAAAATCGAAATAGGAAAAAAAATCGACATCTTATCCTGATGTTATAAATTGATTCTTTTGGACAGGGTGCTGTTCAGAAATATATGAAGAATCTAAATTAAGAAAATTATCTTCGATACCACTTCTAGCGCCCGAGATATAAAACCTTATATTAATTTTTTTGAAAAAGTTAAAAAATTGCACTCAAGTATACGTTTCCTAAAAACAAGAAAATGCATACGGAAAAAATATGAAAATTATTAATTCGCCAAATGTAAGAAAAACGTCAACACAATAATCAAAATCGCCAAAATTTAGACAACCAGATAGGAGCCAAAAGTTCTGTGCTACTTCGAATGTACCTTTAGATTCGAATATCCTTCACACAGGAACTTTTGGGTAAAAATCGAGAAAGTCATCGTGTTTAGCAGGATATTGTTAGTTAAAGTATATATTTATTTTTACTTTAAGACATATGTAGTTTTTCTTACAAAAATCGAAGTATTTTGAGATCGTGGTATTCTACTGTTTTCTTAAAAAACAACTTTGTCCTTGCGGGAGAGGACGACATCTTTATTTTTACCTAAAATTTTATTTGGGAGATCTTGACCACAGTATGCAACTTTTAAGACCTCTTAGAAAACGATCTAAATTTTTCGATACGCCTTACTGGACAATGCTGAACTGACCTCGCGCGTATTATGGCTAATGATATCTATGTCATCAGCATACGAAAGCAGCATAACACTCTTGTAGAATATTGTGCCGCTACATCTCAGATCAGCAGCTTGGATGATCTTCTCCATTATCAGGTTAAAAAAATCTCACGATAAGGAATCACCTCGTCTGAAACCTCGTTTGATAACAAATGGTGGGTAGAGGTCCTTCCCAATTTTAACTGTGCTGCTGGTGTTGCTCAGTGTCATCCTGCAAAGTCGTATTAGTTTTGCAGGAATACCAAATTCAGACATGGTGGAGTATAGACTGGCCCAGAGAGAGCCAAGTTCGGGCCCGGGGGATTACAACATACGGGCCCCCCTGAAATACTCAAAAAATGCAATAAGAAAAGTATAAACCAGTGCAAGCCATTGCGAGATCTATGCAAAAATTATTATTTAGTTCTTAGTTATTAAATATAGTACATAGTGGTCTTTAAGTCATGCGTCATGACAAGTAAAATATATCCTATTATCGTTGTTGTCTGTATTAGTTGTCTCTACCTAAAGACTCTACCTAACGAATTTTTTTGAGTGACACTCCGAATAATTAAAATGTACTGATAATTTGTATTATTATTATTTAATTTTTATTATTATTTTTAATTCTGTTTATTCATTGTAAAAACCCGAATTTTGAGAGTTTAAAAAAACTATTGATATATAAAATTCTGCGCAAATTAAAAATTTTTATATATTTCGTTAAATGTCGATGAAATTTTTAAAGTGAAAGGGTAAATTTTTCGCATAATTGCAGTTTTGACGTTTATTGGGATTTTCTTTTGTCAACAAAAAATTAACACTTGGTTTTTACACTGCAGAGCTTGTAAATATATTTAAAAAAGACATAGGCATTTCTTTTTACAAATAGTGCCAAATTGAGGCTAACATCATTTGAAAATAAATTATCATCATTAAAAATTTAACTGATTATATACACGAATATCTTCATTACTTTCAAAGGAAATCAAGCAAAATTTTTACAACCAGAATTATTAAAGGATTTTTCAAAAACTTTTATACCATCCAGATATTGTTGGACATCTTCAAAGAAGTTAAGAAAACAACCTAACTTGTATTATATAGAAATTAAATTTATGTCGATTTTTTGTAGTATAAATGTAGGAAAAACATACCTTTGAATAAACGAAAGGTGGTTTTGTAACGAATTTGTTTAACTTGTCTATAATTTTCTTGTCCCCACAGCACGAATAGTACAACTCTCGTCGATTTTCGATTCGAATAACTCGATCTATCAAGTATCTAAAACTTAACAATTAACTGGTCCCTTTTTTTTGAAAATTTCAGATTTTTTTTTACTCAAAGTGATGTTTTTCTTGCATTTTTTATATTCATAGCCGATACACATTGACTGCAACAGGCCTCCACCGACAAAACGAAAACTTGCCGTCAGAGAGAAATATCACAGTATTCTCGACGACTTGATTATAATGAACGCAACAACGACAGCCTGTATTTCATACAAAACATAAACAAACTCTTCTATGTTAGCTTTTGTCGTCTGTTAAATTAGACATAGATTGAAGTCTGCGGCAGCAACAATTATAGTTGTGTTCTCTCTTTGTCGTGCCGTCTTCAAAAAATACATCTTCATAAGAAAACATGCGTTCCATTTTTTGACAATTTGCGTTCGTCGCTTGTCGCAGTCAATGTGTAACGGCTATCACTCGCAATATTACATACCCAGCAGAAATGAAGACCCTAATAAAACTTATAGCCGACTTCAATAATGAAACATGGAGGACTTTTGTTTTGTTTACCTACTATTTTAAGTTAAGTTTTTAAAAGATAACGTGGATAAGATCAACTAAAAATAAGAAAGAAATTTTGGAATTCATTTTTTGAAGAGTTTGCAACTTTGAAAACAAATTTGTTTTATTAGCAGCAGACCTACAATTTTTTAAGTAAGTTGAGAAGGATCCGTTGCAAATAACTGTAAGTTTTCAATTTCCATTATTAAATATTCAATATATTATATAATATATATTTTCTTATCAATGAAATCCTAATTTTATTCGAAAATTAAAGAGGAAATGTTTCAAACTTACAGATACGAGTAGATAAATTAAATGTGCGAGTAGATAAAAATGATATGTCATTTCCATAATTGAAAAAATGTAAGCATACGTTGTTGATGTTTAATTCAATGAAGATAACTCAACACACACATTGTTATCATACGAGGGCAATATGAGAAGTTAGTGAATTTTTACATTCCCGCGTAGTAACTTTAAATGCATTACTGATCCTGTCAATTACCTTCTGTTAATAGACTACTGTCAAAATTTCAGTTCGCTGCGACGCTTAGTTTGTATTTGCCTGCCATTGACAGCAGACGATCTTGATAATTTTGGCGAAAATGGAAAAAAGTGAATTTCATGTGCTCATCAAGCATTCTTTTTTGCGCAAAAAAACCATTAACCAAACCAAGTAAAGCCTTGATGAATACTATGGGAACTCTACCATCGATTTTAATGATTCACAAGTTGTTTACTGAATTCTGATGCGGTCGTACAAGCACAAATGACGCCGAATGTTCTAGACACCCAAATGAGGTCACCACACCAGAATTGTTAACTAAAATTCACGATATCGTGTTGGCCGATCGCAGAGTTAAAGTGCGCGAGAAACGAACGGGTGTGGAACATTTTGCGAAATCATTTGGATATGAAAAAATTATCCCCAAGATAGGTGCCGCGTTTGTTCACTCTCGACCATAAATACGCGATCGTGTGACTGACTCAAAGGCGTGTTTGGCGATGCTGAACAAAGGTAAGAAGGATTTTTTCCGTCGATTAGTAACCATGAAAGAAACATGGATCCATCACTATACATCAGAGACAAAATAACAGCCGAAACAGTGGACTTCACCGACCGAACGTCCTCCGAAGAAGCCGAAGACAGTGCTATTGGCCGGAAAGGTTATGGCGACAGTATTTTGGAATAAACGCGGTATAATCTACATTGATTACCTTCCACCGAAAAGAACGATCAATGGCAAATACTATTCAGCTAAATTGGACTGTTTCAATGACGCTTTGAAAGAGAAACGTCCCCATTTGACGAGGAAAAAGTGCTTTTCCATCAAAGCAATCCACGCGTTCATACAAGCTCTCATAGCAAAATTCCTTTAACTCAAGTACGAATTGCTTCCTCATCCAGCAGATTCTCCAAATTTGGCCCCCTCCGACTATTTTCTGTTTCCAAACCTAAAGAAATGGCTCGGCGAAAAGAGATTCACCACCAGAAAGGAGCTCATCACCGAAGCAGATGCCTATTTTGGGGACCTTACGAAAACGGATTTTTCGGATGGGATCAAAAATTGGAGGAACGTTGGACGAAGTGTATCGAACAAAAAGGAGGCTATTTTGAGAAATAGAACTTTTTTTGCAGTAAAAATCATTCCTTGTTTAATTTTTCAAGAAATTATCAAACAGCCCTCGTATCAACAAACAATTTCAAAGAATTTTTTTTTTATAAAAACTACGAATTTGTGTTGTTTATATTTGTCAAATTTCAGCAATTCGATTTGAATTATATATGATAAGTAGTTACTATTTTATAGTAGTTTATAATAAACTACTTATTTGTTGTATTACAACTTTTCAAACTTTCACTTATAGAATGTAATCGAATT
This sequence comes from Dichetophora obliterata, assembly GCA_963920525.1. Taxonomy (NCBI): domain Eukaryota; kingdom Metazoa; phylum Arthropoda; class Insecta; order Diptera; family Sciomyzidae; genus Dichetophora; species Dichetophora obliterata. The sequence goes on from OY986438.1 coordinate 79,574,463, forward strand.
ATTTGTTAGATCTATTCCACTGTGAACAGCTAAGAGTTCTAAGTGTACTTATGAGTGTTCTGAGAATTATCTACTTACATAATATAACATAACAAATACTACGTTTCCATGGCGAGTTGACCTGAGTACGGTTTTCGTCTAGTTAGCAAAATGCGAATCATCGAGGCTAGTTGGACTTCGACCATTTCATTCACCATTTTTTCTTAGTACAAAAGAATTTACTAACCATGTAGTGTCTTTAATCAGTATCAGTTTCCGCTACTTTGTGTTCCTGCTGAACGGTATGTTACATTTTATGTCAGCGCAGTAGTAGAAATAAAAAAAAAATAAAAAGTAATCAATAAATTCAATAAAATCTCGCTCAACACTTGAACAACTGTTGCACCTACTGAACGCATCCAATCGAACTCAGTTAAATCTAACCAGTTTCGTGGAGTTTCGTAGATTTAACGAAATTCAACTAAACTCGCGTTCCATGGGAAGTTAATCTCTAGTTATAACAACTCAACTCGCCATGGAAGTAGTAATAGCTGCACAATGTTTTTCCAGATATGCACTGAACAGCGACCATGCTTTTTTCTACGTTTTATACTAAAAAAGGTGTCCATGCCGGTCAAAAATGTATCCAAAAGTATCCACTTTAGAACAAAGGTATCAACGTATTAAATTCAAAAGTTCCGAAGTCACGAAAAAGTTTCACTAAGCGGATTCAGAAAAATTTGTTAAGTCCTGCTAAAGCTGGTATGCTCTAGGAACGACAATTTTTAGGCATTTAATTCTACACGCGAAATTTTTACATAATTTTTACATTTTACGAAACGATAAAACATAATTACCATAACGTGTTTGTTGAATGTATTAGTTGAACATTATTGTTGAATGTCAAATTTCCACGCCAATTGTATGGACATATAAAAGACAGCGAAATTTTGACATTTTAACTCTCCAATCATGGCTGTAAACTTGGCTGCATTAAATAAATTTTTCATTCAACAGCGTACTAACCAACGAAAAAAAAAATTTCGCTACCTTTTCACTGTCAAAAACGCAATACATTTCTTACGGAAGATTTCTTTTCGCTTCTACAGCATATTTAGCTTAAGATAGATGTCATCATTGGTTTAGCGGCCATGCCCGAACAAATAGAATTCAGAATTGTGTACTGGTGTTGGAGGTTTCGCAGCTACATTGGGTTGTTTTCAGTGTGCTCTTGAAAGCGCTCATTAATGCATACTCAAACTCAATGTGGGAGAGTATAAATGTGCAAAGCTTCCCGACATTAAGATAGTGGTGCCAACTACACGGAAATTACGGATTTCTACGGATATTAAGCCTTGCACAGATAAACGGACAAAGCGGCAAAATAAGGTAAATCTACGAATTTTTAAAAATAACACAGAATTTTCGTAGATTTCGCTGTTTTTCATTAAGATACCAGGAAAAAAATTCTTCAAGGTATCAAAACCAGGAAATAAGTAGGTTAATATCATTTTGAAAATTGTAAAAGTCCTCAAGGTTGTTTATAATTTTAAACATTTTCAAATCATCTGCATAAAGCAGGAACTTAAATGAAGAAAAAGTTTTAGATAAATCGTTTATGAAAAAAATAACCAAAGAGGACCTAAGTGGCTCCCTTGCGGAACTCCCGATTTTACATCTACTGCTTTTGAAAATGATTGATCGATCTTAACTACCAATTTCCTACTTGACAAGTATGAGCCTAACCATCTCAAAAAATTAGAGTGAATTCCGATTTGACGAAGTTTAGACAACAGAGTCTTATGGTTTAGACTATCCAACGCTTTTACAAAGTCAGTATATAAAACATCGATGCGATCCTTTTTCTACAGCGTTTACTAGTGTTATTCACACTGACTTGGGTAGTTAGGTATGGGTAGATTGAGTACTTTTGGTTATTGCGAGCACCCTAAATTGCATTTGAGAAAATAATAGCAGTACCCTTACATTCAGACATGTTTGGATAAATAATACTAGTCTACGAATTTCGGATCCGGTAAGTCCGTTTTCGTTACTATATGAACTTTCAACACTCGTTCCAACTCCGTACTCAGTTTCTTCCTATATTGTAAAATTTTGAAGATACAGGGTGTTTCACGTTTTTGGCACGTGTTTAGTATTATTGATCTCGAATCTAAACTACTCACCATAAAATAAAAAATACTATTTTGTATTTTAGAATAAGTATCAAATTTTCTATCAATATGTCAACCACCATCGTGGCATGTGCTGTAGCGGAGCTAAAATTTTCAAATTTTCCAACGAAATATCAAAAAATTTTGTATATTTTATTTTATCGGAGCTGTTATCATTCAAAGTTAGAAAAAATTTTGTATATTTTATTTTATCGGAGCTGTTATCATTCAAAGTTAGAATTTAGAAAAAAATTGTTGGCTTAGTGTATTATTATATGAACAAATGACATTTTAAATTTGGACGGTTACAGCTCCGCTAAAACAAAAGATACAAAATTTGTTGATATTCCGTTGGATAATCTCAGAATTTTAGCTTCGCTGCAGCACATGACACGATAGTGGTTGATACATTAATGGAAAAGTTGATAATTTTTCAAAAATACAAAATAATACTTTTTATTTCATGGTGAGTAGTTTAGATTCGAGATCAATAATACTAAACACTTGCCAAAAACGTGAAACACCCTGTATCTTGAAAATTTTACAATATAGGAGGAAACTGTGTACGGAGTTGGAACGAGTGTTGAAAGTACATATAGGAATGAAAATGGGCTTACCGGATCCGAAATTTGTAGACTAGTATTATTTATCCAAACATGTCTGAATATCAGGGTACTGCTATTATTTTGACCGCAACTGTACATTTACTAGTAGTCCTGTCACAGACCGGCTTACTGCCATTTAAGAATTTTTATGCTAGTCGGAAAAACTTTTTAATTTTTTGTATATCTGAACAGGCGTATGTAGTGCGACTACGCTCATTTTAGTTTAGTTTCCGAAAGTAACTATATGCACTAATTTTCCAAATTTTAGTCTAATACGACCAAAACCGTCTAAAATATAGCATTTTTATTAATTTGTAGGCGGTTAAAGGTGGTTTGGCAAAATTTTCCTAAACTATCTCGTAGGCGAAACAAATCGACTGCCAAAATTTCAGCGCAATAAGTCCAGTAGTTAAATTTAATGATTTATGAAAAAGTGGGCGTTGCTATAGAGCAACCACGCCAATTTTTACTACTGTTCCCGAATGTAACCATACAAACTAAATTACCAAATTTAAGTCTTATACGACCAAAATCGTCTTAAATAAAGTATTTATATTGATTTGGGGGCTGTAAAAGTGGTCGTGGACACTAATTTTTAATACAGTTTCAAACAACCATACAAACGAAATTATCAAATTTTAGTCTAATACTTATTTATTTATTTCTATGTCAATGAATAACAATTCTTACTGACTTTTTTTTTATAAATAATAACACAATAATATTAATTCAGATATATATAAAAACGATATAAACAAATATATATGTATGTTAACAATTTAAACATAATTTTTTAGCGTACGTTTTAAAGATTCTTTTGCTGTAGAAAAATCTATATTGCATAATTTTGACATTCTATTAAATTCACTTAAAGCTCTATTGACAGGCGAGTGTAATGCATAATTTGTTCGGCAAGTGCCTAAGCAAAAGACATCAGAGTATCTAAGAGATCTACTTGGTATATTAAAATTAATTAACTTTAAAAAATTTGACCAATCTACCGTACCAGTTACAACGTCATAAATTAACAGTAGTGATAATAGGGTTCTTCTTTTATGTAAAGGCATCAAGTGTAATAAGCCACATCTGGCATCATAGGAAGGTATTGGCAATTCAAAATTTATGAAGCGCAAAGCAAATCTTAAAAAAGATTTTTAAACACGCTCAAGACGTAAAATATATGAGGCATAATAAGGGCTCCGTATGAAGGACGCATATTCCAACATTGAACGAACTAACGAAGTAAACAGAGACTTAAGAGCATATGGATCAGTAAAGTTGAGACTATTACGTCTTATAAAAGCCAGCATTTGATAGGATTTCGGAATAATATAGTTTAAATGATTAATAAATGTAAATTTTGAGTCAAAGAATACACCAAGGTCTTTCACAATACTAACACGGTTAAGTAAGATATCATTTAGAAAATAAGACGTTAAGACTGGACAAACAGATTTGGAATATATGTTCACAGCACATTGATCAATGTTTAAAAATAAACAATTATTAACACACCAATCATAAACATTATTTAAGTCAGATTGCAATTTTGATATATCAGAACCATTTGACACTTTAAGATAAATTTTTAAATCATCAGCGAAAAGGAGACATTTGGCTTGCTTAACAGAGGACGATAAATCATTTATGAACATTAAAAATAATAATGGACCAAGAATGCTACCTTGTGGGACACCAGAAGTTGCAACAAATGGATTAGAACTAATATTATCAATTTTTACTTAATTTATTCTATTCAACAGATATGAGCCAAACCATTTAAGCATGGCAGAATGAAAACCAAACTTTGCTAATTTTTTGATTAGAATGAAATGAGACACTTTGTCAAAAGCCTTAGATAAATCAGTGTAGATAACATCTACCTGAAATCCCTCTTTAAACAACGAAATACAATACTCGGAAAACAAAGCTAAAATAGTTACAGTATATCGTCCTTTTACAAAACCATGTTGCTTAGGTGAAATAAAACTTTAAACAGCAAAGAATATTTTATCTTTAACAATCTTTTCAAAGATTTTACTCACTGATGTTAGCTTTGAGGTCGGTCTATAATTAGCAATGTTGTTCTTGTTTCCAGATTTGAAAACTGGAGTAACAAAAGCTACCTTCTAGTCATCAATAAAAACATCAGATAGCAAAGATTTATTAAATATATGTTTTAAAGGATTTGCCAAAGATAAGGCACAATTTTTTAGCAAAATAACAGAAAGACCATCTAAATCACATTTATTACTCATTTTTAATGTTTTAATGGCATCAATTACATCACTTTCAGAGATGACAAGTGTACCAAAACTAATACCATTAGAAGTATTATCAGTTTCATATTGCAAATCTGATCCTAATTCAAAATTTGATTTAAAAAACGTTGCAAAAAGGTTTGCAGTTTCCGATGCATTATTCGAAAATTTATCATTAAAAAACATCGAAGATGGAAAATTCGAAAATCCTTTTCTTGAGTTTACATACCGCCAAAACTCCTTGGGATTAATCTTAATGGAACATTTTTAGAAAAAACTTCAAAGTTATTTCTCAATTCTTTTACTTCATATAATAGATTAGAAAGTATTTGAAAAAATGAACTACCGAATGGAGCAACAATACATTTAGAGCATCTATAGGCAAAATTTTCACAATTAAGCAAATCATTTATTGTTTTTTCATCACATAATTCAATGCACTCTTTGTGATGTTGGCTTTCACAAACAAAGCATACAAAAACATTTTTAGAGTTTATCGCGAGAGAACATTTCGCGCAATTATTTACCGACGACATTTTAGCAAGACTTGCTTTTACGGCTGTCTACAAATGACTGAATACGAATGACTGAATACGATCAAAACCGTCCAAAATATAGCATTTCTATTGATTTGTGGGCGGTAAAAGGGGGTTTGGCTTTTTTTAATTAACCAAGATATTAACTTTAGTAACCGAAATATTAACAGATATTGTAAATTTGGTTGCCTTAGGTTTACTGTTCCTGAGATCTTAAAAGACACCGCACGAACGATTTTATATAAATACTAGCTAAAACCCGGCGCGTTGCTGCCACTCTCCCTTGTCAAAGACCCATAAATTGTTATCAGTTAAACAGCTTGTCTAAATTGAGGTCGAATACTGAACTCCGGCGTTGTGCGACGCTATTTAAAGCTATTTAAAGCTATCTAAAGCTATTTGAAAGCACAAAGTTGGGTTGTAAGGGAAGTGCCACTCCCCTTTGCCCTACCCATAAATTGCGTTATATAGGAGTGCCACGCCCTCTTCATCATCGCTAACAGAATGTAATCAATTAAACTGGATGTGTACATGGAGGTCGAATACCGAATTCCAAAACTGTGCGACATATAACTCCAAAACTATTCGATAGCACAAATTTGGGTTGTATGGGAGGTGCCACTCCCGTTTTTCCTACGCCCATTAAATTTTACCAATGAAACTGCATGTGTAAATTGAGGTCGAATACTGAATTTCGAAGCTGAGTTACCTATAACTCCAAAGCTATTTGATATCCCAAATTTGAATTAAGTTGGAGGTGTCACGCCCCCCCCCCCCCCCCGACAAACTCTAAAAAATTTTATTGGTAAATCTGCATGCGTAAATTTTGGTCGAATACTGAACTCCGCCGCTATGCGACTTTGCACTCCAAAGCTATTCGATATCACAAATTTTCGTTGTATGGGAGGTGCGACTCCCCCTTGATCAACGCTCATAAAATGTAATCAATGAGACTGCATGTGTACATTGAGGTCCAATACTGAATTCAAAAACTGTGCGACCTATAACTTCAATGATATTCGATATCGCAAATTTACGTTAAATGGGAGGTGCCACGCCCTTCTTACCAATGAACATAAAATTAAATCAATGAAACTGCATGTGTACATTGAGATCGAATACTGAATGCCGGCGTTGTGCGACCTATAACTCTAAAGCTATTTGAAAGCACATAGTTGGGTTGTAAGGGAAGTGCCATTCCCCTTTGCCCTACCCATAAAATGTAAGTAATGAAAGTGCATGTATAAATTTAGGTCGAATACGGAATTCTTACGCTGTCAACCTATAACTTCAAAGAAATTCGATATCGCAAATTTGGGTTGTAAGGGAGATTGTCACGCCTCCCTGTCCAACGCCCATAAAATAAAATCATTGAAACTGCATGTGTAAATTGAGGCCAAAAACTGAATTCCAAAGCTGAATTCCTATAACTTCAAAGATATTCGATAACACAAATTTTGTTGTATCGGAGGTCCAACTCCCCCTTGACCAACTCCCATAAAATTTCATCACTGAAATGGTACGTCTAGATTGTGGTCGAATACCGAATTTCTAAGCTGTGCGACCCATAACTATAAAGCTATTCGATAACACAAATTTTTTATTTATTTGTGGGACGTAAAAGGGGGTGTGGCATTTCTTCTTAAACCATCTCGTACTCAAAGCAAAGCCACTTACAAAATTTCAGCTCAATCGGACCAATTGTTTCGAAGTTTTTGATATTTTCTTAAAAGCAGGTGTAGAATAAGAGTGACCACGCCCGTTTTTATTAAAGTTAATGACAGTTATCATACGAACTTATTTATTGTACTAAATTTTAATTTAATCCAACCAAAACCGTTTTAAATATACCATTTTTATTGATTTGTGGGTGATAAAAGGGGTGTGGCATTATTTTTTCGTAAACCTTTGCGTAGCAGTTACGAACAAACCCGTAGAAGGAAGTGTCTAATTTGGTCCAGTCATTTTCAAGTATTAAGCATCCGAACAAATCACGATTCATTTTTATATAGACAGATATTGATTTGTGGGCGGTAAAAGTGGGCGGTAGAAGTGGGCGTGAAAACATTTATGTATCGTTACTGCCTCTTGGAGCATCTACACGAATGGAATTGCCATGATTTCGAAAAAGTGGGCGTGCATATATTGCGACCACGCCCATTTTTTGTACAGTTACTGACAGTAACCATCTGAACAAAATTACTAAATCTTAGTTTTTACGATTGAACCCGTCTGGTATATATCCCTTATTTGGTTTGTGGTCGATAGCGCAAATTTGGCTTGTATGGGAGGTACCACGCCCCCTCGTCCAAACTTTACCAAACCTCACAGGAACACTCACTCTTCTCGGCAGACGTTGTTCTGCCACAGACCGCCTCACTGCCATATACGAGCATGTCAAGAAATGCCAAATATATTCACCATTTTCAGTATAGCTGCCCAAAGTAGTCATGCACTAAATAACCAAATTTAGTCTATACGATCAAAACCATGCGAAATATAAGCCTATTTTTGGTACACTTGCCGAAAGTAACCATATGTACTGATTTACAAAATTTTTGTCTAATACGACCCAAACCTTTTTGACGCCCTTTTTAAGTACCGTTGCCGATAGTAAACAAACAAACTTTGGTATCACATGTAAGTCTCATACGGCCAAAACTCCTTGAAATATAGCATTTTCACTGATTTGTGGGCGCAAAAAGGGGGCGTGGAAACCAATTTTTCGTACAGTTACTGTCAGTATTTACACAAACCAAAGTACCAAATTTAAGTCTTAAACGACCAAAACCGTCTGAAATAAACCATTTTCATTCATATGTGGGTGGTAAAAGGGGGCGTGGAAACCCATTTTTAGTACAGTTATCGACAGTAAACGTACATACTAAATTACAAAATTTTAGCCTTATACGACTCAAACCGACTGAAATATAACATTTTTATTGATTTGGGGGCGGTAAAAGGGGGTGTGGCAATTTTTTTCCTCAACCATCTCGTACCTGCAACAAATCGACTGCCAAAATTTCAGGTCAATCGGTTCAGTAGTTTTGGAGTCTATAGACACCACACATCCAGACACACATCGTTTTGCTTTTTATGTATATAGATATTGATTTGTGGGTGGTAAAAGTGGGCGTGAAAACATTTATGTATAGTGACCGCCTCTTGGAGCACCTACACAGCAAATTTCACTGTAAAAATCTGTAGAACTCCGGAATTGCCATGATTTCGAAAAATTGGGCGTATTTATATTACGACCACGCCCATTTTCTGTTCAGCTACCTACAATAACAATCTGAACAAAATTACCAAATCTTAGTTTTTTACGATTGAAACCGTCTGATATATATCCTTTTATTGGTTTGTGATCGATAGCGCAAATTTGGCTTGTATGGGAGGTACCACGCCCCCTCGTCCAATCGTTACCAAACCTCACAGGAACACTCTCAAGATGTGGCTTCAGTTTCCCTGAAAATTTCATAAAGATCGGTTCAGCGGTTTTGGAGTCTATACGTGATATAGCCACATACCGACATACCCACATATATTCATCCATTTTTATACAATATATATATATAGTTAAAATCAAATTTGGTCGAATTAATGTCCGTAATGATAGCAGCAGCAAAGTAGGCATGGCAAAATTTATATATCTAGTGTCCACCACTTGGTCTCATAGCAAATATTAACCAAGTTTTATTATAAGAACATGCATAACTCAGGAATTATAATTTCTGAAAAGTAAGCGTAGTTACAGTTCGACCACGCCTATTTTTTGTTGAATTTTCGATAGTAGCCATACAAAATAAATTGCAACATTTTAGTCCAATCTAACCGAGTTCGGCTGAAACATAGCGTTTTTACTAACTTGTGGGCGAAAATAGGGGGTGTGGCAATATTTTTGTGTATTATTCGACATATTAGCCTTGACAACAGATATTGTACTTGGGTAAAATGGCACTTTACAAAAACAAAATGTACGGCATTTGCCAATCTACCCAACTACCCAAGTCAGTGTGAATACCCCTAAGCCTGGTTTACACTAAGTCAATTTCAATGACAACAATCACTGATGTCAGTAGGCAACTTGACCATATGACGTCAAATGCGTTTTCATTGAGGCTGTTCAGACTTGCCTCAAATGAGGCGACTCACTTGCCTAATTTTGACGTCTACAGGCAAAGGGAAAAGCGGGAAGGTGACATGTTACGTGAGGCAAGAATTTAAAAAATTTTAAAAATTTTGCGACTCATTTTGACGTACGTCAGAGTGAAGTTTGTTATGTTGAAATTTTTACTCTTTTTAGTTTGTTCTGGAGCGAATTAATTTTGTTTTTTCGTTGTTGTTCGCAAATTAATATTTTTTAAATTGTAAAAATGTGAGCATTTAATTTATTCAAAAGAAAACAAACGAAAAAAAAACCATAAACGCCAAAATGATACAGCCTCAAAGTGAGGCAATATTTTGTATGTGAACACCTGATAGCTAACTTATGTCAAAATGAGGCAAGTAAGTCGCCTCATTTGAGGCAAGTCTGAACAGCCTCATTGAAACCCAAAAACTGACATAAAATCGAATGTCAAAGACTGACGTTGAATTTATGTGTCAATTGATTGCCGTACTGTTTTCACTTTCGATGTTATTTGTGAAATACCATCGGTTTGTTCAGTTGTGCTTTTTTTATCAACAGCTGATGTTTTATATTTGAGATTGTTAGAAATGTTTCTTTTTGGTGAAATTTATAAAATACTGTTAATTTTATTAGATTAATAGCAAAAGTGCACTTAAATATAGATTATCACTGTGGCCGTTGTTGGTTCAAAAGGCACCATCGGCACGTTCTATCGCAAGATATGTCTTCAAGATTCGCGCAAATGACAAATTCCTGGCAAAGCGACCGCAACAAACGTAAATCCCGAAAATGCGTTCTGCAACAAATCCCTTGGAAGCAACACCGGCCACCGGCGATAATCCCTGTTTAAGTGCACTTTTCCTTTTAAACCAATTAAAATAACAACATTTAAAAAACTTTGCCAGCAGTGAAACAAAAAAAAAAATGAAAGCAACATTTTTTTTTGTAGGCAACAACTAACACAAAATGCCAACATGTTGGCATTTCGATTTTTCTTGTCATCATATTTAGATTGACTAGCAAAATTCTATCTGTTCTCACTTGTTTGTGATTTTATATGACAATCAGTGGTCATATATGACAACAAATGTAAATGACAATACGTTTCCATTAGATTGACATCATTTGTGATTGAAAACTGACCTAGTGAAAACCAGGCTCTACTGTGTTAAATAAGTGTTTATTTACAATTTTAGCCAAAACCTTTTGTATAGCCGATAGCTTAACGATCGGTCTGTAATTTTCAACTACATGTTTATGACCAGATTTGAAAATTGGGGAGATATAAGCAGTTGGATGAAAACTCTTCAAGAAAAACTCCATTTGAAAGAGATTTATTAAAAATTATTTTTAAAGCAGCACATAGCGAATGAGCTCATTTTTTTCAAAAATAAGGGAGGAAGAAAATCAAACCCGGCTCCTTTATTCGCAGCAAGTGTCCTCTAAGTGGCCAATATTAGTAATTTGTTCCACCTATGGATGAATATTTAGATGTGTCTTATCGCAACTGTCAAAAACTGATCCGAAGAATATCGCAAATAATTCGCAAATATCTTGTACTTCATTGATTTTTTAAAACCTACACTTTTACGCTTAGTGTTAAAAAATACCCAAAAAGATTTCGGGTTTGACCTTATATTAGTCTCAATAGAACTCAAATAACTTTATATAAGAAATTCGATAAAAAATCAAAATCTTTTCTGCGGAGAATAAAACCTGCTTCATCTTCGGGTAGGTTAGTTTTTTTTTAATTTTTTATGAGCTTTGGTCCTCAAGTTTTTGTGGTGAATTAAGCTGCGGTTATACCAAGACAGGTTAAATTTCCGCTTTCGTTTTTTTATAGGCACATACATATTAAGGCCTTCTTTAACTATAATCTTAAAATTTGATATTCAGTATTCCAATTCACGGAATTGCAGTAATCGTTTAAAACCTGATAGTTTGCATTGTAAAAGTTAAAAGACAAGACATTATCACTATCTGAAGAAGCAATAAATTCGTAAAATCGAAATTTCACTACAATAGCTTCATGATGCACCTATTCATTTGTGAGAGGTATATCACATTTAGATATTGAATACAAAAAATCATTATTCATAAAAATCAGATCTAAAATTCTATTTATACCATTTTTAATAAAATTAACTTGAGTTAGATTATATGAATAAAGAGTGTCACATCAGTTTTTAAATTGAAAGGAATTACAATCATTTCATCTGAACAAAATTTCCACTCAATATTTCCTAAATTGAAATCGCCTAAGACACATACGGTCTGCTGAGGATTCAGCGAGCTGATTATGCAATTTATATTGAAAATATGATCAGCGTATATATCTAATTCACTATTTGGCAGAATGTAACTTATAATGTATATAATTATATTTATGTTCTGAGAATTGACTATTTTAAACCTGACAGAGACGCATAATTGTTCTAAGATATTTGTTAGATAAATGGAATAACTAGTGAAATAACACTTTAACTTCTTTAGGAAGTTATAATATAACATTAAGATGGGAAGATAGAAACATAATACATAAATTTTATATAATGGATGAAAACTCAAATTTTTTAGCAGATGGAATTTTAGGTAGAGATTTACTGAACAGGTATAATTGTAAATTAGATTATGAGACGTATACAATAGCAGCCGATGATGAAGAGTTTGTAATACCAGTGCACATGAAAATTTTAAATGTTAAAAATATAAAAATTCCTTCAAGAGCAGAGTTTGTAATAGCTGCAGATATAAATGACGTTGAAGAAAGCATAATTTGCGGTAAAGAAGTTAGAAAAGGAGTGTTTGTAGCGAACACAATAATTCCAGCAATAGGAGTGAAGCATGTAAAATTTTTAAATGCTACTGATAAATAAGTTTTACTGCCAGAATTGACACTTGAAATAGAAAAAATGAAAAATTATGAAATATAGTGTTTTAAGAACAGCTTACCAGATAGTAAAAGATTTCAAAAAATTCAAGAGGAGATCAAGATAAACTCGATAAGCAAGCTAAAGAATCGATATTACAAATTTGCAGTGATTACCAAAACATTTTTCATGTAGACGGAGAGATTTTAACGAAAAACAATTTCTATGAACAAAAGATATCAACAGTTGATAAATTACAGGTGTACATTAAAAACTATAGAATGCCACATGCCAATTAACAAGAAATAGAAAAACAAGTTGATAAACTGTTGGATGAAGACATAATTGAACCTTCCGTTAGTCCTTATAATTCACCACTGTTAATAGTTCTGAAGAAGAGCACAGGTGAAGAGAATAAATGTAGACAAAATGGAAGAAATTGTTTAGATCTTTGCACAAACAAATTGTGGCAGACAAATTCCCATTGACTAGGCTAAAAGATGTTCTTGACAAGTTAGGCAGAGCAAAATATTTTTCAACTTTAGATATGACAAGTTCATTTCATAAAATTCCGTTACATTCAAAATCGAGACCATTACAGGTTTTTCAACTGTCTCAGCTCATTTCTAATTCAAAAGTTTACCTTTTGGATTAAAAATTTCAACTAATAGTTTTCAAATAATGGTTCCACTAGCACTAAGTGGTTTGCAAGCTTCAGCATTTTTATATGTTGATGATATAATAGTTTTTGGCTCAAATTTAAAAGAACATTATCACTGTTTTATAGATGTTTTTAAAAGATTACGTAAATATAATTTTAAATTGAATCTAGGTAATAAATGCAATTTCTTAAAACCAAAATTAGTTTATCTTGGACACTTAATAATTGATCAAGGTGTAACTATGGACCCTAGCAAGTACGATGTAATTAAAAATTATCCAATACCTGCAAACGTGGATGAAGTACGTAGATTTGTATCTTTATGTACTTATTATAGACGTTTTATTCAAGATTTTGCTGACATAGCAAAACCATTAAATCTATTGTTAAAAAAAATGTAGTTTTTAGTTGGTCGCAAAGTTGCCAGTATTCTTTTGAAATTTTTGAACAAAAACTGATGTCACCAACCATATTAAGTTACCCAGATTTTTCGAAACCTTTTATATTGACGACAGATGCGTCAAATTATGCGCTAAGAGCTATACTTTCTCAGAGAGAAATAAATATTGACAGACTAATAGCATTTGCAAGTAAGTCCCTTAACAAACATGAGATAAATAAGGCAGTGATTGAAAAAGAATTATTAGCAAATTAGAAGTGATACAATAAGAGAAAAACCCCGGGACACATTGCCAGTGAAGACTGATCATCTTCATATATGGGAGTGTACATCGATATCTGGTACAAGAGGAATAAAAAAGCTAAATTTTGAATGTATGAAAGAAGTAAAGGAAGGCCCAAATTGTGAAATATATAGATTTCAAAATATGTTAGATACAATAAGACATTATCAGAGTTAAAATTGATTTTGAAGAAATTGATATCTTATTCAGAGCATGAACATATAAATACATTAGCGCTAGCAAATAATGATAAAATATTTGAAGAAGTATCTATGCACAGATTTAAAAAGATATTTAATGAGGTTCAAGTAGATGGAAAGAACAATTGCCTAGAAATATTATTATATACTACTCCGAAAAGAATAGAAAATGAAGAAGAAATGAAAGATTTGATAAAACAGTATTATGACTCAAAAACAGCAGGTCATTGCGGCAGAAATATGCAGAAATATGTGTGGAAAAGAATGAATAAAAGGGTTAGAGCCTAGTTAACAAATGTAAAATATGTAACGAGGTAAAAATATTTAGATATAAGAAATAAAAGTTGACAGTGACAGAAACACCAAAAATTACGTTTGTACAATACAAAAGATACTGTAGGCCCTTTAATAACCATCTAACACATATAGATACATACTTACTATGCAATGTGATTTGACAAAATTTGTGGAAGCTTTTCCACTAGTAACTAAAGATTCAGTATCAGTGGCAAAAACTATAGCAGAAAAATTTATTTTAAAATATGGTTGTTTTAGAAAGTTAAAAACGGACAAAGGGACTGAGTTTACGAACGAGTTACTTGTTAACATTTGTAAACCACTGAACATAGACAAAATAACATCTACATCATAACATCATGAAACATTAAGCACGGTTGAAAAAACCACAGAGTTTTAAATGATTTTTTAATGACAATGAATATAATACAACATCTTATAGTACAACGCATTATACACCATTTGCAATAATATATGGAAAGTTGATTGCTTTTTGTGAAATAATCAAAAACAATGAAATATTTTATGATGTAGAAAATTATATAAATAAATTTAAGATTAAACAAAGGAATGCACATAATAAAGCTAAAGAAAATCTATAAGAAAATTAGCCTAATGTATTAGAAAAACAAAAATATATTAATAAAGCAAATTGTAAAATAGGAGATTACGTAGGTAGGTAAAAACAGGAAATAAGAAGAAATTTGAAAAACATTTCAGAGGTCCTTTTAAAATAACATCAGAAAATGAACCAATAGTACATTAATCATGAATAATATAAGAAAAGAAATTTATGATGACAAAATAATTTTTTTTTTATAGGGTAAGGGTTTTGTGTGCACAAACCAAAACAATAAACAAAATAAGCAAAATAAAACGATTAAAATAAAATAAATAAACCTTCTGACAAGCAAGGTCAGAACCTTGAAATGCTGAGCATATGTGAGTGCAATATGATTTTGGTACAATAGCGACAAAAACACTTACAGAAAACGTATAAAAAAGAATGAGGAATGAATCATAAATTAGCCAGAGGGTAAGCACATGTGGCCACTTTAGTTTGAAAATAAAAATAATAAAAGAGACAAGATCATATTGCAGTGTGCCCATGTGGGTCAGTATGTGAGGAAATGTGTAGAAGTGCAATTTCATAAAAATAGTTCAAGTAGAGTAGAGCAACCGATCAAATGATTGTCTTTGTAATTGGTATTTCTTAAATCTTGAAATATCAATATGAAATCAATCAGAGTATGAAAGAAACGCTGACATTTTGAACTATGTCATTTGAAAGTGCAAGTTTCAACATTTCTTTTGTAATCGAAGAAATATGATTGGTTACAATAGATACATTTAAAAATGACTGAAAAATTGGGTATGTTTTAGATGTAAGAATATCTTGTAAATTTATTATATAAGTGAGACTTTTAGAATAATAAAATAAGTTGCGACTTGAAGTTAAAACCAATCAATCAAGAAACCAATTACGGTTTCTGCTATAAAAATATAAAACCAACCATAAAACAATTTTTCGTCTTATTTCCAATTTTTTTTTTTAAAGTTTATTAAAAATCAATAAACTTTTATGAAGAAAGTTTTTAATTTCATTAGTAGGGAAAAAAGTTGCAGCTAATTAACCTGTCAGTTAAGTTTGTCTCCTTTTTTGGTCTTTAGCCTTCGGTTCATCTTCGTGTGGAATCGTTTGCTTTCAAAATGACTTTGTTTATCTCCGGTTTTGTCCGTTAGTTTTCGGTTCACCTTCGTTTGGCTTCTTTTTTCATATAAATATTGTTCAAAATCGATATAATCGTTTGGGCGTTATTGAGCCATATTGAGCATACATATTTTATTGATTGAAGTACACTCTGATGAAAGTTTTTTAAACATGTGATAGCCTATCTTCTATTCCTGGGTTAGGAGAATCTTTATACTAAATTTCTTCAAAATCGCTCCATCAACCAAAATATTGAAATGCTATTTCTTTAGCCAGAAATATATTATTGCATATAAAATAAACGAATTGCATAAAGCAGCAACTAAAATAAAAGGCACCTCACGCACAAGCGAACACAATATTTTCAGTGCTAAAAACAAAATATCTGCTATTTCTTGGTTTGGAAAATTTTCATAAAAATTTTATCATACATGAAACATATTATTGGATAAATATCCCTCTTAGGGAGTTTTTTTAGCTTTTGATAATAGCCTTTATTCTATTTCTAGGTCAAGAGAATCTTCCTACCAACTTTCATCAAATTCGTTGTAGGCGTTATATTCCAAATTTTGAAACTTTATTAGATATAATTACCCCTATAACTTTGATTATTTTTGTAAGAAAATACAACTAAACAAAAAACTTTTGCCAAGAAACTATTTTGTTTCATTTATTACGTCAAAAGTTACAGCGAATCAAAGTTTTAGTGCAAACGCTGTTTAAAACTAAATTTTTTGTAATATATCCTGGATGTGCGAATAATCGCCCAAAAGTGCGGAAATAAACAATCGCCCAAAAAACCGGTTAAAGTTTTTGAGCGATTGTTCATTTTGCGTTTGGGTGATTGTTCGGTGTTTTTTTTTTGGGCGATTGTTCATTATGAACTATTCGCACAGCCGTATTAGTCTGCGAGAATATTCGCCCAAGCTGCAATCGCCCAAAAAAAGAAACGCTAAATTTTTGGACGATTGTTAATTTTTAGCTTGGGCGATTGTGCGTTTTGCTTTTTGGGCGATTGTTCATAATGAATGTTCGCCCAAATTTTGAAGAATGAATAATTGCTATAAATAAACGATTTTTACAGTGTCTACAATAAGCCCGACATATATTTTATATTGTTCATTTCGCGTAGATTGCACTCCACAGTGCAATTAAAGAGAGTTAACGGTTTGACTAAAGTAATTTTAAAGATAATGTGTGTTTGGTTTCTTAGTGGGGGGACGTTATGTCATATTTGGGATAGACATTATGGCCGTAAAATGATTTGTCCTTGCACGGAATTTTAAAAACAACATTCCGTACAAGTTCAAATCATTTAGAAAAATGAAATGGAGTTGGAGCGGACATTATGTCCATGGACCTTCTGTCCGTTTTCTTTTGGACATTATGGCCGTGGACATTATGTCCCCCCACCGTTTTTTATAATGAAATGATTTGCCCTCATACAAAACGTTTTTTTAACATTCTGTACAAGAGTTATCATTATATTCAAGGGCGGAAATCATCCAACCCTTTTTTTATTAAGTCAACTGTTTTGAAATATTAATTTATGAAATATACATTGTTATATGTATATGCATATATCTACATCTTCTTTTATTTATAAATAAAGCGATTATTTATTTCACGATTTGGGTGAACGTTCGCAGTTTTGGGCGATTGTACATTATAAACAAACGCCCAAATTTTTTGGGTGATTGTTCATTTTGGGTTTGCGCGATTATATCTTGGGCGAATATTGGGTTTGGGCGATTGCTCGTTTTATTTTTTTGGGCGATTGTTCATAATGAACAAACGCCCAAATTTCAAAGAATGAACAATCGCCCAAAAATATTTTTTGGGTGATTGTTCATCGCAGTTTTTGGGCGATTGTTCATCGCTTTTTTGGGCAATTATACATTATGAACAAACGCCCAACTGTTTTTGGGTGATTGTTAATTTTTGGGTTTGGACGATTGTAACTTGGGCGATTATTCCCACAGCCGTATTTCCTAATATTTGTTTTGTCAAATTACCCTGCATTATTTTCTTCATATTAAAAAAAAAATTTTCAAAAAGATGTTTTGCTTTTCTTAAGGTAAGCTTTGTACATAAGCCGGTAACCATAAGTCAGTGACCTATTCTTATGTACACTTGCTTCCTGCTTTTATAAAGTCGTTTTTTCTTGCCATCGAAAGAGATGCATTTCAACAAATTTTAGGATTGGGATGCTGCTTTTGCTTCTGTTCTGAATTTAATTCGTTCCCTTTGAATTTTATTTTTGTCGATAACTAAATTTTACAGGAATTGGATCATTTTCTCGGCAATATTTTGTGGCAAATGTGGTTTTGCTTTGGCGGATAGCGAAATTTTTAAATCTTTAATCAGCATTGTAGCTTGCAAAGATCCAAAACGGTTTGACGTATCATTTCGGTCCAACGTAGCAGAGAAATTTTTTAATCGAATGTCAATATTATGAACTGTTGATTGCAGCTCGCAGCTCTCAATGGCCGCATTCTATCCGAAATGAAGTAGCATAAAATATGTTCACTATATAAATTGTGACAGCTTAAGGAAAGAAAGAAAGTTTCGCAACATGTTACTTCGCTACCAGAGCGCTTTTTCGGATAGAATGCAGCCAATACCATCAACTATTTCTTCATCACAAACCTAGTCTAGCTCATTATCAAAAGTCAGTAGCCTTGGCCCACATTGGTCAATATAGAATTTGTTCATGGTGTTCAACGTAGTTCTTTGATTAGCAGGACAGTTACATTTTTTCTTGACAACGTCGCACTTGCATTGCGAAAGCATAAATATCTTATCCCATTCGTTTGCTCTTTGAATGTTTCATTATATCATTACCCTTTTTTCAAATGTTTTTAATTCTCGTTAATGAAACTATTGAAATATTTGTACGTTGGCACAACTGTCGGATATAATATGACTTTTTTCTATTTTTGGCAAGACTTGCAGTACCTTCATGCTGAAGAAACAGAATATACTCAATAACATCGTGATTAGACGGTAATTTTGTTAAGTTTATGCACTTTTTCACGAAACGCATGTCTTAACAAATTTATTTTAAGCTTTCACAAACAGAAGTTTCAATTAGAAATAAAACACTAAGAAATATTAAGCACTATATCGAAACAAGAATTTAAAAACTGTGCGAAAAATGTATAAAAATGTAATGTACCATCTATACATATTTTTTTTATATTTGCTATATTTATCAGGGACCGAAAATAACTGTTATTTAACAATTTTCAGATGAAAAAGGCATAACGAAAAAGTTGCCGGAGGACTTTTTTAAATAAACCATTATAATCGTAATTCTAGCTGCTTTGAGAATATTAAACGCCTTTTAAATTTTCGACTGTTACTATAAAAGTTAAACTTAACTGTTATTTTTTGCCTTTTATTTTTTCGGGCAAAATAACTGTTACTTTTGACTTTTATTTTTTAGGTAAAAAATAACAGTTATTTTGTGCCTTTTATTTTTTTCGGTCAAAAATATCAGGCAATTTGTATTTTTTCAAAGACCGCTTGACTATATAAAATACTATTAAAACTTAAAAAGTGTAATAGCTCAAAAGGTGCGCGCTGCTGAGACAATGAAAATTGCACAAAACTTTTTTTTGTCGTTGAAGCAGCCTTTAAAAAAATTCTAATTGCCTGATATTTTTGACCGAAAAAATAAAAGGCACATAATAACTGTTATTTTTGACCTAAAAAATAAAAGACAAAACTAACAGTTGTTTTTGCCCTAAAAAATAAAAGGCATAAAATAACTTATATTTTTGTCGGAAAAAATAAAAGTTAAATGATAACTGTTAACATCTGATTTTTTTGATAACAACCATAACCGGTACGGTCCCTGATATTTATTTATTCAACAGGCTGCAGCAGCGAATTCAATTTCGATCGCTTGAAAGAGACAACAGGCAAACAGCAGATCGACTAATACCATGTTCTCACGTATCGTAACTTACGGCTCATTCTTAATTTATGCGTAAATCATCACCAAATTAAGTTATTTCGCCGTGGAAAAACTGTCAATGAAATTACTTCGAAATTAAGTAATTTATCATAAATTACCATTTAAATTAAGATGCAATCGGATTTAGCACTAGTTTTTTTCGATAAATAATCGAAGAAATCGCATCACAAGCTGTCATTTTTGTAAATAACAAAAACTGACCAAAACTTAAAGTTCACAAATGGGGTTCTGTCCGACTTGCGGTAATATTTTAATGGTAGAGGAAGACTCTACAGGTCATCGCTTTTCATGCAATACATGTCCTTACATTTGCAACATCAATTAAAACACGTACCTTTCCACGGCTAAAGGTGAGTAGTGCTCCAGGTATTTGAGACGAACTATTATTAAGATTCCTGCAATGTTATAGGTGATGCTGATAACTGATGCTGATTGACCAGTTTGAGCTCACAAACATGCTTATTTTATGCAGATGCAAACTCGCCCTGCTGATGAACCTATGACCACATTTTACAAATGCTGTAATCAAGCACGAAGTTGCTTACAATCGGGCAAAGTTATAGCTCTACCAACTGACACTGTTTATGGTCAAGCCTGCAATGCGAACAATGAGAAGGCCATACAAAAGTTGTATGAAATCAAATGACAAGACTGTCGTAAACCAGTGGCAATTTGTGTGAAATACTTGGCTGCTCTTCGTTGTTATATTAAAGCGTTGTTGAAACGTTTGCTGCCGGGATCCAGAATGATAGTTATCGAACGTTCACATAACTTAAGAAATCGTGTCCTCCATCCAAGTACTAGAAAAATTGGTATTCGTCGTCCTAAATTCCAATTCATTCACTATCTCTGCTGAGCATCCATTAGCTCTGACTAGCACAAATCGCTCAGCGAACCAAGCTGTCTGAATGTTGAAGAATTTTCGTTGTTGTGGCCTCAGCTAGGGGGTGTCTTTGATTCTGGCCAGCTGGGACTAACATAAGAGTGTCGTTCTGCATCAACGGTTATTGACTTGTCACAACCGGGAAAATTAAAAGAGTACGTGCAGGATGTGCGCTTAAACAAACGCTCGAAGTTATGTCTGAATTCGGTATTAGAAACCTTGAACTGCTAAGAAGGTAAAAGCAGCTTACTTTTTTTTTCCATCGTAAAACACTGATTCCCATATATATTTCTGCTGTCATACAAAGTGCTCCCATATCGTCCAACATTAATCATTATCTCGTTAGAAAGACAATAAGATAACCAACATGTTACAGTATAGAATTTTCAAAATTAAAAGCAACTATGGAACGTTTTATTTGTTTTTTTAATTTTAAGTACAAGTGGCGGCCGTAGCCTAGTGGGTAGAGTGCGTGGCCCCTAAGCTAAAGAACTGCGGTAGCCCGGGTTCAATTCCAGCTCAGACAGTAAGTTTTTTCAATTGAATTAATTTTTCTGTTCGGCCGTCACCTCTCTGCAGACAATGGCAAACCTCAGAGAGTAAAAATTGCCATGTAAAGCTTCTTGAGAACATAAGCCGTTCGGAGTCCGGCATAAAACACGTAGGTCCAGTTCTCGATCATTTGTGAGCAAACATTTAATAACACGCACAACACAATTGATCAATAGAAGCTAGGTCAAAGTCCTTCCAAGGGCTGAAATGGCCAGTTTATTTATTTATTTTTACATAGTGGGGCAGTATATATATATAGAAATTAAAAATAGTGGAAACTGATCACTTTTTTCTGGTCGGACGTGCTAAATAAAACAAAAACTGTTTAAATTCACTTTAATTCCTTGCGATTGCATATTTACTTTCTTTGCTTTACTTACTTTTGCCAAAAAATTTGCAAATATATGAGTTTCCAACGAACTGTCAAAGAAAATTACGAACAGCTAGTTTGAACGCAGTTGATTTAAGTGAAGTAATTTATGGCTAATTAAGTAATTTATGCCGTAGTATGAACGTGGTATATCTTTAGTCTGGTGCACATAACACATTATCTCCACTTTCAATATTTGATTGCATGCAAACTGTCAAATTGAATTTCGTGATATCCAGATTTCATGCCATAATATTTAGGCGGGCACTTCATCTCATGAAATTTAATTTTTGAATTATTTGTAAAAGTTTATAAAATTAATAATTTCTTCCATTCGCCATTCCATTTTATGTTTTTTGTACTCTTTTAATGTTTTTGCAATATTTTTTGCTTTAAAAATTCTTAAAAATGCACACAATTGCATATTTTATTCATGAAATATATCTCAAGAAATATTTTAAGAGATAAATAGATATGAACTCTTTCATGATATGAATGGTCTACACTTGAGATATATCTCATGAAATTCAATTCGACAGTTAGCATGCAATTAAATATTGTGAGTGGAGACACTGTGTAAGAATAGGTCATTGATCGCTGGATACCGGCTTATGGACAAAGCTGAGATTATAAAAAGCGAAACAGCTGTTTTAAAAACATGTTTTTTTTTTATATAAAGACACTTAGTGCAGGGTTATAAGACAAAAAGAAATATTAGGACATAACAAAAAAAAATATTAAAGTTTTTTCTAACTGACTTTGTTATTTATTATGTTGATTTTATATGATTTAAATACAAATTCTAAATGTTTGATAGTTTAAATCATACTCGATTTTAAATACAAATTCTAGTTGTTTGATAGTTTAAAATCGTTTATTGAGCTAAGGTCAAAGTTAGAACAATTAATTGTACTAACGAATCTTTCCAAAGAAACAACAAATATGATTATATTTTTAAACAGCGTTTGCGCTAAAACTTTTGACTTAATAAATGAAACAAAATAGTTTCCTTGCAAAAGTTTAATGATTTTTTGTAAAGATATATATTCGTAAAAAAATAATCAAACTTATTGGGGTAATTATATGTAATAAAATTCAAAATATGGCTATTTATCAGAAAATGTGTTTCTGGCTAAGCGAATGCATTGATTTTGATGAAATTTTTTATAAAAATTCTCCAAACCAAGAAATAGCAGATATTTTGTTTTTAGCACTGAAAATATTTTGTTCGTTTGTGAGTGCGGTTGTGTGCCTTTTACTGTAGTTGCTGCTTTATGCAATTTGTTTGTTTGTTTTTTATGCAATAATATATTTCTGACTAAAGAAACAGGATTTTAATATTCTGGTTGATGGAGCGATTTTGAAGAAATTTAGTATGAAGATTCTCCTCACCCAGGAATAGAAGATAGGCTTCAATCGTGGCCATCAATCTTAAAAAAGAGTTTAGATATAGTCTCCTTATGTTGTTTTAAGAAAAGTAATTTCATAATATATTTTTAGGACGTTCCGAAAAGGAGATATCGTCCTGGGACAAAAACATCCCAAACACACCTGAAAAGCAAAATTTGAATAATAAAATCAGAATATATTTTACTTTATTTCAATTTATTTTATTCTTTTATAATATTTATTGTAGCATAAAATTATTTTAATTAGTTTCTATGGCAAGGTGTGAAACATTTTTTACAAAACGCCAAGTTGCAGGCAATGCAAAGCTGATTTGTGCGACTTTCTTTTCCGTTTTTAGTACAATTTACGCACCGTTGTCGCTTGTTTGTTCGTGTTGGTAAATGGTCCCCCAGAATTTGTTTCATACGTTTTTTCATAGTGCTGAGGGGTCCTGTTCGAACTTTGCGTCGTATTTTCGCTTGCTTTCTTCCTTCGTCAATGAGAGATTCGGAAAGCTCCACTAAAAATCCCAAAAATGGTTCTCTTTTTTGCCGTGGATGATTTGTTTCCGCATGGATTATCCACGCATTGACAGCGCATGTCATCGTAAGCCGAAAGAAAACTTTTCGCCACCATTTCGTTGACTTCCGGTCAAGTTCATACAACGTACTCATTTTGTCCGCCAAATCTACGCCACCCATTAGATTTCTGTACGTTTTTACAATATCCGGACATGTTATATCTATTTTTTTGCCATCCTTCTGTTTTCTTGTAACAGTGTCCACTGAAGCTTTATGGCAGTTGCTAAGCAGTATAACCTGTTTTGTGTCTTGCCAAACCACTGCCAAACATAACAAAGGTACATCCAAGCAATATAAGTATTTCGCCGAAATCGGTTTTTGCACGTTTGTTTTTAGGATGGCTGCTATTGAAAATATCAATCATTTCATTAGTAGAATGAACAATGTGATGAACAAAACTTCTAGGCAGCAGCTTGAAAAATATTTCCACAGGCTTCAATCCTCGAGGTATTCCTCCATGGCTAACGGTGCGATCTTCACTAACTGTAAATCGTGGTGTGAATGTTGGTAGGGGGTTTGACCAAATTATAACATTTTTTGGCCAATCAGAAACAATTTCTTCATCCAGACGTTCCACTTCAAATATTTCTTCGTCAGAGTCATCGGAAATATCGTTTGCAGTTTCATTCGCATCAACAATTTCCATTCCTTCATTACTATGATCCGTGTCTTCTTCCTCTTCTAAAGCACTACTGCCTTCCTGACTGGGACTATAAGAAGAATCACTAGCAGCAAATGGATCATCCTGTGAATGAGTACGGTTGGGATGTTAACGTCCCACAAATAAACAGTTTTGGGATGATTTTATCCCACGAAACTTAGCTTAGCCGCAAATTCTGAAAAATATCTTTTTATTGGTTTTCGAATATATTTTCTATGAAATAACAACTGTTTGAGTAAAACTTTTCTAAATGACACTTTTTTCCACAATTAAAACACTTGTATTTTGAGCTTTTGTCGATGGTCTTATTAGCAACTCAAACCGCGCGAACTGATTTATGACTTTTGACATAAACTTGATGTGTTATATTGACAGCTATATTAAATTTTTTGTAGAGAAGAATATAAATAATGATTTGGGACGGTTTTCAACCAAATCGTGTGAGAATTTTAAGAGATATGATTTTTCAAATTTTTCTGGGATAAAAACATCCCTGTCGTCCCGAAACGGTTAAAAAACTCTCGGTAATGGGCGCTTCATCAATAAAATATATATGGCTATATAACGCCCAAGCGACTGGACCGATTTTGAATAATATTTATATGAAAAAAGAAGCCAAACGAAGATGAACCGAAAACTAATGAACAGCAGTCATTTCGAAAGCAAATGATTCCATACGATGATGAACCGAAGGCTAAAGGCCAAAAACGGAGACAAACTTCACCGAAACGTAAATTTGCTGCAACTTTTTTCCCTACGAATGAAATTAAGAACTTTCTTCACAAAAGTTTATTGATTTTTATTGAACTTTTTTTTAAAAAAAAAAATTGAAGTTTTGCTGGTACTGAGGAAATAAGACGAAAAATTGAAATATCTAGTCAAAGATGGAATCGTAGGTATAAAAACTTGTAAGTATACATTGTTGTCTTTATTGAGATCTTTCCGAATTACGATCAGTTAAAAAATGGCGTAGTTATAAAAAAGATCATTTTGGTCGTTTTTTGGGTCCAGCAAAAAAAAATGTTTCGTACTAAAATCCTCTCAATATAAGCTTTTAAAGGAGGTGTGGTCGTTTCAAACTTTTTTATTTTCCATAGGGGGTGACACACCTTACTGTCAAGTCTGCTGTGTGAATGACTCCATGCAGAGTTGTTGTTGTTGTTGTTGCCATCTTCAAACTTACTTGATCTAAAAAGTTCACAATTAAAATTATGTAAAAATTCAAAGAATAGAGCACAATTAATTATCATGTTTAACTTTTGTCAACATTTTTCAAATTTTGTTTCCATTCATCACGTTTGTTTCCATTTAACAAAAATTCAAATTAAGATCAGCTCTCAGTACTCTCATAATATATATTCAAACATTTTTTCTCTATTATGGAGGTTTAAACAAATTTTAAGTTACATTTAATTTCTCAGTCGTGTAGACCTTTCGGTGGAAATGCTTATATATGAGATCTAGCTTTTTTTAAAAAAATAAATAAATAATAATATTTATTAAATTATTGTTTATGAAATCATGTTTTTTAATTACATAAGAAATACAAGAATATAATTTTTCAAAAGAGTAACTATGTTTTATATAACAGCATACTCAGTTCATATTTTGGTATTACTTTATTAATTATTTCCGTAAAAATAAATCCCACATTTTTCTCCACAACATGGCGTATTTGGTGAAATGAAGAGTAGTCATGAGTCAGATAATTGGCGTTTAAGTCGAAAACTAGAATTTAAAATAGAAAATCTCGAAAACTAGAAAATAAATATTTAAAGTGAATGCAGATAATTCAATGACCAAATTTTAATAAAAGTATGAAACTAAAATCAATGAGTTGAGACACTCTGTCCCGCTAGTCACTAAAGAAAAAAAAAATTATTACAATAGGGTCATTCACACTGACTTGGTTAGTTGGATATGGGTAGATTGAGTACTTTTGATAGTTACGAGCACCCGAAATACAATTGAGTACTTTGTAGAATAGTTTTGGGCCGGGCTGCATGTTTGTTTGATTTCCCCGGTCTATGTAGCTGATGAGTGACAGCTGGAAGAGGGTAGCCACCAAATTATTTTTTGTCATTTTATGTGCGCAAAACTTAGGAAATTAATTGGGTGTAAAAAAAGTTATTTAATTTACGATTAATTTTTAACGTGAGCTTCGCAGCATTTACCCGGACAAATGTTGTCCTGCCACAGACCGCCTTACTGCCATATAAGAAATTTTCAAGTCAATCGGAAAAAACAAGTTTATATATTTGAACTGGCATAACTGTAGTGTGACCACGCCCATTTTTAGTTAAGTTTCCGAAAGTAACCATATGAACTAAATTACCAAATTTAATAGCATCTTTCTGTAAAACGAACGTAACGTGCATTTCACGAAGGCTTCGTTCAAAAGCCGAATGTCAGCTGTTTTCGCTTGATGTAAAAATAATTTCTTAGCCCAACGAGAACAGCTGATTCAGAAATGAACGACAGCGTAACTGTTGTGAAAACTTGGCTTGATGTATTAAAAAAATTTGAAATAAACGTCAAATATAGACGATGAAAATCTTCTTATCGTTTAGAAATTTGTTGACATGGAAGTTGCTGAAAATAAATCGTAAGTATTATTTTATTTACAAATGCAAGAATTTAGAATCAATTAATTTATATTTTATTTAGCACACAAGAAACCACAAGCGAGCAATTTTGAGTTGGATTGGATCTTGGAGTTTTACCTGCTTTGCAGATTTGCCTGCCTTGCCTGCTTTGTATCCGATTCATTAAAATTGTATAAAGCGATTGCGGCAAACATTATAATTATTAATTTTCACAAATCTTTTCACTATGGTCAAATTTGCAGCAAAAATTAATCATATATGTCAAAAAAAAAAACAAAACAAACAAAGCAGCTGATGCAAAAAATGATGCCACCTATTAAATATTGCTTAGAATAAGTTATTTAATACTTAAGGTTTTTGTCAATTTTACGCAAAATTATGAATTTTTACAATCTGGTAATCATGTTTTTGACAAATACTCACGTTAGGAGTATTTGAGCAACGTAAGCAACGTTACAGTGGACGACGACGCAAGGAAAAAATACATCAAGCCAATTTTGTCCGATATCGTCGGAAAACGAACGAAGCTTAAGACGAAGGCTACGTTTTACCTAAAGATGCTATAAGTCTAATACGCCCAAAACCATCCAAAATATAGCATTTTTATTGATTTGAGGACGGTAAAAGGGGGTGTGACAAGGATTTTTTCTTAGAAATACTTAATATGTAGAAATATTTTTATTATTCGAGACATTAGCCTTGACAACAAATGTTATTAATTTGATGCCCTTGGGTCAATTATTGCCTACTTTTGCAAAAAGTGGTAACACACGGAAAAATTACCAAATTCGGCATGAACCAAGATAAAGATCATGCAATCAAAAAAGCCGCCGCATTGTAAATAAAAACAGCTGATAGGTCTGACGTCATCGATCACAAAATCTTTTGTTTACGTTTAGTGATTGAATGTTGAAAGTTATTTCTTAAAGTTTTAAAGAATTACAAAGTGGTTAATATTAAAATGAAGTGTGCTGTAGCGACATGCATTAATTGCAACAGCCATTAAAATAAATACATTGGCTTCTACCGTTTCCCCAAGGAAGAAATTGGTTGTAATCAATGGGTGATTTTTTGTCGGCAAAATGTCAACACTGCAACGGACTTCGAAAGAAGGCTCCAACTTGAAATGGGTAAGTACTTCTACATTTCCACGTAAATCATTTTTAAAAAAATGTTACGATAGGTTTTGGCAAAGATATGCGCTTAAAGCCGGGTGCTGTCCCAACGATTATAACCATGGAGTTGCAGCCAGGAAATGCAGAACGATGTCAGCGAATTTTAAAGCGCGAAAACAAAAATATCGTTAGTGCTCTGCGCGAAGAAAAGATTTTTCCTTTAGAGGACATACAAAAGGAAAACAAAAACATGGACGCTTCTATTTCTAACCGATCTTCAAAGCAGTTACTTTAAGCGAAAATAAGGCAGCTAGAGTTGCAAGTGTAATTAAACTTTAACAATTTTATGAATTCAATATTTTTAATCTTTTTCTTGGAGTGAAGAGCGGTTTGAAAAACCTCGCGGGATACATCTGCCACAAATTGCACAAAGACGTTCCGAACATAAGTGCGGACAGAGTAAACTCAGAAGCAGGCAGGCAGGTAGGAAGGCAGGCAGGTTTGCTTACTTGTCTCAGTGCGAGAAAACTCGCTTCATACGATTTCATATAAACCTGCTCGAAGTGTGCAGAGTGAAAGCAGGCAGGTCAGATCAGATTAGATCAGGAAACCTGTGCCAGTCTGGTTTCTCGCAACTGAATTTGTTCTATTTGTGTTGTTTTTTGTAATTTTTCAAGGAAACTGCGTTTTTTTATTATCTTCAGAATACAAAACCAATTAAAACAAAAACATTCAACAACAACAACGCGTTGAAGGAAACAAACATCAACAGCAGCAACCGCACACATGTTTATGTGAGTGGAGGGTTGTTTTTGGTGGGTATTGACGAATTTGGTTAACGTCGATTAAGATTGTGTTGTTGTTGGTGATAAGTTGTGCACGCTTAAAAAATGATAGATTGATCGAATGGGCAATGTTGGGTATGTAAGAAACAAAAGAAAAGAAATACGTATAAAACAAATAAAACAATAAAAAATTAAATTGCATGGTTTTGCATTTTTTTTTTAATATTTGAACAGTAAAACCAGAATCTAATATGTTGGCAGCCCTTAAATTTCAAAACTTTTGTAATACAAAAATCCAAAATATTTCAAAAGCATTAATTTTAAAGTCATTTCAAATGACATATAACGTTTTTATGATTTTTCTATGATTTTTGTTGTGTTCGAAATACCAGAAACAGGCACTTCGCGGATTTTTGATAGAAAAAAATCAAGTTTCACCTGCTATAACTTTTTTCTTAAGATTTTGGTTTTTTTAATTTTGTGCACAAAATAGCTCAAGACTATGTCTTAAGCATTATTGCATTATTATATTGCATTTTTGGATTTTTGAGAATTTTTTCGTAAAAGTACTCAAACTTGACATTTTCAAAAGGGTACTCTTATAATTAAAAATTCTATAACGACTAAGTTATTCAAACTAATGACACAATTTTTTGTATTTGTATTAAGTATTGTTTCAGAAAATTGTGTAAGAACATTTCATGCAATTTTTTAAAATTTGGATTTTTACGATTTTTTTTTATTTCAACAAGAAAGAAAATAGAATTTTTCGAAAAGTAAAATATCATAACTCTGCTAATTTTCATCCGATTTTTCTTACCGATAAAACAATGTAAAGGTATTTAAATCTTCTATTGATTAAAAGTATAGAATTATTTTATCAGTTTACAGAATTTTAATACACATTATAATAACGAAACACCTCATTTTCGCCCTTTATACCAATGTAATAAGATTAAATCGCAATGAGCCTTACTTTATCGGGGTCCGATTTGGATAAAATTTCTGGAAAGTTATCTTATCTGCCAGTGGAACATTTCTAGCCACCGAAGGAAACGCTAATTTTAGTTTAAAATTCTCAGTGCAATTCTGGGCTGGCCTAGTGGCACAACATATCGCACACTCTCTTCAAAAGAGTCAACTCAAAATGTTTACATATATACTTTTTCGTGTAAGACTATTTGTAGTGATCATATACATCCGCTATTTTGATTTTGTACGCATATTCTTAGTCTTCAATTTAAAAACCAAAATCGTTTTGTCTCTCTTTTTTGTATGGAGTCCCTTGAAGAAAAAAATAGTTTTAGTAAATTATGTGTGACAACAGAATAAAAAATTTGTGTTTCCGCGCACGATGTTTTTTAA
Organism: Dichetophora obliterata; assembly: GCA_963920525.1. Taxonomy (NCBI): domain Eukaryota; kingdom Metazoa; phylum Arthropoda; class Insecta; order Diptera; family Sciomyzidae; genus Dichetophora; species Dichetophora obliterata. The sequence continues at coordinate 79,604,861 of OY986438.1, forward strand.
ACAAGATTATTAAATAAAGAAATCATGAACAATTCGATGCAGAGAAAAAGAAAATTTAACAAAACAGTTCAATGACAAAAACAAAGTGAACATCCAATTTTGTATTCCATTTATTTGCAATTTTTCTTTTTACAGCATTACTTTGCATATAAATACTGCATTGAAATATAAACAAAGAAAGTATTCAGACAGTTTTTTCGCGAATCAAACTTATCAATTTTATAATTTTTCACTTTTTTCCGAGTTTTCACATGTTTTGCATGTAAAACGTATGCAAGTTGACAGTTTAATAGCTTGCTTATGACCGATGACGTTGCTCGAAAAAATACTTTTTCTCGCACTGCTAATTGCTTGATCTTTTCTTTTTGGTTCATGCCAATTTGGCAAGAAATCAATCTACCAAACAAGTCAGGGGGTCAGCTAGAGTAGATTGGTACTTGGGTACAATGGCACTTTACAAAAAGAAAATGTACTGCATTTGCCAATCTACCCAAGTCAGTGTGAATACCACTAATATTATTCAAGTAATTCATCATCTTCCAGATTCTCTAATGGCAGAGTTTCTTTAGTGAATGAAGACATATTATAATTAAAACAACTGCATGCATTTCATTTTAACAATCTTTAAGTTTGAACAAGATCAGAGCATTTATTCAAATTAAGTTTATTGCGACACTTTGTTTTAATAAGGTATTGGATAGAAAATATTCGCTCTACGCGAATTGGACATTTTTGGACAATTCTATATATGTATATTCTAAAATAAAAAAATATCGAGTTCATTTTTAATCGTGCTTGTTTTATACCCAAATTGTGAAATTGAGGAATTTTTTAACTTGAACATTTTTTAATTCTGAGATGCTGAAATAGTGCCGAAATGAAAAGGCACATGCCTAAAGTGCCGTCTGATCTTGAAAGTCCCAAAAAAAAAGCACAATTGCGTCTATATTTCCATCCCTGTAGTGGTATTCCCAAAAATTTAACGACAAAAATGTCGTTATCGGTCATTGTGCGTGCCACGTTCACAGAAAAGGAAAGTTTTTGCTAACTAATAGGCCGAATAAACGACAAAAATTATTTGCGCAAATCGAAGAGGGGTAAGTTTGTGTAAATATCAAAATCATTTTGATTTTTTTGCAACCAGTTGCACAAACCGGCCACAGACGGCAAAACTGAACTGCACAAGCTCCGATTTGCGCAAATAATTTGTATCGTTTATTCATACCGCCCATTACGACGTTTTTCGATGTTAGTTAGCAAAAACTGTAATTTTCTATGAACGTGGCACGCACAATGACCGATAACAACAATGAATATTAGCTGCGTTTTTTTCATGAGAGATCAGATCATTGATGAAAAAAACGCTTTATATACATTTTTTCGATGTTTTTTACTCACAGACAGATGGCGCTATTTTCTGTATAAAGATGAACAGCTGATGTTCTTTTTACGCTGAAATATAAGTTTTGCAAAAAAGAAAAATTATGGAAGCAGTCCAGCAATTTATTGAATTGCTTATGGAGTCGGACAGTTCAAGTAGTTCGAGTAGCGAAGATTCCGATCAAGAATTTGAAACAGAGTTTCATGCAAAAGTTAACAACTTCGATGCGACCATTGAGGCGTATTCAGCGGGCGACTTTAAAAAGCATTTTCGCATGGAGAAGAGCATTGTCGCAAAACTAATAGGTATTAATAAATTAATTGCAAAATAAAAGTTTTGGAACTAAGTTTAAAACTTTCAGATATGTATTATACGTCTGACATGCAGAAGTTTGATCCAAATGGAGGTCTAACCAGATTAACTGCAGCAAAAGAGATATATTTATACATTTGGTATGTAGCAAACACGGAATCGTTTCGAACCATTTCCAACCTTTTTGGCGTGGCGAAGTCAACTGCCTGGAAAGTTGTAAATCGTGTAAGCAGTTGGGTGATATCAATTGGACATAACTACATTAAATGGCCAGCTGACTTGCGCAGCGCTATCCGCGAATTTCAATCGATTGGAAGATATCCGCATGTAGTCGGTGCCATTCTCTGTACGGACTTTGTTATCAAAGCACCAAGAGAAAATAAGGAAGATTACTTTAACAGGAAAAAACGATACAGTGTTAAAGTTCAAGGCGTAGCTGGTCCCGACAAAAGATTTTATAATATTTCGTGTGGCGAGCCTCGTTCAATGCACGATAGTCGTGCCCTGAGACGATCATTGTTGTACCGTCAACTATATGGAGTTGGTTTTGAAAACAATGCATTTTTACTGGGAGACTCAGCCTATCCATGCATGGAATGACTCATTCCACCATTTAAGGACAATGGTAACCTCTCAAGGATGCAAAAAAAATTTAACAAAATGCAATCGGGCACGCGAATAGTTGTAGAACACGCGTTTGGTCTCTTAAAAACTCGATTTCGCCGGTTGCTACACTTTGTCGAACAACAAAATTTAAATTTAATCATAAATATAGTAACTTCAGTCTGTATTTTGCACAACTTTTGTATAGATAGTGGCGATGAAATTGTTGAAGAAATAGTCGTAGAAGATGCAGATAACGAAGATGGCCAAGATCCTTCTTATGAATATTTAAATGAAAATCGTCGCCAGGTCCTCTTTCAGGATATGATTGCATCAGGAATTTTGACAAATTGATAATTTTTAATAAGGAGTAATACTCTTGTAATTTTTATTTAAATAGTAAATAAACTTGAAAACTTACTTAATCTAAATAGCTCACAAAATTTAACTGATTTAAGCTATCAAACAATTACAATTTGTATTTAAATCACAAAGTTAAGGGGGTTACAAAATGCATTTTAACAAAGCATCTGTGTTCAGAATATCAACAGAGAGCACCAATTCAAACTAAAACACACTGATGCTTTGTTAAAATGCATTTTGGAACTCACCCTTAAGAGTTTTTTTAGGAAACAATTTCAAAAACTATTTTTTCAATAAATTTATGACCTCATCGAGCTTCACCATCTTCTCGCGATGCATCTGCATTTTATTTTCTAGCGCCTGCCGCTTTAAATTCAATTTTGCCTCCAAAAACTCGGCATTCGCCATTTTTTTTGCAGGGCGCTCCTTGTCCTCCGATGACTGTAAAGCTCTTTCGGGTACATCGCGAACTCGAGGAGTGCCACCAAGAGTTAGTGTTTTTGTGTTGGACAATATTGGACGGTCACCAAAAATGTCTTCCAGCTCTTCCTCGAAAGGAATTGTTGTTCGCGACGCCCCAGTTCTGTTCTGGGCATCTTTTGCCGTTTTAAACGCTCTCAAAATATTTTTAAATTTGTTTGGAGCTCTTGTGTTGTTGTTGGCTGTGTCTGAAAAATAAACATTTACATTTAAAAGATGACTTAAAACTTAATTTCACTATACCAAAACACCTGAGGCCTCCAAGTCGGCCAGGACGTTTGCCATGGCATGTTTTTTTTTTTAGCGTGCCCAAATTCATCTTTGCGGCTGGCATACGCCGCCAAAAACGCTTTTGTTTCAGCATTGGTCCACTTCCGTCGCCTAAATAAAATGAAATTTATTTATTTTTCAACATAAATGCGTCAAAGTTTACTTACAGTCTTTCAGTTTCCATACTAGATAAAATTATGAAGTGCAAAAGGAATTGAAGCTTTATAATTTATTTGGTGCAATTTTTTTTGACAGCTGATGAACAAATGCAGTGCTGCCAATTTTTACAGTTCCAGCGCCATCTAACCGTCAATGACGGCTAAGTGTTGCCTTCTTTTACGATTCCGCCCTCAACTCTTAAAAACATAGAATTGGGTCAACTTAATTGATCTCCAACTCACTTGCTAGATTACTTGTTGTTTTTTTTTTTGCATGCAAATGCGATGATTTGATCCTGATCTCACATGAAAAAAACGCAGCTATTATCGTTAAATTTTTGGGAATTCCTCTACTGGTATGTAGACGATCGCTAATTAAATTACAGAGCCAACAATAAGCAAATGGTTTGATTAATTAAAACTAAACAGCGAATATGTGTGTTTTAGCAAGTTTAATTGTTTGAATGCAAAGACATGTTTTTGGTGTGTTGAATACGTATGATCGTTTTGCAATCACCCGATTTAGTTCTCTGATTGAGATTGATAAAAAATAGTGGCCTGCTAGTGTACATAGGTATAAAACTGTTTTTTTTTAGAAAATTAATTTTTGAAAAAATAGAACCAGACCCTTGCGTTGTTGTTTCCAAGATAGTATCATAAATTAATTAATTCTTTACAATAAAAAGGTGATATGTTTATTTGCTTGTTTTTATTTACAGAACTGAAGAAGTATATTTTCTGTATTGAAAAGAGAAACCGATATAACTGTACAGAATTCATCCAAAAAATTTCAAGAATGTATAATGACGATAGCTAAATTGAAAAGCATTTTAAAAGTACTTCAAAATATCCAGTTCCAACTTGAAGAAACATCCATTGAACGCATTGATAGCGGTAAGCTCGAGCCACCTGCGATATGAGCGACTTGCAAGCAACAATTGAATTTTCTATCGAGTTGTATAAATTTTACAATGTGGATTTATTTCAAAGAGGGTGAGTGGCAAATTAAACTTATTTTTTCAGATATTCGCAGCGTTACCCCTTTCTCTTAACCTAAAGAAAACTCTCTGTAAAGCGTTACTACATTGGTAAAGTTTTAAAGGTGGCACTAATTATTGTTTTGCATTTCGGTGATAAATTGTTACCAAGCTTAATAATTCTAGCAAAGGTTATTAATATGCATTTTTATTTATGTTTCCGATAAAGTGGGACCAAAATATCTTGACCCCTGCTGAAAACGACTGATTTTTTGAACGCCACCTAACGAGATGATGCATAAAAAACATAAAACCTTTTTCGGAATATGGTTTTTTTGCATTATTTATGTAAAAAAACACGGTTTCGATAGTATCGTAAGTATAGACGTAGAATTCCTGTTTATACAGTAATAGAGAAAAATTCCAGTTATTTTTATTTAAATTTTTCAAAACCATTTTAAAGCATTTTATCTTAGAAATAAAAATAATTGAATAACAAATTTGTTTTGTATAATAATTTTTCGTTTGATATTTTTAGTGATGAACTTGTTGTTCTTGTTCTTTTTTATGTTGGTTAAACCATAATATAACTAACCAAATAGCCGCACAACTTTAGCTGCGGATGAGGAAACTCAAACAAAAGAAAATCAAAACGAGAGCGTGCTATGGTTGCTACGGCAGCTGATGCAAAATGGACATATCAAAAATGTTTTTTGTCACACAAAGAAAATTAATAAATAAATTTTAAGCAACACAATATTGAAAAAGAAAAATTTTGCTTAACTCTCGTTTTGTATTATGAACACAATTTTGATAAAATTTTCAAAAAATAATTTTCGTTTTATGTTTTCTTTTGTTTGACGTTTGTTATCCGCAGCTCATGAGAAAATAGGTTGTGTGCGCGGCTACCTGATATATAGTTCCAAAGAGTGTATATATCAAGAGGGCCAGAAACTCAAAGTTCGCTCTTTTTTTTAATTTTTTTTTTATTTATATTTACAATCTATCCATAGGATAATAAGCAAATGTCATAATCGACAAGGTGGCGCAAAAGTAACCTTGCGATGTTTTCTGGCTGTAATTTCAAAAAAAAATGAAAAACTTTGATTCTTCTTGTGGATTATTTTTATTTGGTCTTTTAATTTTTTTTTACATCCAGTCGAGAATATGATGTCATGTAAATGGCCGCCGCCACAGTTGATTGTCATTTGAGCCCTTTTTATGGCATTTTTCATCACTTCGGCCAAAACTTCCGGCGATAGGTCCTCACATTCTTGACGGATATTGTCTATAAGAGCTGCAAGAGTCTGAGGCTTGTTGACATAAACCCGCGACTTCAAAAAGCCCCACAAAAAGAAGTCTGGAGCGGTCAAATCAGGCGATCTTGCTGGCCAGTGCAAATCGCCAAAACGGGAGATTAGGCGCCCGGGAAATGTATCCTTCAGCATATCGGTTGTGGCACGTGCAGTGTGTGCCGTTGCACCGTCCTGTTGAAACCACATGTTTTCCAATCCCAATTCATCAAGTTGCGGCAAAAAGAACTCGTTGATCATTGCTCTGTAGCGCTCACCATTCACAGTAACCGTTTGGCCCGCGACGTCCTTCGAAGAAAAAAGGTCCGATGACTCCTCCAGCGAAAACAGCACACCATACAGTGACTTTGAGCGGGTGTAATGGCTTTTCGTGGGTTACACGCGGATTTTCAGTGCTCCAGAAGCGTAAATTTTGCTTATTTACGTACCCGCTAAGATGGAAATGGGCCTCATCACTCATGATTATTTTTGATGAAAAATCATCTTCCTCTTGGTGGTGATTAAGGATGGCTTGAGCGTATGTTAGACGCGATTGGCAGTCAGCAGCTAACAGCTGATGCACCGTCTGGACTTTGTACGGAAACATCTTCAAATCCTGTACCAAAATTCGCTGTAAAGACCGTCGACCGATACCCATTTGAGTGGCACGTTGTCTGGTCGATGTCGACGGCGCTTCCATGACATCCTCGGCTACAGCAGCAATATTCTCTGCAGAACGGCTACTCCGGGGTCTGCCACGCCTGGCAGCATCTCGTGTTGTGCCACTCTCTTCGAGGCGAGCGGCTAAACGTCGCAGTGTTTCACCAGTAGGCGTTGGACGGCCAGGAAATCTGCGACGAAATTCACGTTGTGCCAAAGTCACCGACCGATTATTGGTCAAATAAATAGTCACCAATATTCCGCGTTCTGGAGCAGTGTAGCGTAGCATTGTTTATTAACGTGTATTTCGCATGTGTTTACTACACAAATGTCAAAACAGAACTGACATTAGGGGCCAATCACAAAATTTATAGCATTTTCTGATAGGAGGATTACTTTTGCACCACCTTGTATTATAAACATTACAATTTACACATGAAGATTTTTACTTCATTAAGTAAAATCACTTTAAAAATTATTTAATAAGAATAAGTTATGTATTTATTTATTATATTTAAGAGTACTTTTTAGTATTCATTTCCTGTATGGTAAGTCTAGTACATGGAGCCGTTTGAGTCTTCTTATCTCTTCTGAGTCGTCTAGCAAACATATCGCAGTAACATTGGAGTGGTGGCTGAGTCTGTTTATATACCTCTCGGCATATTTTTTAATTTCTTCGATAACTGTAGGCATGTTTAGGTCGTTATGAATCGTAAAATTTGACACAAACCATGGGGGCATCAATTATCATCCTTAATGTTATTGATCGGAACCTTTGGAGCACTGCTATATTTGATTTAGAGGCTGTACCCCACAGCTGTATTCCATAAGTCCACGTAGGTTTAATTATGGTTTTATAAATTCTTATTTGGTTGTCCAAACTTAGTTGAGATTTATGTCCTAGTACCAGTAAAGCTTTTTGGTTTTATTGTTGACTTGCAGTCGTTTTTTTTTATGTGTTCTTGCCAGGTCAGTCGTCTATCTAGATGTTATCCGAGATATTTAATGGCATTACTACTACTTACTTACTTAGTTGGCGCTACAACCGTATGTCGGTCTTGGCCTCATCTAAGAATTTGCGCCAGCCATTTCTGTCTTTCGCTTGCTGGCGCCAGTTGGAAATTCCAAGCTTCGTCAAGTTGTCCTCTACTTGGTCTTTCCAACGAAGATGCGGTCGTCCTCTTCTGCGTTTACCACCGCTGGGTACCGAATCGAATGTTTTCTTCACTGGAGCATCGTCTTTCATGCGCTGAACATGACCAAGCCAGCGAAGCCGCTCGATTTTTATGCGCTTGACTATGTCGATGTCAGCGTACAGCTGACTCATCTAATACGACTTTGACAGTTCATACAGTTCATACAGCTCATACAGTTCATCATTCCACCGTATTCCGTACTCGCCATTGACGCAGATTGGTCCGTAGATCTTACGAAGAATCTTTCTCTCGAATGCTCCTAAAGTTTTTTCATTTAAACTGCTCAGCGTCCAGGTTTGTGATGCATAAAGTAGGACGGGCATGATGAGCGATTTATAGAGCGTGATTTTCGTTCGTCGAGAGAGGGCTCTGCTTCTCAATTCCCTACTGAGCCCAAAGTAACACCTGTTGGCAAGAGTTATTCTTCGTTTGATCTCAATGGTGATGTCGTTAGTTGAGTTAATGCTGGATCCCTCAACCTCGAGGAGGTATTGTCAACGGTAACGTGGGTTCCAAGACGCTGGAACTGTTTGTTTGTTGACACCAAGTATTTCGTCTTATTTGCTTTCACTGACAGACCCATTCGACTTGACTCTCTTTCTAAACTGGAAAATGCTGAACTGACTTCACGCGTAGTATGGCCAATGATATCGATGTCATCAGCATACGCAAGCAGCATAACACTATTGTAGAATATTGTGTCACTACGTCTCAGATCAGCAGCTCGGATGATCTTTTCCATCATTAGGTTGAAAAAGTCGTACGATAAGGAATCACCTTGTCTGAAACTTCGTTTGGTAATCAATGGTGGGGAGAGGTCCTTCCCGATTTTAACTGCGCTGCTGGTGTTGCTCAGTGTCATCCTGCAAAGTCGTATTAGTTTTGCAGGAATACCAAATTCAGACATGGTGGAGTACAGGTGCTTCCTGATTGGGCTGTAGAAGGCGGCTTTGTAGTCGACAAAAAGATGATGGGTGTCGACTTGTTTTTCTTGAGTTTTCTCCAAGATTTGTCGTAGCGTGAAAATCTGGTCGATGGTGGACTTTCCGGGTCTGAAGCAACACTGATAAGGTCCGATCAGTTCGTTTACAATGGGCTTCAATCTTTCACATTTGCGATATTAAGAAGGCTTATCCCACGGTAATTGGCACAGATAGTGGGATCGCCTTTCTTGTGGATTGGGCAGAGCACACTGAGATTCCAATCGTTCGGAATGCATTCTTCCGACCATATTCTGCATAGAATCTCGTGAATGTATTTAAGTAGAGCTTCGCCTCCGTTCTTAAACAGCTCAGCAGGTAAGCCATCAGCTCCCGCGACTTTGTTATTTTTAAGCCGAGCTATAGCTCTCAGAACTTCATCGGCAGCGGAACCTCAACGCTGTCATCCAAAATTGGGGTTTCCGGAATATCATCTCTATTGGCGGGATTGTTGTCAGCGTCACCATTTAGAAGCATAGAGAAGTGTTCCCTCCATAACGTCAGTGTACTCTGAACATCTGTCACTAGATTCCCGTTTTCATCCTTGCAGGAAGAGGCCCCGGTTTTAAAACCATCGGCAAGGCGTCTTATTTTTTCGAAAATTTTTCGGGCCTCATTTCTGACACTGTACATCTCAATCTTCTCTTGCTCGCGCTTTTCTGCCTCTCTTTTTTTCCACCTGAAAATATGTCTCTCTTCCATCCTCTTTTCTTTGTATCGCTCCTTAGCAGCGCGCGTTACAACCGACTGCAGGGTGGCTTTGTAGGCGGCGTCTTTCTCTGCAGTGGCGTCGTGACACTCCTGGTCGTACCACTGGTTTCGGCGAGGGTGGTGGTAGCCAATCACCTCTTCAGCAGCCGCACACATGGAGTTGGAAATGTGTGTCCACTGCGCGCATATATCATCGATTGGAGGAGTGCTTTGAAGCAGGAGTGAGAGTCGAGTGGCGAAAGCATCGGCTGTCTGTTTCGATTGCAGATTTTCGATGTCTAGCTTTCTCTGTGTAGGGTTGCGTGTATCCTTAGCTGCGAACAGACGTGTACGGATCTTGGCTGCAACAAGATAGTGATCCGAGTCAATGTTTGCACTACTGATCGTGCGTACATCCAAAATACTGGAAGAGTGCCTTCCGTCGATCAAAACGTGATCAATTTATTCTTGGTTTTTTGATGGGGGGACATCCAGTTGGCTTAATGAATATTGAGATGCTTGAATCTAGTGCTACTAACGACCATGTTTCTTGCTGCGGTGAGGTCAATCAGCCTCATTCCGTTATCGGAGGTGTAGTCGTGGAGGCTGAACTTTCCGACTGTTAGACCAAAAATATTTTCCTTGCCCACCTTAGAGTTGAAGTCACCAAGCACGATTTTTACGTCGTGACGGGGGCAGCGCTCGTAAGCATTTTCAAGGCGCTCGTAGAAAATTTCCTTGATCTCATCGTCCTTGTCTTCTGTCGGAGCGTGCGCACATATTAGGCTTATATTGAAAAATCTAACCTTGATGCGGATTATGGCAAGTCGTTCGTTTACAGGTGTGAATCGCAGGACGTGGGGCCGTAGTCTCTTGCCAACTACAAATCCGCATCCAAACTCGTGCTTTTTCGCATGGCCGCTGTAGCAGATATCACAGGGTGCATGCCGAATGCAACCCTGTCCCTTCCATCGCATTTCTTGAATAGCAGTGATATCAGCTTTGTATCTTTCCAAGACATCAGTCAGTTGGATAGAGGCACCTTCCCAATTACGGGTTCGGACATTCCAGGTGCATATCCGTAACTCATTATCAGTTTTTCGTTTGCGGAAGTCGTCATCAGATTTTTTTTTTTTTAATTCGCCCGGAGGTATGAAATCTTCCAAAGATACGTATACCCGTCCTATACGCATGCATGATTTACATTCTAGAATCTGCCCGAATCAGCCGGGACAGACAGAATCCACCTACGTACTAAAACATACCCCCTATTAGCAATTAGGATTTTCTACTTAGCACATTAATTGGCTTTTCAGCGGAATTTAAAAATTGAATATATATAAAACGCGTATTTATGTATACCTGATTCTATATAAATAAGCAACATCAAATTAAATAATAGTAATAAATAATTTGGGGATCAGTTTTCTTCTATTCTTATTAGTTTTCATTGAAATGGGTGTTTACGGGTGGGCTTCAAACCCGACGCACAACCTATTTTAAGCCTAGGGGAGCCCGCCGCTCAGATAAGCCGCCAAACTAACGGTTGTCAGTTTTGATGTTGCCCACGAAACACCACGTGGAGGTTTGAGCCGACTTGAGGCGATTTCACAAAGATTATGCCGGCCTCGCCAGGTTGAGACAGTCAGACATGTTACATTGTTACATCGCCCCCAGATTCCCAGAATGGTATTACTGGATGGAATAATATTTTCATTGATCTTGACAGGTATGCAGTCACCTTTTCGGAGTGAAAAAGTTATATGTTTTGATTTGTTTGAATTAATTTTAATATTCCATCTGTTAAACCAGTTCTGAAGATTCAGCAGTTCTCGTTGAATCAGATGCGATGCTTCCATTGATGATTCAGATAAGGCCAATACTGCAGTGTCATCTGCATATGTTGCAAAACTAGTACATTATTACAAAGAGGCATATCCGATGTGAATAAAGTATATAAAACAGGACCTAAGACACTTCCTTGTGGCAATCCTGAGCAAATTTTAATTATTTTTGAATCTTGGTGACCATAATTTAAGAAAAAAGTGCGGTGAGATAGATACGACTTGATAGTTAAATAGTACGGAGTGGGTAAAAGTTTCTTAAGTTCATATTACAGTCCGGTGTGCCATACCCTGTCTAAAACTTGCTGAACATCTCAAAATACTAAAACAATATTTTTTGTTCTCTAAAGCGTCTCTTACAAAATGAAGGATTCTATGGCATTGTTCTGGTGTACCGTGTTTATGCCTGAACCCAATTGATGTTCTGGTATGATGTAGTTACTCTCAATTATCGGTAACATTCTTTTCAAAAATATTCTTTCAAATATTTTTGAAATAATTTAGAATGGTCCGATAATATGAAGACATGCGAGTTTTATCAGATTAAAAAACAAAATCGAAAAAATCCAAATTATAACAAATTTCTATGAAAGGTTGTGAAAATATTTTCTTCAACTATTTCCTGAAGTACAGATACAAAAAAGTGTGCAATTATATTGGCAACTTTGAACTTTTTTAAAGTAAAAAGCAACTTTGATCTGAGACGTAGTGGCACAATATTCTACAAGAGTGTTATGCTGCTTGCGTATGCTGATGACATAGATATCATTGGCCATAATACGCGCGAAGTCAGTGCAGCATTTTCCAGATTAGAAAGAGAGTCAAGTCGAATGGGTCTGGCAGTGAATGCAGATAAGACGAAATACTTAGTGTCAACAAACAAACAGTCCCAGCGTCTTGGAACCCACGTTACCGTTGACAATACCTCATTCGAGGTTGTGAAGAACTTCGTTTATCTGGGATCCAGCATTAACTCAACCAACGACATCAGCATTGAGATCAAGCGAAGAATAACTCTTGTCAACAGGTGTTACTTTGGTCTCAGTAGGCAATTGAGAAGCAGAGCCCTCTCTCGACGAACGAAAATCAAGCTCTATAAATCGCTCATCATGCCCGTCCTGCTTTATGCATCACAAACCTGGACGCTGAGCAGTTTAGATGAAAAGACTTTAGGAGCATTCCAGAGAAAGATTCTTCGTAAGATCTACGGACCAATCTGCGTCAATGGCGAGTACCGAATACGGTGGAATGATGAACTGTATGAGCTGTACGCTGACATCGACATAGTCAAGCGCATTAAAATCGAGCGGCTTCGCTGGCTTGTCATGTTCAGCGCATGAAAGACGATGCTCCAGTGAAGAAAACATTCGATTCGGTACCCAGCGGCAGTCAACGCAGAAGAGGACGACCGCATCTTTGTTGGAAAGACCAAGTAGAGGACAACCTGACGAAGCTTGGAATTTCCAACTGGCGCCAGCAAGCGAAAGACAGAAATGGCTGGCGCAAATTCTTAGATGAGGCCAAGACCGACATACGGTTGTAGCGCCAACTAAGTTAAGTTAAGTAAGTAAGAACTTTTTTAAAAATTAAAAATGAAATATTAATAAATAAATTAATTTGAATTAAAGTACCTTGGAATTGCAATTTAATATTTTCTGAAATCGTAATTTAAATTTTATAGTTGAGTAGTACTTGAAAAATAAATATAAATAAAAAATACAATAATATGTTCGATATTGGTAAATTGAAAGAAAGGCATTTTGGTTTATTTCACCAATATTTCTTTCAATGTTCCAAATGATCGATATAGAAAGCTAAAATTCTGTAATAAAATATAATTAATATATATTCATATAATAGAATTGCAATTGCATGAAAAACTTCCTTGCTAAAAATGTAGCAAAAAAATGTAAATACAACTCAGCCAAAAAAAGTTGAGAATCAAAACATTAGAATATCGACAAATTGGTAAATTAAAGGAAATCTTGTTCTGCTTCATTTCATTCATAATTTCTTAAATATACCAAATGATCGCAATTCTAGTAGGAAGAAAAAGGTAAAAAGAACCAAACTTGTTGCCGATCGCTTTTGCACAGAAATCTTTCCTTTAGAAATGTAGGAAAAAAAAATGTAAACAAAGCTCAGCCAAAACAAAGCTGACCATTTTTGTGCAATTTCCTAATTTCAATAAAATATTCAAAACAATCGCAATTCTAATAGGAAGAAAAAGGCCATAGCATTCTAAAAAGAACAAACGTATTCCCAGCTTGCTTGTGCACACATAATTTTAAAAATAAAGAACGTCAGCAGAACAACATTAGCAGAGCGCCGGCAGAACACAATCTTTGTAGTTTTGAAATAATACTCAAGATTGAACTTTGAGTTTCTGGCCCTCTTGATATATACTCTCTGTGCTGATTCATATTCAAGAATTGGCCTTAGGAGAGAGGTATATAATAATTTATTCTTTAGCCCATCTTTTAATGAAACCAAGGACTCTTATTGCCTTATTTATCACCATATTAACGTGGAGATTGAAGCAAAGTTTTGAATCCATAATAACACCATTATCGAGAAAACTGTAAACATTTTCTAAGTTAGTGTTATTTATAGTGTAATTTATGTTATTAGCAGATCTACGCGAGAATGTCATTTGCTTACATTGTTTTAAGTTAAGATTTAATATAGTCTATTTAGATCAGATTGTTAAAGATGCCGTTCTTCGGGTGATTTATAACAAAGAAAAAGTTTCACATCGTAAGCATACATTAAGACGTTACAGTGTTTTATAACCAAAGAAAGATCATTAATGAAATGTAAAAACAAAACCGGTCCAAGATGACTGCCCTGAGGAACGCCAGAAGAGACCGAAATACAGGGTCCGCCATCTAACTTTTTTTCAACTAGTGCTTATTTCGTGAATGGTAACACTTAACTCATGTCTGATTTGACAGATAATTAGTTTTATCCTTCCACTGAACGAATATGGTTGTGTATACGCTTGAACAACGCTGGGAATATTGCGACATTACTTTGAAAATCATGGTAATGTTGCAGAATGTGTGCAAAAATTTCGTACGGATTTTGGAAGAAAAGAAGCACCGTCAGCTCCGTATGTTCGTTGTCTTGTGAAAAAAGTTAATGAAACTGGCATCCTCATCGATAAACCAAAGCGTGAAAAGCCAAAAGCAGTGCGTACACCCGAGAATATTGCTGCTGTGGTAGAAAGTGTGCGTGAAGCGCCATCAACATCAATTCACCGTCGTTCTCAACAATTGAACATTTCGGAGACAGCATTGAGACGAATTTTGCATAAAGACCTTAGTATGACGCCATACAAAGTATAATTGGTTCAGGAGTCGAAGCCAACTGACCATCCAATGCGTTTTCGCTTCGCTCAGTTGGCCTGCGATCGACTTACAGAAGATGCCGATTTTGCCAAAAAAATCATATTTTCAGATGAAGCTCATTTTGATCTTGGCAGGTATGTAAACAAGCAAAATTGTCGCATTTGGGGCACAAAAAACCCGCACGCATACATTGAAAAGCCGCTGCACCCAAAACGAGTCACTGTTTGGTGCGGATTTTGCTTCAGAAGCATAATAGGGCCATGTTTATTCGAAAATAGGCAAGGAGTGGCCGTTACAGTCAATGGCGATCGTTATCGGGCCATGTTGAACGATTTTTTGTTCACAAAAATTTAAGAGGAGGATATTGGCAACATTTGGTTTCAACAGGACGGCGCTACGTGCCACACAGCCGAAGCTACACTCGATGTTTTGTGCCCTGTTTTTGAAGATCGCATTATCAGCCGCAGAGCTGATGTCGTTTGGCCACCTCGGAGCTGCGATTTGACACCGTTGGACTATTATTTGTGAGTTGCCCTTAAAGATAAGTGTTACGCCGACAAGCGCTTTACAGGACAATATTCCTGAAGCCATTGGTGAAATACAGCTGCACACAATCGATAATGTGCTTAAATATTGGACTGCCTGGCCAGGCGAGGCAGCCATTTGAATGAAATTATTTTCCATTATTAACTGGAAGGATTGTACTTTCAAATAAAAAAAGAAATTTGAGAAAATATCCAGTAGTTTTTTTTTATAGAATTTTCAAAAAAAAAAAGTTATTTGGCGGACCCTTTACTTTTTTAAAGAGAGTTCTTATATAAAACCTTTTGAGTACATCTAGATAAATACGAATTTATCCAATTCAATAATGTGACAGGAAACCCAATTAGGTGGAATTTTTTTTAAAAGCAGATTATGATTGCGGATTTTCATAATGGTTTTTTTAATGTTTTTTATATTAATTTCACTAAAATTCAAATAACTTAATTTTTTTATGCGAATTTCGTTTTCGAGATACCGTTGCAAAGGCGTTGGCTGTTTCTTTTGCAGAATTGCTAAAATTGATTACAGGTTAAACTAATATTTAAAAAAAATATATATTGCAACAAACATATGAGTGAAATCAGGAAATCACGATTATAACTAAACGGATAACGTTAGAGACATGAACTTTGGTACATATTATTTTTATATCAATAGGGTGCTTGGGATTTAAAATGGGCGGGATCGGTTAATGACCACGCCTACCTCCCATATAACATAATTACATAAAATGCCGGAACTTTCAACCATTAACTTATATTTCGATAATATTTAGTAAGACAGTATTAATTATAAGTGTCATTTATCATGCTAAAAATGGGCGTGATCCGCCCACTTTGACAGAAGTCCCCTTTATTACCGCTCCTTTAGAATGCATACAAAACGCTACAACATTTCACTTGTACAATATATTTTGATGTAATTCGACATTTCGGTTACTAAAAGTATTATAAAACAAAATGCCAAAAATTGTCCCACGGAAAAAATTTATTATTTTTTGATGCAGATTGGATTAAATTTTTTTATACCATACCAGCCAATATTTTTACAAAAAACTCGATTTTTAGAGGTTCGATCAAACCATACCAGCTCAAGGATGGATCATAATATAAACCAAGGATTATTTTGAGCATTAGCGTCGAACAACTTTTTTTCGTGAGGCACCTTAATATACATATGATATATGAATCTGAAAAATATTTTAAATTATTGTATCACCTCTGTATTAGAAGCAAGATGAAGTGTTGAAAGTTTTTTATTTTACAGACTCTACCAAGTACGATGCTCGCTTCGTGTGTCACCCAGACTTCCTGTTCAAGTTGAAACCACCATACCTGAGCTGACCAGTCAGCAACAGCACAACCCTATCCAGCAACAGTCTTTAAATACGCCAACCCTGCAAAATGGAGAGGACTTGCATATAGATTCGCAAGGTCAGCCATCACAGATCAATTTATTGCCTGGCTCTGCATATATAATTAATGGTGCGGGTGCTTCGCGTGTCTTTCAAATTCTTTATCGCAACGAAGAGGTTACACTCCGCGATGTGGTACATTTTCGCACCCATTTACTTGGTAAGTTGAAAGTTATACTTAATACGATTATGTAGAGTAATATTTATTTTATGTACTCATGCACAGTTAATTATAAGTACTTCTATCATAAAAGTTTACTTATTTTGTCTGCGGTTACTGCATTACAGCCTTAGTGAATAGTATGATAAATGTTTTTTTAACAATTTTAATTTTGAAAAAAAGAATCAAATCCAGAATTAAATCAAAACAAGTGCTTACACATTATATTAAAAGTTAGACTTCGTCAAGTTGTGGCGATAACGGTAGATAATATTTTAGTGTACCTTACGGAATTGATACGTTTTCAATATGCATGACGTTAAATTTTTCGGATGCACCAGTTTCCGACAAAACGAGGCGAAACCATTCCAATAATAGTAATTGTATGCTTATTTCCTTTTAGTTATTTATATAAAAGCATAAAGTTTATCTATATAACATATCTGAACATTTGCAATCTCATTTTTTATGTTAGAAATAGTTAATTTACTTAAAAACTTGTATTCCACCGGCAGACGTCGTCCTGCCACAAATTTTAGTCTTTTACGACCAAAACTTTCTGAAATATATAATTTTCATTGATTTTTGGGCGGTGAAAGAGGGTGTGGCATTTTTTTTTCGTAAACCATCTCATTTCTCCAGTAGTTTTGGAGTGTTAATGATTTCTTAAAAGTGGGCGTGGGTATAGTGCGACCACTTTCAATTTTAATACAGTTGCCAGTAAGCATACGAACTAAATTACCAAGTTTAAGTCTTTTACGACCAGAACCGTCTGAAATGTATAATTTTCGGCGGGGAAAAGGGGTCATGGAAATTCATTCTGAGTAAGGTTGCCGACAGTAGTCATACAAACTAAATTACGAAGTTTTAGTCTTATACGACCTAAACCGTCTGAAGTATGCAATTTTTATTGATTTGTTGTCGGTGAAAGGGGGTGTGGCAAACATTTTTTTCCGGAAACCATCTAGAACTCGGAAAAAATCTATTGTCACAATTTCAGCTGCATCCGTTGAGTTGTTCATGAGTGATGAAGCTACCAACGAACACGGTCTCATTTTTATTATAACTGCCCTCTACGCCAGGCAAAAAACTTTTTCCAACAACTAGAATACAATTCAAACATTTATGCAATGCTTTAATATAAACAACATTCTTGATTTTTTTTTGCATCGCTCGTGTAAACGAATTGTGCAGTTAGTTTTATGACTTCGGAACATGCTACGTATAGTTGGAAATGCGAGAAAACTGAATTTTCCAAATTTATACCGCATGTTTCTAAAGATTGTCCTTGGGACTTATTGATGGTAACTGCGAGTGCGAGGCAAATAGAGAATTGACGACGCTTAAAATTAAAATGGCACATAAGATAAAATAATTGGGATGCGAGCAGGGCTTCCGAGAGGGGTAAACGGGGTGTTTCCCCCCGGGTCCGGAGTCTTAAGAGGGCGGATTTTCGGAAAAGTAAAGTAACAAAAAGCTGAATTATTGTTGATTTTGTAAAATCAAGCATGCAGCATAAAATTTGTGAAAGCAAAAGCGATTCACGATATGTTGTGTAGAACATCAAACATAAGTCGAAGGGTTGCAAGCGAAAATAAGACGAGTATGTGCTATAGAGAAAAGGGGTTGCGGGGGAGATCATGAGTAGAATAGCTATGACAGTTCTGGATCAAAAACGCGTGTATTTTCTTATGGGCCTCAAAATTCACAAAATTGTGCCCGACTGCGCAGTCGGCGTCGTACGATCGGTCAAGTTGGCCGATAGTAGGGTGGCTGAAGCGTGTTGTTGTTGTTGCAAATTGGCGATAAGCATGCAAGATGTACGGACGGAGGGATAGCTAGGGGGTATGATCGGTCAAGCTAGCTGAAGTAGAACGGTCGAAGCGTGCTGCTGCTATAAATTGGCGATAAGCACGCAATGGGCGGACGGACGGATAGTTGTTGTTACTATAAATCAAAACCGCAAGTTTAAGCTATGGAAACAGTGCAGAAGTAAAATATTTTTTATTTTTCCCATGCTTGTTTAATATGTTTATGAATTTAAGTATTCACAAAAATTTCAAGTTAAAGATGATAAGTCCAAGCTTCATAGTAAGCGTAATAAGCGTGCCAAAAACTACAAGTTTAAGATAATGAAACAGTGTAGAAGTCTATTATTTTTTCTATGCTTGTTTAATATAATATGTTTATGAATTTAAGTCGCTACGAATTTCAAGTTTAATGTGATAAGCCCAGACCCAAAACCGCAAGCTGAAGATAAATAAAACAAAACGAGTTGATTTATATTTGAATCATTATTGTTCTTTTATTGATTTGCTTTATTTAAATAATTCTTATGATTTCATTAAAACTCAATTCGTACATCAATAGGTCCTGTTTTAACTGCTTCATTTTGATGTGCTACATCAACAACACTAAGCGGCGCTGTTGCATTCAACAACATTTAGAGGATGTTGAGGAGTTTATAGCGTAAATGGTCATTATTTTTACTCTGGCTTAAAGTGAAGTCTTATAGAAATTTTTTCTCCTCGAAAATTAATAAGGTCACCGTCTTGATTTAAGACTTTTATCATTATGCTGTTTATTTGTTGACAGTTGACGGGTAAGTAAATGACATTTCGAGGTTTTTCGTTTATTTTGTATCCTGGTGAGACATCGAGAGGAAATTCGTGAATAGTATGAACTGATGTGTTGTTAATATATGATCCGGTTGTCAAGTTGCATTCAATTCGTATTGTGTTTATATTTGTTATATTTAAAGGTAAATCAGATTCAAACTTTTTTCTAGTTTTATCTGACTGACCTATATGTATATATTCCGTTTTTTCTATCTCTTGTAACGGATCTATAGGAACCATTTCTATAAATTCCTCATACGCCAACTCATTTACTATCAACTTTCTTATACTGAATCCCAGCACCTGTCCTATACTGTTTGGTTTTGAAAAATCTATGTCCACGGAGGATACAATTTCAATTTTAAGAGTGTTGCTGTTTGATGTAATTTCCAGGAAAATTGAATCATCAAGGTCTCTTACGGCTGATTTCAAGAAAAACCCAATATCCTCAAATTCATATGAACCAACTGGTATTGTAATAGTGTGCGGCCCGATATGAAATAAGTTGTTGTGGACATCTACTTTGGGTATAGAATTAAATGTTATAAAGTCTACAAGTCCGCAAACATATTTTGTTGCCAATTCAATTGGTGGAAAATATTTTCCAATAAGAGTTGACGTGGTTCCGCTTAAAGAGATTGTTATAGACATTATGAGTAGTCGTAATGAACTGAGCATCTATACATATTTTTCCCCGATTTAGTATTAAATAATTACTAAAATAGTTTACAATTTTCTTTATTCATATTCAAATTAAATTTTGCTCAAAACATGAGGATACTAACTGACACTGATAGAGATATTGATACTTATCTGATATTGATGCTGATACTGATCGGATGTTATACTGAATCAAACGATAAATTGATTCTATTTTCATATGTGTGTGTGTGTGTGTGTGTGTGTGTGTGTGTGTGTGTGTATGTGTGTGTTTTATTTGGGCGTTTGTTACATAGAATAAAAACATAATTCAAATAGTATTTCCATTTAGTCCTACATCAACTCTCAATCGAGGACATATAAAAAGAATCTGTTGTCAACATTAAACATAAAAATTATAAGTTCTTGGGATTTCGGCTTTAATCATGAACGAAATATTAAATGTCCTTAAAAAACCAATATATGATGAGAGTATTATAAAGAGGGATTACCATAGCTACTCTCCATATTTAAAATCATTCAACAATAATGATGAGATTCGTATACCAATTCAAATTCATACTTATCTGATACTGATCTGATACTGATCTGATACTGATCAGATACTGATCTGATACTGATCTGATACTGATCTGATACTGATCTGATACTGTTCTGATGCTAATCTGATACTGATCCGATACTGTAGTAAACAGTTTTACAGTTAGATGTAGCAAGTCGTTAACAATTATTAATAACTAGTTGACATTAACTAATTTGTTCATGTCAACATTTTCGATTATTCTCCTAAAAACGATAAATTGATTCTATTTTCATATGTGTGTGTGTGTGTGTGTGTGTGTGTGTGTGTGTGTGTGTATGTGTGTGTTTTATTTGGGCGTTTGTTACATAGAATAAAAACATAATTCAAATAGTATTTCCATTTAGTCCTACATCAACTCTCAATCGAGGACATATAAAAAGAATCTGTTGTCAACATTAAACATAAAAATTATAAGTTCTTGGGATTTCGGCTTTAATCATGAACGAAATATTAAATGTCCTTAAAAAACCAATATATGATGAGAGTATTATAAAGAGGGATTACCATAGCTACTCTCCATATTTAAAATCATTCAACAATAATGATGAGATTCGTATACCAATTCAAAATCAGGACCTCTTTGTCTTACCAAGTGAGAGTATGATTTACATTCACGGCTTCATAGTAAAACGTGAAGGTGGAAAAGATGTGGCAACAACAGGTGTGAAATTTAAAAATAACTTTGTGTCATATTTGTTTGACACAACTTCAAAAACAATTTTGAAGTTGATCGTACACGCAATCTTGGAATTTCATCCACCATGAAAAATTTTGTATCATTGAATAAAGCTGAAAGTGATGCATTAAAAAACGCTGGTTGGTGCCCTGATGAAAGTCTAACTTTGGAAAAAAATCACTTTAGTTGCTGTATACCACTAAAAATGTTGATGGGATTTGCCGAAGATTACAATAAAATAATATTAAATTCGAAGCATGAGCTTATCCTTCAGCGTTCTTCGTCTAATGATAGATCATATTATCCTACTAATGCCGCAGATCAATTAAAATTGACGATACTGGATATAACGTGGAAAATGCCTCACATACAACTATCGGACTTTTCGAAATTGGAAATGTATAAGATAATTAATAATGAAAACCCTATTTTAATAGCTTTTCGAAGTTGGGACTGTCATGTAAATCCTAGGATTTCAGAAAGTAAAAGTACAAAGGTTTTATGGAATGTAAAACTGAGTCAGCAAAATGAAAGACCTAGATTTCTTATTATTGGCCTACAAAATGAGAGGAGCAAAGAGGAAGGAAATACATTCGACCATTGTAATATAACTAATTTAAAAGTTCATTTAAACTCTGATTCATATCCCTATGATGATTTAAATACGCGCTTTGAAATGGGACAGTATGCTATTTTATATGATATGTATGCAAAATTTCAACAAAGTTATTATTATATGCGGGAACCTCAACCATTGCTCAATGTTGCTGAATATAAGGCAACAGCGCCGCTTATTGTTGTTGATGTAACACATCAAAATGAAGGAGTTAAAACAGGACCTATTGATGTACGAATTGAGTTTTACACCGAAGCAAACAAACCGATTCCAGACAAAACGTCAGCTTACTGTTTGGTAATCCATGATCGTTTAATTGAATACACTCCTCTAACAAAGGAAATCATAAGAATTATTTAAATATAGCAAATCAATAAAAGAACAATAATGATTCATATATAAATCAACTCGTTTTGTTTTATTTATATCAGCATATTTGCGTATGGTCATGGTTATGATATCGCTTTCAATCGTTAGCTTAATTTATTTTGCTGCTTTCATACTCTGTTTTTATATTAGTCAGCCAACTTATATTAAATTTATTAAAATGCATAACAACTACACTCTTTACTTCTGTACTGTTGCCTCATCTTCAGCTTGCGGTTTTGGGTCTGGGCTTATCACCTTAAACTTGAAATGCTGATTTATAACAACAGCAACAACAACAACAGCAACATACTAACCTCAATTCGTTAGATTAGCCTGTTGTAAACTATAATACACAGTCGCAGTCGGGCACAATTTTGTGAATTTTGAGGCCCATAAGAAAATACACGCGTTTTTGATCCAGAACTGTCATAGCTATTCTACTATCATGTTTAGCATGTATCCATGTAGTTGGTTTGATCGTGATGATGCTTTGGCATCAGTGATGATATTTGATCATTTTGGAGGGGAATATTTGTACTCTTCAGAAATCACTTTTTTGGACACTAGAGTACTTTTTATTAATATGATTAAATAAACTCTTGTTTTGTTACTGAGCCACATATAAAAAATTAATGCAAATTTTATACTTAATTACTTAACCATTAAACATACTCGATACATGTTACTGGTAGTAGTACATTCATCACGGGTAATGCTTCTGTCAATGCTTCAAACAAGTTTGGTAAAATAGGAGTCGAAAATCCAGGACAAACCAGCTTTACCAACCATCTGTACTTTTATTAGATTTATAAACTTAATCATAGTTATATTTAAAGTATATAACTTTGACTTAATGGTTCATTGCTATATCAAAACAAATAATACTTTTGTAACTGCACTGCACCTTATGACGTTGGTAGTTATAATGTTATATTCACAATCACAAAAAATTAAACCTTAAAATAGAACACTTAAATAAAAAACTAAGCCTTTGACTTATTTTGTGTATGTTTGTTATGTCAAAGGAAAAAGCAAAAAAGAGGCACAAAAAACTAGAAAATGCGTATATGTGTTAAATCAAAAAGTTTATATCATAAGAGATATTATAGGCGAATAAGTTGAATAAGGTGAGAAATTATACGCGGTGTGCTGCAGCAGAAGATACAACAAATGTCTGCTACACAGTGTTGCCAGATTTTGAGAGAGATCATTCCCGTTTTGTTCATGCATTTCAAGAAGTTTTCCCCGTTCTTCACTTCACATTTCCTCGTTTTTTTTTTCTTTTTTATAGTATATTAAAGAAAACTTAACAAAGTTTTATTTATTGGTTTAGGTTTTTATTGTATTTAATAGAGCCCATAATACAAAATTTAGTAATGTAATTTAAAAAACAAATGCCTTGAAAATATATCACATTTATAACTACATATGTTCAACTTAATCAGCCCAATTATGAAACTTTTCTCCCGGGAAATCGGAAAAGGAAGTTTTCATTTTTAAGATAGCAGATATTACACTATTTTTTACACTCATGAATATTGACAGTAGAGGAACAAATTTGCAATAAAAATTTCCAAAATGTTCTTGAACTTTATCTTAAATATGAAAACTCCCTTTTCCAATTCCCCGGGAGAAAAGTTTCATAATTGGGTTGAATATGTACGTTAATATGTACAACTTCAGTGAATCTGCAAACACTTCCTTTCGAATTCTAATCCAATGCAGTTTTGACTTTTCATAAGCATTTTGATGTGTAAAATGCCATTTACAGTACGGTAGGCTGACTGATTTCAGTTTAATTTAAATTTATGGCAGAAGATGCTCTTTCAGCGCATTTACCGCTATGTGGAAGAGAAAAATTAGCTATACCAATTTTTTTAACTTCTGGCAACATTTCACTTGAATACGTTTTATTTTTCAAAACGAGAGGATCGAACTATAGACTTCGGACAGACGGACTTAGGCAGCAACACCAAATTCGAAATGGTTAAAAGAAAATCTAGCGTTCGAAGAGTTTAAAAACAAATCCATCCGATCCAGAGAAAAGCAAGGTAATCCCAATGCAAAAATGCAAAGGCTTCTAAATGCATAAGCAGTCCGTTTGTCCGTCTGAAAGTCTGTCTGTCAATTCGTCGTTTTGGATTTTTTAAAATAATCCGACTGTCACTTCGTCTGTTTGTTCATTTCTCTTTTTGTCTGTCAGTCTGTTAGTATGTATGTGTAAATGTTAGTCCGTATAAAATTTCTTGCCGGTATTCGGTGTTGCTGCCTAACTCCGTTTGTCCGATTTTTTGATATACCTTTCATTCAGGAAATTTTTGCTATCACAGTTATTAAGTCCATTGGCCGACCTTTGAGTACTGTACAACTCTAAACTGAATGCACCTCATATTGTTAGAAACAAGTGCACCTCATTCAGCAATGTTTTAATCATGCTTTTTTAAGTATTTTTGTATTTTTTGGAATGCATTTTCTTAAAACTAAAATACATTTGAATTAATTGAAATTTAAAAGTAAAGGAAAAATCTTTAAAAATTTAATTTATTTTGTAATTTATACATTTTTAAAGAAAAAGGAAAAAAATCGAACAATTTCATTTATGTAGCAAATTTTAAATTTATCACAAAAAAACTTGATAACTTATTTTATAATATTCATGTTTAAGTTTACAATATTACAAAAACCTAAAAACCAGTTGAGTTGTTTTGGTTTTCATATATGCATTCCTTTTTCACTATTTAATAAATAATTTGAACTTAAAACTTGTTCAACAAGCCCACATCTTGCTTTAAAAAAAGCAATAATAATATTTTTTTTTTGTTATTATAAATGGGCCAAATCGCAATTTAATCAAAATAAAACAAAATAAGAAAACACAATTTTAATGAGCACATTTTACTCAGTGCAACAGAATATGGTCGAATATTTTTCTTAACATAATATTTACGTTAAAGATACTACAATTGATCTCATGATAGGCTAAAATTTGTTTATAAGCCTAGATTTTGCTGAAAAAAAGAAACAATAACAATATTAATTTTTTTCTTAACAACAAATTATCCAAATCATAATTTAATTCTAAATAAATAAAACAAGAAAATAAAATTCATGGTCTTTTCTTAAAAAAATTCAATTCAATGGTATTAGCGGATTTTATCCTTTGCAGCAGATTAGAGTTTTTGTTCTAAATCTATTTAAAATAGTTAATAAATAATTGGATTAATTTTATTAAAATTTAATTTTGATGTAATTTGAAAGGATAAAGGTAAAAATACTAAATAATAAATTGGATTATGGATGTCCAATGGATGTCATTGGATGTCATTTTGTTATAATTTATTTAAGGATCGTTTTAATTTTTTTATAGCGGCAGAGTTTGCCTTCGCTATAGACTGCAGTGTTTGCCGACTTGAACTATGTCCAAGGCAAACAGAGACGTTTAAAATAAACTGAACAAGGCAGAGATCTGCCAGCTTGTGTGGTTAATTAAAGTCTGATTTATTGTTGGCCATCTCGGCTCTTTTATAACATTTTTACAAAACTTACTTAGTAGTCTTAATCTATGGTCATACTTCTCTAGTTAATTAATATAATTATAACCTATGTTGCGTTTCGTTCTTGCATATTGAATTTGAATCATCGAAAGGATTCAAATTACATATTTTTGGTTTGACGAATGATAATTTGGCACGGTCAACAATATTGAGTGAGTAATAAAAATATTCGCATGCACTGAGTGCAGCACACGCCGATAATGCAGTGCTAACTTATTAGTCACTCAATATGTTGCTGTTTATAACAACGAAACTTAGGGTCGGCAGTGTGTATAACGAGAGCAAACTACAATTTAAAAGATTGATAAATTTTCCAAAATGTTGTCAAATGCTACAGTTGAATCCGATCAGAAATAAAAAAGATGTAACTATTTATCTAAAAAAAGCCTTTGCTTCAGATAGACAAAATCGCAATAATTTGATTTATATCTGACGATCAAAGAAATGCTGTCAAAACGTGAACAAAAGCAATAACAAATCAAGCAAAAAAAAATGTGCACACAAGACTATGCTGCTCTGCTCAGAGATCTAAAAAATCCAGCAAAAAAATGTAAACAAACGCCATGCTGCACTGCTCCGAAATCTAAGAAATATATGTATGTATAACATACATAGGCATACTGCAGTAAATATCTAATGCATAACTAGAAGTAGTAATCAGTAAACTTTTACTGATAATGAAATGTATTTTGCATAACCAGTAAATTTTTACTGATTACTGGAAAAAATTGCAGCAAAAATAAATTAAAGTTTTTTCTAAATGACCTCTATATTTATTATGTTGACTTTATATGATTTAAATACAAATTCTAAATGTTTGATAGTTTAAATCATACTTGATTTTAAATACAAATTCTAGTTGTTTGATAGTTTAAAATCGTTTATTGAGCTTAAGGTCAAAGTTAGAACAATTAATTGTTCTAACGAATTTTTCCAAAGAAACAACAACAACAACAAAGTTTTTTCAATATGAAAAGGAAAAAGCTTGATTTTATTGTACAATTTCTGCTATGCTAAAAGCGTCATCAGAAATCTTTGTGATTACCCGTGCAAGCGCGCGCTAACGCACTGCACCATCGGGGCGATGAGATTTGAAGCGTCAATTTCTCATTTTTTCCTCAATTTCATAATGTCACATTTGTTGTTGTATTTCTGTTTTACTTTAGTTTCTATGCTTATGTTATTATATGTAGTCCAACAGCCTGCTGGAAGTCTGCACTAACAAAGCATGTTTACTGAAGTTGTTTTTAGAATTTTTGCTGATTTTGTTTTCAGCTGTTTCCGTTTGGTCGAGCTCTACCATTTGATTAAAGTTTTTTCTAAATGACCTCTATATTTATTATGTTGACTTTATATGATTTAAATACAAATTCTAAATGTTTGATAGTTTAAATCATATTTGATTTTAAATACAAATTCTAGTCAAGCTAATAAAATCAAGCTAGTGATTTTTTCCTTACAACAACTTTTTAGAGTTCACCCTAGTGTCGAAAAAACTTTTTCAAATACTTACATCAGATTTGAAAACAGAGACCCTTAATACTGCTGCCAGCACATATACAAAGAGTATAAACAAAAAACAGGTGGCGACCGTAACCTAGTGGGTAGAGTGCGTATCTCCTAAGCTAAAGAACCGCGGTAGCCCGGGTTCAATTCCAGCTCAGACAGAAAAGTTTTTTCAATTGAATTAATTTTTCTGTTCGGTCGTCACCTCTCTGCAGACAATGGCAAACCTCAGAGAGTGAAAATTGTCATGTAAAGCTTCTGGAGAATATAAGCCGTTCGGAGTCGGTATAAAACAAGTAGGTCCAGTTCTCGGTCATTTGTGATCAAACATTTAACAACACGCACAACACTCAATAGAATAGATCAACAGAAGCTAGGTCAAAGTCCTTCCAAGGGCTGAAATGGCCAGTTTATTTTTATTTTTTATAAAACAAAAAATCAAATTTTCAGGGTCCACCCTAGTGTCAACAAACTTTTTGTAATCCTAACATGTCACTGTATTACACACATTTGCCGCAGTATCCATTTCTTAAAACTTATTTGCAATAAAGATTCAAACGTATAATTTAAAACAAACACTCAATTATACAAACGCCACGCTCGGTAGAAATGAAACCTTAATAAAACTGTAGAAATTTTTAGTACAACGACATTTTCATAGAGCATCGTAACCAGAGATTGAGATAAAGCAACTTGAAAATAAAATTTTTGGATTTCCATGCAAATATCTCCGCTGTTTTTAAATATATTTAATTTAAATGTTTTCTTTTTTATTCCAGTCCAATAAAGAGACTTAACAAGAATATTTCTTCATCACGTTTTGTAATAATTCTATCCATTCTTCTAACGAATTTGTTTTATCCTTGTGTTAATATTACTTCTAGTGTTTTCTAATATATCCACGCACCTATGTTTAATAACGTCCTCTTACTTGTTTAAATCTTGGCCGTAGTTTGTTATAATTGTGCCTACTCCTGTACTTAATTTAAGTACCCTAGTGGCACTATTATTTGAGATACAGTGATTTTCTAATGTTTCCACGCCACTTTGCCAAATAAAACCCACATTCTTGACCGTAATTTGTAATAGTTGTGCCTACTCCTGTACAAAATTTCAGTACCCTAGTGTTCATATTATTCGAGATACAGTGCTTTTCTGATGTGTCCCTGCTCCTTTGTCGAATAGATCGCACTTTCTTGACTGTAATTTTTAATAATTGTGCATACCCCTGTATTAAATTTTAGTACCTTAGTGTCAATATTATTTGAGATATAGTTTATTTATTATATTTACACGCCTTTTTGTCTAATGAAGCGCACTTGACCGTAATTCATAATAAATGTGCTCACCCCTGTTCTAAATTTCAGCACCCTAGTGTCAATATTATTCGAGATACAGTGGTTTTCTAATGTTTTAACGCCAATTTGTAAAATATAGCCCACTTTCTTGACCGAATAACTGAGCCTAACCCTGTACGAAATTTCAGTACCCTTGTCAATATTATTCGAGAAACAGTGTTTTCTAATATTTCCACGCCTTTTTGTCCAATAACGACCAATTTATTGATCATTATTTGCTATAATAGTGCCTACCCTTGTACTAAATTTCAGTACCCTAGTGTCAATACAATTCAATATAGAGTGTTTTTCTAATTTTGCCACGCCAATTTCTATAATAACGCCCACTTTTGTGGCAGTATTTTAGAATAATTGTGCCACCCTTGTACTTAATTTCAGTACCCAGGTGTCCATATTTTCTAATGTTGCCACGCCCCTTTGTCGAATAACTTACACTTTCTTGTACGTAATTTGTAATAATTGCGCCTACCCTTTCACCAAATTTCAGTACCCTAGTATTAATATTATTCCAGATACATTGTTTTTCTAATATTGACACGCCCCTTTGTCGAATTACGCGCACTTTCTTGACCGTAGATTATCATAATTGAGCCTACCCCTGTATAAAATTTCAGTACCCTAGTGTCAATATTATTCGAGATAGAGTGTTTTTCTAATTTTTCCACGCCCCTTTGTATAATAACGGCTCCTTTTTTGACCGTATTTTATCATCATTGTACCCACCCTTTTACTAAATTTCAATACCCTTGTTAACACAACTTGAACAAATTTATACATTCTGTTTTATACAAATTCTATTTATTAAAGCTTATTTGAAATATCACTTCTAATAATTGTATTTTATACTATTTCTAATAAAGCTTGTGTAAATACACTTAAGTTATTTTACTTATTATAAATATAATTAAGATATTTTAGTTATGATATAAACGTGTGGTGACTCAATAACTTTAAGTTGCATCATCACATTAGTTGAATTCCTAACTTCCATTTTACTTATCTTCTGTTACATTGATTTTCAATTTATATTTTACTTACCTTCTCGTTGATTCTTAACTTACATTGTACTTACCTATTGTTGATTATTAATTTACATCTTACTTACCTCAACTTAACATTTATATTATTCTTATGTTAATTTATTTACACTTTGTTATAAATACTTGTTATTATAAAAACATTTGTATAAATATTCATATTTGTATCAATCAGAAATTTTCATTTGAAAATTTCAGTTGAATAAAATATTTTCAAATAAACAGTTATAAAAAAAAATTAAAAAAGTTTGTTGTGCACCAAATACTGGCGATCCTGCCAGGAGGCGAACTACAAAAACCAACAACTGCAAGTATCGGCATTGTGCGTCCAAAATAGCAAAAACAGCAGCCGCAGTTACAACAGCATCAAACTTCATTGCCAGCACCGTCGCTCTGGCAAACGTCACTGCTTTTGGAAACCATAGTGAGTCCGCCAACATCTCCGGCCTCGCTACCATCGCCAACGCCTGTAGCACCTGCTCTCCCTAATATATCAACAACCTTGCCGTCCTCGAATTTTCATCATACTACTTTTGCACAACATTTGCAAAAAGTTGGCTGCATACGGAAGTCGCCTCCTACGCATACGTCCAAGGAACGCATTAGTCTCAACTCTCATGTCATGTCAGCAAGCAGCCAGACTTACAACAACAAATGCAAGTGCACCAATAAGAACTCGTGAGGATCCGTATGTTTTCACAGATACAGTGTCAACCACGCCGTCAATATTATTCAATATACAGAAATCAAGAGGAAAATTACCAGAACCGCTTAATACAACTAAATTTATACATCAAAAAATACCCATCAACGCCACCTCCATTTCAAGTTCCTCATCAGTTGTCGCTTCCACTAGCCAAAGCAACAACAACAACAACAACAACACAACTACAGTAGCAGTAATAACAACAACGTCTACAACAACAGCAGCAATAAAAGCAACAACAACAACATTTGCAGCAGCAACAACAACAACATTAACAGCAACAACAACAACAACATTAGCAGCAACAACAATTTTCTTTCTACATAAAAAAATATTTTTGTATACTGTGTTAAATTTTTTTTGACAATTTATGTAAATCCTTTTTGTTTGTTACATTTTATAAAAATTTTTTCAGGTTGCCTTGTTATTCTAGTTTCTCACGAGGTACACACTTAGCTTCTTTTAACGAATATTATACAATCGGGACGTAAGAAACCAATTGTATCATATTCGTAGGCACTCCACTGCACTACATTTTAGGAGACGTACATTTTAGGAGATTATGAGTCTGTCACACACACCACCACCCGTTCCTAGGCAAACACCTATTCCTTCACAAACTTCTGACCCTCTCGATCACTTTGGCGAAGGCGACCATCGTCCCCTTATACATTTACACACTGATTTCGTCAATCCACTTGACACTCCAATGCGGTCAGAAATTCAAGCGGCATCAGTTAAATTGCCACAATTTTGGACAATTTGTCCAGACGCATGGTTCGTCCATGCAGAAACTCAAACTGAAGTACTTCAAACTGAAAGGTGGCTACTTTCACAACCAAATGTGTTTAAGTTAGAACACTAGCTAGTGCATTTCGACAAACAATCGAACACCAATGAATATTGAAATAAATGAAGAAGCAACTAGAACAGATGGCAACCCTTGATAGAGTTGATGGCGGTGATCTATAAATAGCCTACTGCTTTGAAATGTCATATGATTAGCAGCCATACAATTCATAAGAATGAATTCCAGAATCTGCACATTCATATGCTAGTTTAAACAGTGAGTTGATCACAGCTTAATCACTCAAAGACTACTGAAGAGGAATATGTAGCGATTTCCGAAACAGACTGTCTAGTCAGCTAAGTGATTGACTCTATACAGAGTTGTTGTTGTTGTTGTTGCCTTCTTGAAAACTTACTTGATCTAAAGCTCACAATCTTAATTCATATAATTATTCAATAGATCATAAAAACTAATTAAAAGGGTTATTGTTGATGCGCTCTTGAAAAAACTTTTTTGCGTTCCGGAATCCAATGGTACTTCAGGGGTAATACGACGCATTTTAGATACGTTTCAGAAATGTTTACAATCTTTAGAAAATTTGGAAATAGATATATCCAATTGGGATGCAATATTAGTGTATCAGATTTCTCAAAAACTGGACAGTCAGTCGCGTAAGGAATGTTTTAATGAAATGTTTTCCTTCCTAGAAAATACTTTTCGTGCCCTCGAGTCGGTAAGCAATGCAGAAAAAACACCACTTAAGTCTTCTAAAACCAACATTTGAAACCTAAAAGAAACAATTATTGCTCAAATAATGTTTCGCGCAACCTAAATTGTTTACTGTGTGAGAAACCTCACTCTTTGTACAGATGTTTTCAATTTTGGGGGCTTCCTCATAAATCAAAGACTGAGTTCTTAAGCAATAAAAACATATGTTTCAATTGTCTTACTTTTGGACATAAATCAAAGGATTGTAAATCATCTTATCGTTGCAACATTTGCAAGAAATCTCACTACTCAATACTTCATTCTCAAGAAACTGCTGCGTTAGTCACTGCTGTTGATGTGACGACATCAAGCTCGCAAAACACCCTGTCATCTAGCTCATGCAATGAAGTTTCCATTCTTTCTACTCAACTGTTTCCATATGTCTTACTCTCTCGACCATTCGCGTAGTTGTCAAGACTGCCACGTCACAAATCATATTGCGAGCCTTGCTTGATCAAGGTTCTCAAGCAACCTTGATAACTGAGAACGCATCTCAGCTTTTAAATTTGCAAAAGCAGAAAATATCTGGTAATATTTCAGGAGTTGGAGATAATAATAAAAATCTTTGTCGTGCGTTGGTTCAATGCAAAGCACTTGTTCTATCTATTTTAACATCAAATATTCCAAGATCAACTGCAATAAAAGCCAACTTGGATATGTGTGACATTGATGTACTTTCGGATCCATTTTATTACAATTCCGACCCAATTGATATAATTTTGGGTGCTGATGTTTTTTCTGGCATTGCATTGCCCAGACAATCAAAAACATGCAAGCAAACTACACGTGATGCTACAGGCAAATATGTTGTAAGCCTTCCTTTTAGATCTCTGATATATAATCATATTTCACCAACTTTTGCTAATAACCAAACTAACGCTCTTAAGAGGTTTAAAAATTTAGAAAATACTTTCTCTAAGCGTTTGCCATTTCATGAAGCTTATAAAAATTTCATTCAGGAATACGAGCAATTAAATCATATGACAAAAGTAGGCTCATATCCGTGCGATCTTCAACAAGATGCATATTACTTACCCCATCATGGTGTACTAAAAGAGGATAGTACCACTACGAAATTAAGGGTAGTTTTCGATGGAAGTAGTAAATCATTTAACTCTACTTCACTTAATGATGAACTCAGCCCAGGTCCAGCTTTGCAAAATGATTTGTCGCAAATAATCTGCCGCTGGCGCAAACACAAAATTGCATTTACTTCCGATATTGAGAAGATGTTTCGCCAGATACTTGTGACAGAGGAACATAAAAAATATCAGCAAATTTTGTGGCGTGATTCTCCTACTGATCCTATTTCTATTTATAAATTAAATACAGTCACCTATGGTACAACCCCAGCGCCGTTTCTGTCCATTCGAGTGCAACGCCAGTTGTGGGAGGAATTTAAGACTGAGTTTCCAAGAGCATCATATATTCTAGTTTCTGATTCTTACGTCGATGATATAATATCTGGCTGCAATACTCTTGCAGAAGCTATTAAACTTCAGATAGATTTATGCTCCTTGTTAAAAAAGGCCAATTTAATTTACGAAAATGGATTTCAAATTCACCAGAATTAATTCAAGAAATTCCTAGATTTCAGAGAAAACTCTCTAACTTTTAATTTAGACACTGAGAGTACTGTTAAGGTGCTTGGCGTTTAGTGGCATACTGTATTTGATGATTTTACGTTTAAAGTTAAACTTTCAGAATCTAAGACAGTAACTAAACGCACTATTTTATCTGATGCTGCCAGGCTTTTTGACCCTTTGGGTTGGCTTACACCTTCGACGGTGATCGCAAAAATAATATTTCAACGTTTTTGGCTCGCTGGTCTAGATTGGGATAGTGAAATTCCTCATGATATTGTCTTTGATTAGGAAAAATACAAAAATTCATTACACTTATTTGAGACTATCAAAATACCACGATATATTGGTTATAGTTCTGACCTTAAAATTGAATTGCATTGTTTTCCTGATGCATCACAAGTCGCTTACGTTGCTGTAGTGTACTCTCGCATTGAATATTCCCAAGATCAAATCATTATAAATCTTTTACAGTCCAAAAGCAAAGTGGCACCGGTTAAAACAGTTACGATACCACACTTAGAATTGTGCGCTGCAACACTTTTAGTCAAGCTTGCCAATATTGTAAAAATTTCCTTTGGGAAAAATTTAATTTCAACTAGCACATATTGGAGTGACAGTTCGGCAGTGTTGAGTTGGGTGCGACAACCAACTTCTTGATGGTCAGTTTATGTTGCTAATCGTGATGGTGATATTCAAAGATTTTCTAATATAACTGAATGGAGATATGTTCCATCAGTTGAAAATCCAGTAGATTGCGCATCAAGAGGCATCATGCCTGAAGATCTAGTAGACTTGAAAATATGGTGGTTTGGTCCAGATTTTCTTAAACGCGATTCTTCTTTTTGGCCGTCAAGCCTTACAAATTTTAAAACCAATTTGGAGGAAAAAATAAGCAAACTTTCTTCTCATATTGTTACGAAAAATTTAGAAGTAAATTTCTTTGATAGATTTTCTAATTTGAATCGAATGCTACGAGTTTTAACTTATTGTAAGCGGTTTTGTAAAAACTGCAAGATTGAAAAAGGAAAACGAGAAACAGATCCACTTTCTGCTCAAGAGCTTGATTCCACATTAATTTTAATTGTTAAAATAACTCAAAGTAGTGACTTTTTTTCTGAAATTGAAACAATCAAAGCTGGAGAGCAGCTTAAAAACAAATCTTTGCTTAAACTTATGCCATTTTTCGATATCAATGACATCTTACATGTCGGAGGCAGGTTGCAGAATTAAAATATTTCAATGGATTTGAAGCATCCGATCCTCCTTTCCAAAAATAATCCTCTTTCGAAGCTTATTATCTTGGATGCACAGTGTCGCACTCTACATGGAGGTCTTTCGTTGACTATGTCTTTCGTTAGTAGAAGATTCTGGATTATTTCGGGAGCACAGCTTTCGAAAAAATCATTAGTAATTGTATAATTTGTTTTAAATATAGGGCTCGTACGTCACAGCAAATCATGGGAAATTTACCCGCGGTTCGTTTAAATATCACGAGACCTTTTAAGCATAGTGGAGTGGACTATGTAGGTCCTATTCATATTAAAAGTAGCAATTTGAGGCATACTACTGTCTCAAAGGGATATATCTGTTTGTTTGTGTGTATGGCAACAAAAGCCATACATCTTGAAGTTGCATCAGACTTAACCACTAGCGCATTTCTAGCGGCATTCCGAAGATTCGTTTCTAGAAGGGGTTGTTGTACCGACTTGTATTCTGATTGTGGTACCAACTTTGTAGGTGCTTCAAAAGAGCTTCAAAGACGCATAGCATGAGGATATTCAGGACAGCTTATCTATTCAGGGCACAAAATATCACTTTACTCCACCAGCTTCACCTAACTTTGGGGGCCTGTACGAAGCAGGGGTAAAACACCATTTGCGCCGTACAATGAGTGAAAAATTGCTCAATTTTGAAGAACTGACAACCTTGTTGTGTTAAATGTAATCTTGCCTTAATTCAAGACCACTTTGTCCCTTGTCTTCCGATCCCAGAGATGTTAATGCTTTGACTCCTGGTCATTTTTTGATTGAGGAACCAACTAGTTGTATTCCTGAAGACTCTTTATTAGATTTGAACATCAACCATATGTCGCGCTGGAAGGCAATAGAAAAGATGAAACAATATTTCTGGAAACGATGGCACTAAGAATACCAAAATCGTCTACAAGCACGTCCCAAATGGTTGTCTTGTAAGCGGAATGCTAAGGAAAGAAAGCTAGTACTTGTGGCAGATGAGTGCTGTGGCGCTGGTCAGTGGCTACTAGGTCGAATACATGAAGTGCTCCTGGAAAAGACGGCCATGCCGCGTTATCTCTATTTTTACTAAAAATAAAATCATAAAAAGACCAATTACTAAAATATGTTTTCTTCCCTCAGATACTGTTACGGCTGCAGAAAATAATGAAGAATCATCTAACGAATTGAATGGAGCTCAGCTTGAAGCTAAATAAATATCACTCCCAACGATAAGCCATTCAGTTTTTGCACTTGGGTGAAGAACAGTCTTTCTTGGGGAGGAGAAAGTTAACACAACTTGAACAAATTTATGCATTCTGTTTTATACGAATTCTATTTTTTAAAGCTTATTTGAAATATCACTTCTAATAATTGTATTTTATACTAATTCTAATAAAGCTAGTGTAAATACCCTTAAGTTATATTACTTATTATAAATATAATTAAGATATTTTAGTTATGATATAAACGTATATACACCTTACCCTGTAACAAGAAAAAACATGTTCTATTTCTTGTATGTAAAAGCTTTTGCATTTCCCTTATGCCGTATATTTGAGTTATTGATTTTTAGCAAGGCAACAATGAGAGTTTAAATGCTTGGGTCTATTCTTCTTTAAACTTGTTTGGGTAAGGTTGTGTATAAGTTTATCTGCTTAACTGCTGAAAATAAATTGAACATTGACAAATAAAGTTTAATATCTTTAATTAAATAGAAGTTGCTAACTTTTTTCTTTTTTTTTAAGTAACAACCCTAGTGTTAATATTATTCGAGATACAGTGGTTTTACAATATTGACACGCCCCTTTGTCGAATAACTCCCACTTAATTGGCCGTAATTTGTAATAATTTTTCCCACCCTTTTTTTAAATAGTTTTAGTTAGAAATCAAAACTTAAAATTAACTGTAACATAGTTAAATATGACGAGTAGTAATCAATGAGAAATTTATCACAGTTAACGAATGTTATTGTTTCAGACTAGCTTCAATTAACATAGTGTTAAAAATTTTTAATTTATCGTTTATAATAAGACTTCCAGCGTTATGCTGATCAAATAAACTTGGCATGCAACTATAAGTTTGGCTAAAAACAAATGTGCGAAAGGGCCGCAAAACGATCAATCCTCATACAGTCAGAGGTATTATAATTTGAGATATACGAACATGTTTAAAAGAGCCCCAATTTCATTTAATGTTGGCAGTAGATCTGAGACATCCTCTCTTAAATACTCTTAATAATTCCATCTGGTGACTAGAAACCTGTGGTTGCCGACACCAAACAAGAAAAGCGTACATAAGGTTTGGTCGAATATACAGCTTATACATGTTTGTTTTCATTTTAAAATTTTTTAATTTATTT
This sequence comes from Dichetophora obliterata, assembly GCA_963920525.1. Taxonomy (NCBI): domain Eukaryota; kingdom Metazoa; phylum Arthropoda; class Insecta; order Diptera; family Sciomyzidae; genus Dichetophora; species Dichetophora obliterata. Next base: position 79,641,955 of record OY986438.1, read on the forward strand.
TTATTTAATACTAGCAAATACCCGCTGCCTCGCCTGAGATAAAAATATTAAATACCATGTAAAAATTCTAAATCTTAAAATGAAAGTATTTAGTTGTATTAAAACAAATTCAAAATATAAAATTTATTGTGTTCGTTTTGCTTAATTATGAAAAAATGGTATATATATTAAGTAATTACTTTATTTAATTTGAAGAACTTATTTAAACGGTAATTGTTATGATGACATAAATTTACCTGGCTTTCTTTTTTTTACTTTTGAAAAAGTCCTGCATAACAGCGTTATAAAAAAATTTGGGTAAAAATTTTGAAAATTTGGAATCAAACATGTCATTTTTTACATATATTCTGAAAAAAAATATCTTTTTCTTAAATTGTTGTACTTAATCGGCCTTCTTCAGTTATTAATTGTTGTTATTGGGCTTCGGCCAAACAACAATTCTTCTTAAATTAAAAAAACCTGTTATAATGACATCAAACTTTTGGCGATATCTCAAAAACTATAGACTTTCTCAATGCATAACAATACATTTTTGTATGGACAGTCGTTTATTAATAAAATTAAAGGTAATTTTCTTTTCGGAAATATTTTGTACGGATATTAGGTATGTTTTAAAAAAAAAACCAGTTATTATGACATTAAAATTCTTGCGATATCTCAAAACTATAGATTTTCTCAGCATAACTCATAAGCCTCAGAATGAGAAAAAAAACTATTGAAATTTCATGTTTTGACTTAGCAATCAAACATTTCCTCACTTTTAACATCGATTTTCATCCAATTTTCTTTGTTTGAAAGTTCAATTAAGTAAATTGGGGAAAAATTGGGATTTTTTTGATGAAAACTTATTTGCTTAAAATGTTGTTATATTTTTGCAATGTGTTACAGCTTAAAAATTAATTTATGTGAAAAACGTTTCAATTATAGCTTAAACAATAATTCTGTGAAAAATATTTCAAATATTTCAAACTATTCCAAAGTTATGTACATAAATATATGTTTTAATCTCTTTCCTTATCTATATATTCATAGTTAGCGTTATAGTTATAGTAGAATTTGTTCTGACCCAATTCAATGAATTTTTTATGATTGTTTTGTGAATTTGTAAAAGTGTAAATTGACCTTTGAACAAAACACATGCTAGACTTTTCCGTTTGAAACATCAATGCATGACGATCAGAATTTTCTGATATATACAGCATTCTTATTGATTTATAGTAATGCCTAGCAGACGTTGTCCTGCCGCAGACCACCTTACTGCTACATACGAATTTTCATGCTGTTCGGAAAATATATTTATATATTCGCCATTTTTAGTACAGTTGCCGAAAGTAGCCGTATGAACTAAAATTACAAATTTTAGCCTAATACGACCAAAACCATTCGAAGTATGACATTTTTGATTAATTCTGGGAGGTAACGGGGGTGTGGCAAAATTTTTTCAATTAAACCCTCTCATACTCGAAACAATAGAATGCCAGAATTTCAGCTCAATTGAGCTTAAACCCAGTGCGCTTTGCTTTGCTCCAAACTTATCTCCCGAAAGTGGACTTAACTAAAGTGGGTCATGCCCATTTTTAGTCAAGTTAGCGAAAGTAACCATACAACGTAGATTACCAAATTCTAGTCGCATACGACCAAAATCGTCTGAAATATAGCATTTTTTGCAAAAAGTGAGCATTTAAATTAGACGTGGCAAATCGAACATAACATATTACCACTGAGCATATAATATATAGGGGACTCAAACCGCATAAAAATGTGTTCCTATGGAAATTGTACGCAGTGGCTCCCACACTCTCACTTACTCTCACTTGCTCTTGCTTTCAAACGAACATAACTTCGTATTTTCATTGCCGTAGCTACCACGATAGGTAGCATTAATTTTGTAATTGTAAGCAATGAGCGCATTGTTTTTGCATGAAGCCTGTCTTGCTGTGTTGTTGTTGATCGCAAATAAATGGAAAATGAATAAAGACAAAGTGTTTTGAATATTGTGGATTCAGCATTTTATGGCTTTGTGATTATGCATATTTTCCATTTTGTATGTTGTGAAGGACAAAATCAGTTTAATTTTGACCACACATGTGGGCCGCTACAACTTGCATTTATTTTTTTATTAACATTGAATAAATTCATTAGTTTTGTATTTATTACCACTTGAAGTTTTTCACCATAATAATTAAATTAATTAATTAAATTAATTTTGTATTGATTAAGGTTTAAGATAATATTTTTAATATAAGTTAAAAGAGTTTATGTTACTCTAATGTAGTCATAAGCACACGATCAGCTGGAGCTGACATGCAGCTGCATAGCACACAAAAGCTGTTGATGTCAACCGATGGAAGAATAGAGAAAAGAGCTTACAGTGAAAAGCTCTTTCGCTAGCATATAAATAGCGGCGCTCTGTTAGAATTAGTCAGTTCTTTTTGAGCAGCCGTCGTGGTAAGTCATACTGTAGGCAATATAGACAGTAGTTAGTGACCTAAGGAAATATGTGTTCCACTGGTCGTAGATTGTAGTATACTAGAATAGGAAAATGAGAGGGGGAAGACCTAAGGAAATATGTGTTCCACTGGTCGCAGATTGTAGTATACTATAATAGGAAAGCAACAAGCGGGAAGACCTAAGGAAATATGTGTTCCACTGGTCATATATTGCAGTAGAGTGAGCGAGACTATTTAAGAGAGCAAGAGTTGCCTTAGTCAAGCGAGAGGGGGAAGACCTAAGGAAATATGTGTTCCACTGGTCATATATTGCAGTCGAGTAAGCGAGACTAATTGTGAGAGCAAGAGTTGCCTTAGTCAAGCGAGAGGGGGAATACCTAAGGAAATATGTGTTCCACTGGTCATATATTGCAGTAGAAGGAGCGAGACTATTTAAGAGAGCAAGAGTTGCCTTAGTCAAGCGAGAGGGGGAAGACTTAAGGAAATATGTGTTCCACTGGTCATATATTGTATTAGAGTAAGTGAGACTATGTTAAGAGAGTAAGAGTTGTCTTAGTCAAAAGAGAGGGGGAAGACCTAAAGAAATATATGTTCCACTGGTCATCTATTGTAATAGAGTGAGATTATTTTCGAGAGAGTAAGAATTGGTTCATTCTATTTCTCACTAGAAAGACATAAGGAAATATGTAAAGGGAAAGACATAAGGAAATATGTGTTCCACTGGTCAGAGAGAGGGAACCGAGTAAGCAATCTCGCAAGGTAGAAGAGAGGATTCCTCTTGCTAGTGATGGAAAAGACAGTTACGGAGTCTGGAAGTTATGTATGAACGGATGGAAATATAAGTACGGTAGCAAATAGAGTAAGGAACAACCGTTGTGAATCATAAGAAACGGAATGTAATAAATATATTTAATTAAAAAACTACTTGTCGGCTTTTTATTTACCGTAAACCATTCGCGCGGTCCGTGAACAAATATATGTTTGCAACGAACCCTGGAACCGATGAGAAATACATCGGCTATGGAAAACGGTTCGTTAGAATGGCGCCCGAACATGGACCTGAGCGCGAAAATTTACACAGATAATAGTGCGGCAAAAACGGAAATCGGAAAAAAACGATATGAAGTTAGAAAATAAGTGAAAGAAAAAAATGAACAAAGTGCAAAGTGAAAAGAGACTGAACTATAGAAAAACAAACTTTGAACTAAAAATATAAAAATTGTTTAACGTGTGCTAAGTGAAAAACAATTAAGTGAAGAAAAAAAGGGGGCCTTGAACAAAGTGCAAGGCGAAAAGACTGAATTTAGAAAACAAAAAGGATTGAACTCAAGGAAAAAAATGTAGAAATAGTTTGCAGAAAAGTGCAAAGTAAAAGCAAATAATAAAAGAAAAAAATATATATAGAACAGTGAATAATAAAATTGTGTGGGTAAAATAACAGAAACTTTGATTTTTGAAAACAAATTCACTAATGACAATGAGTAAAGTGATAAGTGTAACCTGGGCATACTCCCTGAAACGGGACGATCTTGAGAACTACCACATCGAGTTCGGACTCGAAAAGTTGGGGACCGTCGAGGAGTTACGAAAGCGCTTGGCAGCATTCGTTGGTGAGAAGGCATACACACCGGAGGTACTCCAGTGCCTTCTAGAGCTACAAGCTAAACATCGTCGAGATGCTTCTCCTACACCAGCGGCACCAGTCACATAAGAGATCCCTGCAGCAAATGATCACAACTCGGACTGGACCTTTCCACAACAGGTAAGGAAATGGTCAACGAAGTATGATGGGATTCAGGATCCATTAAATTTTGTTGAAAGGCTGGAAGAGCTGGCAGAGGCATATGGTATCGAGAAAAATTTCTTGCCTCGGCGATGCCAGAATTATTGAAAGATAGAGCAATCGTATGGTACCGCAACAATAACCAGCACTGGGTTACTTGGGATTTTTTTAAACGAGACTTCTTAAAATTCTTTCTACCAGCTAGATATTTCGAGGACGTCGAAGACGAAATAAGACGAAGGTACCAGCATCCCAAGGAGAAGATGAAGGACTACGTACTTACGATGCAAAATGTGATGCGTCATGTTACGTGAGAGCCGCTTGTAAAAATTTCGGTGAAGATGGCCATATTGCAAAAATATGCCAGAGGAAAACTGCTGAAATTTGCCGCAAGTGTGGACGCCGTGGTTTGAGTTCCCGAGATTGCTGTCCATTTCAGCCGGGAAACGGTCGCGAGGTTCGCCTAAGTCAAGAGGTGGGAGGACCTGGACAAGAGACCCCTCACCACCAAAAAGACACTTACATTTTAACGATCACCACCTCTTTGCTACTATCATCGTTGGAAACATAACCACCTCTGCCACCATCGATACAGGGGTCACAAGGAGTTTCATAAGTAAAGGATTTTCGCAACAATTAGGACAACATTGTCGCATGATAAAAGTGGACGCTGACGACACCCTAGCTGACGGCTCTGTGAGAGTACTTAACCATGCCAAAGAAACTAATATACGCCTAGGAAACATCAACCGTATTTTGAATTTCTTGTCATGCCCGACGCCACTGAAGACGTTCTGCATGGATTAGACTTTTGCATTGAAACCGGAGTCCGATTTAGTTGTGGCGGGGAGACAATTCAGCTTGGATCAGGAGAAAGCAAAGCTGTATCAGTTAAAAATAGACTGTTTCCGGTAAACATGATAGTGACAAGTGACATTAGTGAGAGGTGCAATGACTTCGCAGCAGCATCTGCACAAACAACTGCCGTCGCAGCAGCATCTGCACAAACAACTGCCGTCGCAGCAGCATCTGCGCAAACAACTGCCGTCGCAGCAGCATCTGCACAAACAACTGTCGTCGCAGCAGCATCTGCACAAACAACTACAAAGAAGCGGCGCTACCGTCGCCGCAGACAAAAACCATATGCAAACAACAGGAAGCAAGTCATGAATTGTGTGGCATCCGTAGGTGATTCACAATCACAAGGAGAAGCGACGTCTAGGTCAACGCCAACCACGCGACAAAGACAGCGTCATCATAACCCAACACGGCGTAACCGATGTCGCAGAGCACGCAATCGTCATGACCGACGATCGACCCATTAAGCAGAGATATTTTCCACGCAACCCGGCAATGCAGAGTATTATCGATGAGAAGGTTAACAAGCTGTTATCAAAAGGATGCATCGAACCATCGCATAGCCCGTATAGTGCACCAATTGTCATCGTACGGAAAAAGACCGGAGCATGGCGACTATGCATCGATTATCGACAGCTCAATAGTAGGTCCATACCCAACGCATACCCTCTTCCGCGTATTACGCACATTCTTGATCGTCTTAGGAATGCTTAATACATAAGTAGTTCGGATTTAAAGGATAGCTATTGGCAGATCCCGATGGCAGTTGAGAGCAAGAAGTTTACCGCATTTACCATACCAGGCCGTGGTCTATACCAATGGTGCGTCATGCCATTTGGCTTACACTCTGCGCCAGCAACGTTTCAGAGAGCCCTTGACAGAGTAATTGGTCCGGAGTTGGAACCTTTTGCTTTTGCTTACCTAGACGATATAGTTGTCACTGGAGCAACATTCGACGAACACCTGCGAAATCTGCAAGAAGTATTTCGACGTCTAAGAGAAGCAAAGTTAAAGATAAATGTAGAAAAATGTGAGTTTTTCAAAGCAGAGATTAAGTACCTAGGACACATAGAGAGCAGCGCGGGTATCCATACAGACCCCGATAAGGTCGCCGCTATCAGAGAATTGTAACCCCCTCAGAATGTGCGAAGAGTGCGACGCTATCTAGGAATTGCGTCTTGGTACAGATGGTTCATCCCTGACTTTGCGACCATAGCTCAACCTCTGACGCCACTTTTAAAAAAGGGAAAGCACTGGAAGTGGACAGTATCCCAACAAAAGGCGTTCGAGGAATTGAAGACGAAGCTCACCGAGGCACCAGTATTAGCCTGTCCTGATTTCAACCAAACGTACCGATGCCAGTGAAAGTGGTCTGGGCGCAGTTCTTACCCAGGTTATCGAAGGATCGGAGCGGGTTATAGCGTATGCAAGCCTGCATCTAAACAAGGCGGAGAAGAATTACTTGCCCACCGAAAAGGAGTGCTTGGCCATCGTGTGGGGTATCCGAAAAATGCGACCATATCTGGAGGGATACCAGTTTGTAGTTATCACTGACCACCTGTCCCTAAAGTGGTTAAATTCCATTGAGAGTCCGTCAGGTCGGATAGCAAGATGGGCGCTTGAACTACAACAGTTCAATTTTACGGTGCAGTATCGCAGACGGAAGCAGAATGTCGTGGCTGATGCTCTTTCGAGACAACCAGTAGAGCTTCAGCGGGTGACCGTGTGTGACACCAGAAAAGCCGATTGGTTACGTAAGCGATGCATCAAAGTACAGAAGTTTACAGACAAGTATTCAGATTACGCCATCATTGAGGGCCAGCTGTATCGACATATTCCCCGAGGTGCGAGTGATGAAGACTGCGCGCCATGGAAACTCTGCGTTGCGACATCGCAACGAGAGCGTGTGTTGAAAGAGAATCACGATAGTCCTTGTGCCGGACACCTGGGTATCCTACTATTGGCCGGGTATGTTTCGAGACATAAGTCGCTACGTGCAGAGTTGTGATTCATGCCAGCGTTATAAAAATCGCCAGCAGGCCCCAGCGGGAGAAATGTTATCGAAGATAACTGAAGAACCATGGACCACTGTGTGTGCCGATTTTGTAGGGCCCTTGCCACGGTCGAAGCATGGCAACACGATGTTGTTAGTATTTTTGGACAAGTTTTCAAAATGGACGGAACTGATTCCACAAAGCAACAGCAGATAGCTTGATCAAGGCGTTCCGTGAGCGAATCGTGAGAAGATACGGAGTACCCAAAGTTATCATCACGGATAATGGTACGCAGTTCACAACTAGGATATTTAAACACTATATAGAGGAACTAGGAGTGCAGCAGCAGTTCACCGTGCCGTACACACCACAAAAGAACATAACAGAGCGAGCAAATAGGACGATAAAAACGATGATCACGCAAATGGCAGACAATCAACAGAGGATATGGGATGAAAGCCTGCCAGAGATTTCACTTACTATAAATACCAGCGGTTCAGAGACAACTGGATACAGCCCCGCGTTCTTAACACAAGGAAGGGAGCCTCGACTACCGCGTTCGCTATTTTACGAATTTACGCCAGGCACTGGTACATAGCATTTATAGCCAAACGAAAGAGCTACCCGGCTGAAAACTTCGGCAAAACTTTTCGCGAGCAGCCACGGATCAGGCGAAACATTACAATCTTCGTCGACGCCAATGGAAGCCGAGCATCGGAGAAGAAGTTCTTGCAAAACAGCATTCCCTATCAAAAGCAATAGACATCTTTGCCGCCAAGCTAGGACCCAAGAACGCGGGTCCGTACAAAGTATTGAGTTTCATTTCACCGGTAATAGTACGCCTAAAACGTCAAGACGAGACTCGTATTCGAACAGCGCATCTCAGCGAGATAAAGCGCTACTATCGTTCTCAATGTCCAGACGAAACGGATGTAGGGTATGTTGAAATTTATTGTGAAAAAAATAGATAGTATTAGAAAGAATTCACTTATCACGAATAAGCCTGTCGTGATGAAAGTGATTGATGTTTAAGCGCATCAATCCGCTATTTTTGTTGGCTAGAGAGCCTCGCTTTATTTTCGGCTAAAGAGCCGAGTTAGAGAATTAAATAAAACATGGAGCTGAAGAGCTCAGAATTAGTCGTCTTTAAATTCTAATTTTATTACAGAAAAGTCTTGACTTATAAACTAAAAATACAAGTATTTTTCTTAAAAATAATTTTACCACTATTTCCAAGACTCCGCCCTTTATTCCAATATTTTTTGAATTTAATTTTTAAAATCGATAATCGACCAATCACTTTCAGTTTGTTAACCTTTTTTTTTATTCCCCTTAATTTAATTATTTTCTTCAACATTAATTGGTTCGCTTGAAATTCATAGCCTTGACTTTAAAGTGTCATAGGCACTTGTTCGACTTATCGCCTGTTGTTGTTGTAGTGTGTTTTTCTGTGCAATGCACTTGTAACACAACACCGCTGACGCGTTTCAACTTGTGCGGTATCTAGCGGCACAAACGCAAAGGGGTGCTAAATGCACTTCATAAGAATGCACTTCAAGCTGCAATTAGTTGTGTTTACGTTGAGGTTTTTTTTAGAGTTAAATTTGGGAATTTGTCAACATATTATGTTGATATGTTTTCTTATTATTGTTGTCGTATGTTAGACAACTGTAGGTCATTAAAGTGAAGGTCTTTTTAGGTGGATATTTGCATGATGTATGTACATGTATGTAAGTACACTACACGGATGACCAAGCTGGCCATTAGTAGTATTCAATAATATATCTTGAAGCCAAAAAAGTTTGTAAAGCGACCGTAGAAGAAGTCCAAGCCAGAGTATCACTGCCTTCAGCCAACGCCTAAACCACGCCAAAACGAAGTCGAAGGGTTCGATTGAAACAATTACAGTGAGGACGTCATGGCGCAGCTACGCGCGAGAATTGACGATGCTATAACGCGTCGTTCTTCAGAGTCGTTATCCAAGGAGTTAAATTCCAAGTGAGGATTGCCCGTTCCGGACGAGTTACAGTAACCCAAATCCTTCACCCCCCGAAGTAGGTGGGATATGTGAAGGACAAAATCAGTTTAATTTTGACCACACATGTGGGCCGCTACCACTTGCATTTATATTTTTGTTAACATTGTATAAATTCATTAGTTTTGTATATATTACCACTTGAAGTATTTCACCATAATAATTAAATTAATTAATTAAATTAATTTTGTATTGATTAAGGTTTAAGATAATATTTTTAATATAAGTTAAAAGAGTTTATGTTGCTCTAATGTAGTCATAAGCACACGATCAGCTAGAGCTGACATGCAGCTGCATAGCACACAAAAGCTGTTGATATCAACCGATGGGAGAAAAGAGCTAACAGTGAAAAGCTCTTTCGCTAGCATATAAATAGCGGCGCTCTGTTAGAATTAGTCAGTTCTTTTTGAGCAGCCGTCGTGGTAAGTCATACTGTAGGCAATATAGACAGTAGTTAGTGACCTAAGGAAATATGTGTTCCACTGGTCGTAGATTGAAGTATACTAGAATAGGAAAGCGAGAGGGGGAAGACCTAAGGAAATATGTGTTCCACTGGTCATATATTGTAGTAAAGCTAGTGAGAATATTTTAATAGAGACAGAATTGCCTCAGTTAAGTAGAGTAAAAGGGCGTCGTTAGCATATAAATAGCGGCACTCAGTTAGAATTAGTCAGTTCTGTTGAGCAGCCGTAGTGGTAAGACATACTGTAGGAAAATATAGACAGTAGTTAGTGACCTAAGGAAATATGTGTTCCACTGGTCGTAGATTGTAGTCAACTAGAATAGGAAAGTAACAAGGGGGAAGACCTAAGGAAATATGTGTTCCACTGGTCGTAAATTGTAGTATACTAGAATAGGAAAGTAACACGGGAAAGACCTAAGGAAATATGTGTTCCATTGGTCATAGACCGTAGTAGAGCTAGTAAGAATATTTTAATAGAGAGAGAACGGCCTCAGTTAAGAAGAGTAAAGGGGGGTCGTTAGCATATAAATAGCGGCACTCAGTTAGAATTAGTCAGTTCTGTTTGAGCAGCCGTCGTGGTAAGTCGTACTTTAGGCAATATAGACAGTAGTTAGTGACCTAAGGAAATATGTGTTCCACTGGTCGTAGATTGTAGCATACTAGAATAGGAAAGCGCGAGGGGAAAGACCTAAGGAAATATGTGTTCCACTGGTCATATATTGTAATAGAGTGAGATAATTTTCGAGAGAGTAAGAATTGGTTCATTCTAGTGAGAGAGGGAACCGAGTAAGCAATCTCGCAAGGTAGAAGAGAGGATTCCCTCTTGCTCGTGATGGAAAAGACAGTTACGAAGTCTGGAAGTTATGTTTGAACGGATGGAGATATAAGTACGGAACTAATATCTCCATCTAAGGATGCACATAGAGTAAGGAACAACCGTTGTTAATCATAAGAAACGGAATGTAATAAATATATTTAATTAAAATACTACTTGTCGGCTCTTTATTTACCGTAAACCATTCGCGCGGTCCGTGAACAAATAAATGTTTGCAACGAACCCTGGAACCGATGAGAAATACCTCGGCTATGGAAAACGGTTCGTTATAATGTTCAAAATAGATGACAATTATACAACAAAATTATTGTTTTTTTCATTTAATTCTTAATCCAAATTTTTAAAACTAAGGTAATTTTTAGGCACACAGTTTTATGAAAATAGAATGTGGTTTTTTAATTGATTATTGTTGTGCAGCTATTTTAAAATATGTAAAAAAAATTTCAAACAATCCCGCTTATAATGCAGATTCTACAGATTCCTAAAAATAAAAAACTGCATAATTTTAAAATACGACACGGTTGCTATGACATAATCTTCAGCAATTTTGTGAAAAAAATTACAAAACCAAAATTCGGATAAATAGTTATAGCTGTTGAAACTTGTATTTTTTAAAAAATGCTGAAAGTGCCTGTTTTTAGAATTTTTAACACAACAAAAAATAATCAAAAATCGATAAAACTTTATCTCTTGTTTTCAATGGCTTCATTTATTTGAAAAAGGTTTCTGATTTTAGTAAGAAAACATTTTGAAATTCAAGGGCTGCCAACATATCTTAACCTGGTTTTAGGGTAGAAAATACCACAAAAACCAACGGCACTAATTTTCACTACTGCAACTTGTTAATTTTCTTTTTTCACCATTCCATCATTCCAAAAACCCAAAATTCAAAAAGATAAAGAAAAAAATCGAAAATTCACCTCAAACTAAACAACTTTTCTTGTTTATTATTAAGTGCTGTATTTGTACTACGTATTGATTTAGAAAAAATTTCAACAACATTTCATTGCAATTTTATCAAATTTGAATTTTTAAGATTTTTTTTACAACAAGAAAATTAAATGTTTCAAAATGTAAAATATTACAACTCTTGTATTTATTTACTTTTCCCAGTTTTAATGTTTGATAGCTCAGTTTAAGGAGCAATTAAAGAAAAAACTAAGTAAACACCAGTTTTATGCACAAAATTAGGTTTTATGTGCAAAGCCAACGAGAAATATGTAAGAGGCCAATAAGTTTTTGAATGGTTTTTCAATTTATATGTTATTTTACAGGCTCAAGGTCCAATCTGTTCGTTAAAAATAAATGTTTTGTTTAAATTAATTCATTATTAAATATTTATTTATTGTTATTGATTTAGAATTATTTATTATATTATATTATTTTTAAATATTACTTGTTATTAGAGCATGGATTACTTTGGTCAGGTTAGTTTTTTTCTTTGGTCAACGCATGTTTTTCTGATGACATCTTTAAAACAGAATATCCTTAATGACTTTACTAATCAGAATAATAGCCTTAACATGACATTTATATGTAAACTGCATATTTTCATAAATGATTGTTTTGTATATAAAAACATATATTGTTTTACTTATTCAAGTTGCTTGATTATTTTATATTGATTACATAATATAAAATACATTATTAATTATTTATCATTTATTCAATATTTTTTATTCTATGTTATTTATAACAAATATATTTTTTAGCTATATAGTCTTAATTTTAAATTATATATTTTAATATATTATTTTTTAGATATTTGTTTGCTTTATTTATTTATTTAATGTGCTTTATTTTTTTGTTATCAGCTATATAGGTATTATCTTTATAAAGAACTAGTAAGGAATTATTTTCGACTGGGTCGAAGTTAAAATACCCCCACGGACAACGATTTTTTCCAAATTTCATAAATAAAGTTTATATAAATTGTTAAAGGTTTTGTGCAAAATTTGAAGTCATTAGATCAATTTTCGTGGAATTGAAAGAGATTTTACCATTTTGGTGGACTCACTTTGTATGGGAAGTAGACGTGATTTTTATTCGACTTTTACAAATTTTATACTAAAAATGCATATTAACGGTTTAAGCACATGTGCAAAATTTTAAGTCATTAGATTGATTTTTGTGGATTTTAAAGAGATTTTACCGTTTTTTTTAAGTCACTTTGTATGGGAGGTCATTTTCGAACTTGACCTTAATTTTTTAATAAAAAGCTTATATTGAATTTCGTTACGATAGCTAAAAAATTACGGCTGTTATCGTGACCAAAGACGGACAGACGGGTATACGGACAGACGGACATGGCTAAATCAACTCAGGAGGTGATGCTGATCAAGAATATATATATACATTTCTATACCGGCCACGCCTCCTTATCGGCGTTATAAACGGTTTGTCACTCCGTTTTAATATACCCCTTTACGTTTTTTTAACGTAGGGTTATTAAAAGGTATTCAATACTTCTTTGAGAAGTACTTAATTAGATATTGTATTTATTAGGTATTTTTTGTTTCTTGTATTTTATTTGTTTTAAGTTATTTAGTTTTTAAGTTATTTTTATTAATAAATATTTATTTATTATTTTGTATTACTTAAAAATCTGTATTTATTATGTGTTCTGTATCTTTTTGTTATCAATTATACATTATTATTATAATAAATTATTCAATATATTTTGCAATGCATTTAATGTTGTAAAATTTTAAGTTTGTTCTTGGTGTGATGCTTGTCAGATTTGCAGCAAAGTTTTTCTGCTAGCCAGATACTATTTTTTCTAATACGTATTATTAAAAAATAGTCGAGGAGATATTTTTTGTGCTCGTAGCACTTATGTTCTTCTGAAAACCAAGACTTAAAATTTTCTGATTGAGTCGTTTTAAAAATGAGCATAACGAATATGGGATTTTATGTGTCTTTGATGAGGATGCTTTTAAAATTAATTAAAGCGAAAAATTCGTCAGTAGGAGCAAGCATGTCCAAACAAACAAGAAAAAAGTTTTCAAATTTTAAAAATATTATTTGCATATAAATCAAATTAATTTTAATCTTAAAAACTTTAAGGAAACTAAAATCGCAATAACTTATAACCAGTGTTGCCATGAACAAATTTTTCACATCGTAACTTTTGCCATCAACTCGTCGAATGCACGTCGGATTTATGAAACTCTGAAAAACAACAACAACCTTGATTTTGCTTCGACTAAATGAATGAAAAATGTTGTTGTTTTTGCCAAGCAAAAACTACCAAAATACAAGATGTCAGTAAAAAAAAAATTATATATGGGAAAATATTATTTTGTAAGTCATATATACATTGTTTTATTAAAAAAATATATGTGAAATCAGATATCGGATTTACTTTTCCTGAAATCGTAACATTTTGGTCAAATATCGGGTCATCAGATTCAAACTGAAAATCGTAACAAACGGACCATCGTATCGGGCCATATGGCAACACTGATTGCAACACAAAGCAAAAACCACGAACGCAAAATAAAAATAAACGATGCTTGCAACAACAAAGCGCATGCGTCGAAGCTGATGGTAGCCACGACAACAAAACACAAAGTGACGATCATTTAGAAGTTAACTACAGTATGGTAGCTACGGCAATGAAAACACGAAATTACGTTAATTTGAACGCTAGAGCATCGGAGAGTAAGTGAGAGTGTGGCAGCCACTGCATACAATTTCAATAGGAACACATTTTTATACAGTTTGAGCAAAGAGTATATATATAAAGAGTTACAGAAACAGAGAAATTGCTCTTTAAAAAATTTTCAAACATGTAAGGATTGGGTTCTGCCCAGGATTGCCACTTGTAAAAAAATTTAGTTACCAAAATTTGATCAAAAAGTTACCAAAATTAAATAAAAATTAAATAATAAACAAACATTTTTTAAAGTAAGAAAATCAATAAAAGTATAATTTTTGTTAATAAAAAAATGTATTCAACATTAAAATACTTAAAATTAATAAACAGAAATAGTGGTAAAATAAATTTAGTAATATTATTAAGTATTACATTTTTCTTGTTTAAAATTTCTTATTTTTAATAACTAAAAATCACAAAATATGTAAAATTCATAAACTCATATACTTATAAAAATGAGACGTATATCTTTTTTTATTTGAATTAGAATAAAACAGGTATAGAAAAAGTACAACTTTTTTCTTGTTTAAAATTTATTTATTTTAGTTATAAATAAACACGTAAACGTAATTTTTTTTGTCACAAGACAAAACAAAAAATTGTAAATTAATAGTATAAAAATGAGATCCTTATCTTTTTTATTTGAAATAAGTAGGAACTAAAAAAATGTACCGCATTCATTGGCAATGAATATTGATTTTAAGAAAGTAAATGAATAAATACAAATATATGGCATTTAATGCTTTAAAAAATTTAAAGCGGTTTCCTCAAGTTTAAATTTTAATCATTTTTTAACAACTAAAAATCAAAAACTACACAGTTCGTTTGTTTTATAGGATATCAATTTTAACTACAGGCACTGATTTTAAATAAAAGGAAACTTTTTCACCATCACCTCAAGTTAAGGAGTTATCTCCTAGCGCAAACTCTTGCAAAGTATTTAAAGCTTTTGCTGATATCTTTTTACGTTTTAGAAAATCATATTTTGAAAGAAACGAACATTTTATTAAATTTATTCAAAGCAATTTTAAGCGGCTGGAAAACCCCTAATTT
Source organism: Dichetophora obliterata (assembly GCA_963920525.1). Lineage (NCBI taxonomy): Eukaryota > Metazoa > Arthropoda > Insecta > Diptera > Sciomyzidae > Dichetophora > Dichetophora obliterata. The sequence goes on from OY986438.1 coordinate 79,657,084, forward strand.
TTCATTAAGTTTCTTTACAAATTTTTCCTATAAACTTTACATGTAATCAATTTTCGTTATTTCAAAATATATCTGGAATTATCCACAATATCTGCAAAGGTCAAATGAATGCTTAAACTTCAAAGACAAAAGATATTTTTATGATTCAGACATTTCACGGTAGCAGATATGTTTATTATGAAAAAATTTTAAAATTTATGATTTTCAAGGCCATTATCTTCAAAACAAAAGCTGAAAAAAATTGTTTACAAAAATATTTAGACCTATTCAGCCGTATTATGAATAACTTTTCAAGTGGAATTGAAAAAGAGGGTTTTCATTATTAAGATAAACCTCAAGAACATTCACTAAACCTAACAAGAAGAAAAATATTCAGGAAAAAATAACTTAAAAATGTCCAAAATGTCCAAAATGTGCAAAAATCTTAAAAATAAAAACTATCTTTTCCGATTCCGCTTGAAAAATAAAGCATGATAGGGCTGAATATTTCCTAATCAAAGCTGTCAAATACGATCGAAATTGACTGATGCAGTTTAAAGATATTATGCTGTTAGAGCAGAACAGGTTTTTACATTTTTGCCTGTAACTCCTAAACTAGAGCTGATGGCGAAAAAATCTCCATTATAAATCTAAAAATCTTCTTCTGGTGATCACACATAATGAGGCTTGTCTCTCATTTCGCAGTGTTCCTTTGAAATCATTATGCTATTTATTGTATTAAAACCCAACTTTTGTTTGTAGCTTCGTTTTTATAAGATACTTCTTTGTTAACATTAAATTTCAAAATTGGAATATTTTGAAAATATTTTCAGATTATGCGTTCGGAAAACTTATAGAAATTTTCAATAAAAAACATCAAGTTTATGCTGCAGTAAAAAATGTTGAATGTAATATTAAATTCAATTTTTTATGTAAATCTTTAAGCTGATTACTTTGAATTTTTTTGGAAAAACTAAAGGAAAAAAGTTACCAAAACTATAAAAAAATTACCAAATTACCAAGTCAAAAATTATCTACCAAATTTGGTAATTAATTACCAAACTGGCAACCCTGGTTCTGCCGGCGCGCTGCTACTGTTATGCTGCCGACGTTCTTGAGGTCTGTTTTGGGCAGAGCTGTTGTTAAATCTATGTGTGCACAAGCGAGCTGGGAACATGTTTGTTCTTTCTGCTATGCTTTGGCCTTTTCCATCCCATAACTATTGAAATGAAATGAACCAAGGCTACATTTCCTTGAATTTACCAATTTGACTGACTTTTGCTTACATTTTTGTTTTATAGATTCTAATAGGAAGATTTGTGTGAACAAGCGAGTTGGGAAGATTTTTGTTCTCTTTAGAACAGTGTCGGGCAGCTTTGCACACCTATACTTTCTCATCTTGAGTATGTATTAATGAGCGCTTTAAAGCTCACACTGAAAACAAAATAGTGCTAAAGCGCTTTTTGCAGAAATTTTACTAGGCGTTATGGAATATTTTTTTTGCTCGGATTTGTATTGCGAAATTAAATTAATAACTAGTGGACGCTATGTCAAAAGGTAACAGACCAACAGACGGATAATGTGAGATACAGATAAGCAGACGGAAATGTAAAAAGGCCTGCTAATAGTAAAAAACAAATATGTTTTTTTGTGTGCTTAATTTAGCCAAGGCTAAATTGACAGCGTAAGATGCTTTCATTATACGTATTTGGAACTGATCACTATATGATATGATATGTGAACATGCCGCATTTAAATAATTAATTAATTTCTCCATTGCATGCCCCACAATTACCTTATATTGACCATGCAAATTATCGTAATGCCTTGTTATGCATAATTTTTTAATTTTACCTCTTTGTTGCCGCGCCATGCCGTTTTTTTTTTTTAAAATAAAAAATTTTTCATGCATACTTCCAAAAATTTTGCATACATACAATTTTATGCAGTGTAATCTTACGTTATATCTGTGTCGATGCGCAATAAGAGCTTAAGTCTTATTTCAAAGTTTCCAGAAATCTTGCTTCAAAGTTTTCAATCGCCATATAAGTTATATGAAAGGTTCTTTTGTTTTTGCGTCATATCTTTAGCTAAGGTCATGCTAGAAGTTCTAGAATTTGTGTGTTCATAATGATATATACGTTGAACACAACTATATCAATAACTCAGTTCTGTCTTAAATCGACTTAAGCTATTATTGCTTATCGACACAGATATAATATAATATATTCAAGGAAGCTTTGGTCGTTCTGTAGGTGAGATAAATACATATTTTACTGCACAAACACAATCTCAAGTGTGCAAAGCTGCCCGACACTGCTTTAGAATGCTTTGGCTTTTTTCTTCCTATTAGAATTGCGATCGTTTTGTATTTGTCAGCTTTGTTTTCGCTGGCTTTTGTTTACATTTTTTTATTTAGATTTCTGAAACAAAAGATTTGTGTGCGGAAGCGAGCGGCAATATGTTCTTTTTACTTTTTTCTTCCTATTAGAATTGCGATCATTTGGTATATTTAAGGAAATATTAATGAAATGAAGCAAAGCAACATTTCCTTAAATAAAGCAATTTGCAGATATTCTAATGTTCTGATTTGATTCTCAACTTTTTTTGGCTGCATTTTTTTTGCTACATTTCTACCAAGGAAGATTTTTCATGCAATGGCAATTATATTTCATGAATATATTTTGATTTTATTTTATTTCAGAATTTCATCTTTTCTGTATCGATCATTTGGTAGATTCAAAGAAATATTTATGAAATAAAGCAAAACGGTTTTCTTTCGATTTACCAATATCGAACATATTATTGTATTTTATATTTGTCATTTTTTTTTTTTAAATACTAAACTCTAAAATTTTAATTACAAATTCCGAAAATATTAAAGTAAAGTAAATTTTAATTAAAATTCTCTTATTCATTAAGAATTAATTTTTTATTTTTAAAATAACACAATTTTTAAAATTGTTTAACAAAATATTTTCACAACATTTCATAGAAATTTTTGCGATTTTTTTAATACAGCTGATGTCTGATAAAGCATGCGATACTTCAAATTATCGGATGTTAGAAATGCACAATTCTAGATTATCCTGAAATAATTGTGATTTTCTTAAAAGAAATTTTGCAATTGATGTCTGCAATAAAAATGCAGAAAAGTAACAATTTATTTGAAGTGTTTGCCGGAAGGTATTATAAATTAATTTATAAAAATATTTTACATTTATGTATTAAGTACATAATTGAATGAAATGAAATATTTTAATTGAATTCAAATTCAATTCAAATACTGGGAGGTAAATACTAATTAATTCTATTTCCTCTGAAAATCTTTTTCTTCCACCACTAAATTTAAAACTTCCAAACAAATTAAGTATTTAGCTTATTATTTATTATAATAATTAGGCACTGCATGTAGACAAGGGGAGGTTTTGGGGGTTTAAACCACCCCGAGAGGTCCGACATATTAATAAAAATTAATTCATTTCAGCAATTATAGCATTGTTTATACTTTAATACGTTATAAAAAACTTATCAAGTTATATACTGAAGTTGCGTTTACGTATAAAATTTTGTGTTATGAGTTGAATCGTCTAAATAACAATAGTGAAAACCGATATATCGTTATTATTTATTTATTTAATTAATCAATGGTATGTTAACCTTACTGATTATATGCTTAATATATAAGTATGTACATGCAAAGAAATATATATTACACTTTAATAAATTGAGTTTATTTGATTGAACATTATCGTCTTAGTGACTGAAAAATCAATAGAATATACATTTGATAGGTTATTAAATTCTCGCAAAGTTCTCACGATTGGTGAATTAGAAGCATAATTCGTTCTGTACACTCCAATATTAAATGGGGCACTATTTATTAATTTTTCGGATTGTTAAACGTGATACATTAACAATTGTCATCACTTCCCTTAACATCGGCTGTTGTAGATGATGGCAGTGATGATAACAGTAAAGCCAACAAGAATGACATATATATACTGAAAAACTTCTAATTTGAGAGATTTTAAAGTATACTTCAGCCACCAAATGATTTTAACTTTCCCTTGAGCGGTTCTCAAAAATTCAAATTTCAGCACCCATGGTTTTGTCGCTGGAGTTTGTTGGATTACTTCAAATATGCAAATGGGTCCTATTCTAAGTTCTGCGTTTTCTTTAGCTCTGCTTATCGTGGCATTGCATCACAGTCTCTCCGTGATTTTCGGCAAAACAAAAAAGGTTTATATAATAAAATTTTCAGCCCCTTTCCTTGGGACTATTTTGTAGTCAAGAGTTTTTTCCAATTAACTTTCGAATTAAAGATGTGAGTCTAAAACTAGATTAATTTTTAATAAATGTGTTAAGTTATTCATGAGTTTTTCAAAGTAGATCTTACAATTTTGATTTTTTAAAGTTGATTTTTCAGAATTCTGACCCGATGAAAAGTTTTAACTCAATCGTTGAAGTAATTTTTTTGTTTTTATGATCTATGAAAATGAAAATATTTAAGAGAAATAAAATATAGTTCTCATCTCTAAAATTTTTAAAACATACATCCGTAATTCAATGGGCGAGAACCGGATATGCATCGCTTAATATACACAATGATCGCAGATTTTATTTACAAATAGAAATCTTTGCGTTATTTCTGTAGATTATTTTTAAAAAAAATGTTATAACATGTTCATGTTTTTTATTTATTATTTTTAATCAAAATTAAATGTTTCAACTAATTAAATTATTTTTAGTAATTATTAATTATAAATTATAAATTTATAATTAATAATTACTTACTAATTATAAATTTTAATTTCTGTGTATTCTTTTATGAATTTGACGTTTTGGAAAACGGGTGTAAAGTTGTAAAATTGTTTAACCAAGTGCGGTAAATTTATTAAAATAAAACTGTTTTAATCTTATTTTAATAAGCTTATTTTAACTATGTGACTATTTGTTGCATAATGAGCATAAAAATTATAAATACGTTTGGATAACCTATGAAAGAGGTTTTAATTATCAACACCTCCTGGAGTTTTTTCGTTTATCTATAATGTGTACCCTACAATATACATTTTTTTATCCAATATATGTTAATGTATATTAACTATTTCAATTTTTTTAAGGATAATACAGAAAAAATTGTCTGTTTGTTTGAAACCAATTACATTCTCATACATTGAAAACTTTCTTAGTACAATGAATTTTTGTATATAACCTAAAAAGTCAAAAAAACTATTCCTGTTTTAATATATTTCATTCAATCATCTTCTAAAAGTTCAATTAAAGAACTTGCAAAAAAATTAATGCAACATTTCCGTTACCTAAAGATTTTTATTTTTAATCTTTGTTAAAAAAAGGTCCAAAAAATATATTTTTCTTCCAAAAAATGGTACAAAAGTTTTTTTATTGTAAAAACAACTAAAATCAAAAATTGCAATTTTATACTCTTTCACATGTCGTATCACTCTAATGCAAAAACTATTTCAGTTTGACATAAAATTTTTTTTTTCTATTTCTTTTAAGAAAAATGCAATATTTCCCCCTTTGATTTTTGGGACGAACTAAATTTTTTAATATGTCGTTTTTATAATTTTTAAAAAATGCTTTGCCTTCAAGAGTAATTTCTTGGGCAATCGCAAACAAAAAAAGGTACCATAAATTAAATCTTATGTCTTTTATTATTCGGCATTTTTAGAAACATTAAAACGAGACAATTCATTATAAAATTCTGAAATAAAATATAATTGTAATTGCATTGATATTTTTTTATATTAATTTTTAAAATCTTCTTTTTAAAAATTTAGCAAACAAATGTAAACAAAAAAAACCCAAAGCAAAGCTAACCACTTTTCGGCATTCATGAATATATAAATACAAAATAAAGATATCTACAAATCTATATAAATTCTGAAAATCTAGAAAATAAAATGGAATTGCATCAAAAATCTTCTATTTAGAAATTTTGAAAAAAAGATGTATATGTACAAAAATCAGCCAAAACAAAGCTGAAAATTTTTGGGCATACTTGATAATCAAAACTGAACATAAGAATATCTGCATATTGGTAAATTTAAGGAAAAGTTGCTTTGCTTCATTTCATTCATAATTCCTTAAATATACCAAATGATAGCAATTCTAATAGGAAGAAAAAGTAAAAAGAACAAACATGTTCCCAGCTCGCTTGTGCACACATAGTTTTAACACAGCTCTGCCCAAAACAGACCTCAAGAACGTCGGCAGCATAACAGTAGCAGCGCGCCGGCAGAACCCAATCCTTACATGCTTGAAAATATTTTAAAGAGCAATTTCTCTGTTTCTGTAACCATTTATATATATACTCTTTGTCATTGCTTCATTAAATTGTTAGATACACAAGCAGCATAAAGCTTTATCTCTATTTTCCTCTGCTATAGGATTTCTCCAAAATTTTCTAATTTTTCAAAATTTTCTCATTTTTTCTATTGCGGTGCAGAGATGATAAATTCAGTACTTACTTACTTACTTACTTACTTACTTATTTGGCGCTACAACCGTATGTCGGTCTTGGCCTCATCTAAGAATTTGCGCCAGAAATTTCTGTCTTTCGCTTGCTGGCGCCAGTTGGAAATTCCAAGCTTCGTCAGGTTGTCCTCTACTCTGTCTTTCCAACGAAGATGCGGTCGTCCTCTTCTGCGTTGACCGCCGCTGGGTACCGAATCGAATGTTTTCTTAACTGGAGCATCGTCTTTCATGCGCTGAACATGACCAAGCCTGCGAAGCCGATTTTAATGCGCTTGACTATGTCGATGTCAGCGTACAGCTCATACAGTTCATCATTCCACCGTATTCGGTACTCGCCATTGACGCAAATTGTTCCGTAGATCTTGCGAAGAATCTTTCTTTCGAATGCTCTTAAAGTCTTTTCATCTAAACTGCTCAGCATCCAGGTTTGTGATGCATAAAGCAGGACGGGCATGATGAGCGATTTATAGAGCTTGATTTTCGTTCGTCGAGAGAGGGCTCTGCTTCTCAATTGCCTACTGAGACCAAAGTAACACCTGTTGACAAGAGTTATTCTTCGCTTGATCTCAATTCTGATGTCGTTGGTTGAGTTTATGCTGGATCCCAGATAAACAAAGTTCTTCACAACCTCGAAGGAAGTATTGTGAACGGTAACGTGGGTCCCAAGACGCTGGAACTGCTTGTTTGTTGACACCAAGTATTTCGTCTTATCTGCATTCACTGCCAGACCCATTCGATTTGACTCTCTTTCGAATCTGGAAAATGCTGCACTGACTTCGCGCGTATTTTGGCCAATGATATCTATATCATCAGCATACGCAAGCAGCATAACACTCTTGTAGAATATTGTGCCACTACGTCTCAGATCAGCAGCTCGGATGATCTTTTCCATCATTAGGTTGAAAAAGTCGCACGATAAAGAATCACCTTGTCTGAAACCTCGTTTGGTAATAAATGGTGGGGAGAGGTCCTTCCCGATTTTAACTATGCTACTGGTGTTGCTCAGTGTAATCCTGCAAAGTCGTATTAGTTTTGCAGGAATACCAAATTCAGACATGGTGGAGTACAGGTGCTTCTTTATTGGGCTGTCGAAGGCGGCTTTGTAGTAGACAAAAAGATAGTGGGTGTCGACTTGGTTTTCTTGAGTCTTCTCCAAGATTTGTCGTAGCGTGAAAATCTGGTCGATGGTGGACTTTCCAGGTCTGAAGCTACACTGATAAGGTCCGATCAGTTCGTTTACAATGGGCTTCAATCTTTCACATAAAACGCTTGACAGGACCTTATATGCGATATTAAGAAGGCTTATTCCACGGTAATTGGCACAGATAGTGGGATCGCCTTTCTTGTGGATTGGGCAGAGCACACTGAGATTCCAATCGTTCGGAATGCATTCTTTCGACCATATTCTGCATAGAATCTCGTGAATGCATTTAAGTAGAGCTTCGCCCCCGTTCTTAAACAGCTCAGCAGGTAAGCCATCAGCTCCCGCGGCTTTGTTATTTTTAAGCCGAGCTATAGCTGTCAGAACTTCATCACAGTCGGGCAGCGGAACCTCAATGCTGTCATCCAAAATTGGGGTTTCCTGAATATCATCTCTATTGGCGGGATTGTTGTCAGCGTCGCCATTTAGAAGCTTAGAGAAGTGTTCCCTCCATAACGTCAGTGTACCCTGGACATCTGTCACTAGATTCCCGTTTTCATCCTTGCAGGAAGAGGCCCCGGTTTTAAAACCATCGGCAAGGCGTCTTATTTTTTCGAAAAATTTTCGGGCCTCATTCCTGTCATCATACATCTCAATCTTATCTTGCTCGCGCTTTTCCGCCTCTCTTTTTTTCCGCCTGAAAATATGTCTCTCTTCCCTCCTCTTTTCTTTGTATCGCTCCTTAGCAGCGCGCGTTACAACCGACTGCAGGGTGGCGTTGTAGGCGGCGTCTTTCTCTGCAGTGGCGTCGGGACACTCCTGGTCGTACCACTGGTTTCGGCGAGGGCGTTGGTAGCCAATCACCTCTTCAGCATCCGCACGCATGGAGTTGGAAATGTGTGTCCACTGCGCGCATATATCATCGATTGGAGGAGTGCTTTGAAGCAGGAGTGAGAGTCGAGTGGCGAAAGCATCGGCTGTCTGTTTCGATTGCAGCTTGTCGACGTCTAGCTTTCTCTGTGTAGGGTTGCGTGTATTCTTAGCTGCGTACAGACGTGTACGGATCTTGGCTGCAACAAGATAGTGATACGAGTCAATGTTTGCACCACGGATCGTGCATACATCCAATACACTGGAAGAGTGCCTTCCGTCAATCAAAACGTGATCAATTTGATTTTTGGTTTTTTGATCAGGGGACATCCAGGTGGCTTTATGAATATTGAGATGCTTGAATCTAGTGCTACTTACGACCATGTTTCGTGCTGCGGCGAAGTCAATCAGCCTCATTCCGTTATCGGAGGTGTTGTCGTGGAGGCTGAACTTTCCGACTGTTAGACCAAAAATATTTTCCTTTCCCACCTTAGCGTTGAAGTCACCTAGCACGATTTTTACGTCGTGATGGGGGCAGCGCTCGTAAGCATTTTTAAGGCGCTCGTAGAAAATTTCCTTGATCTCATCGTCCTTGTCTTCTGTCGGAGCGTGCGCACATATTAGGCTTATATTGAAAAATCTAACCTTTATGCGGATTAAGGCAAGTCGTTCGTTCACAGGTGTGAATAGCAGGACGTGGGGCCGTGGTCTCTTGCCAACTACAAATCCGCATCCAAACTTGTGCTTCTCCGCATGGCCGCTGTAGTAGACATCACAAGGTGCATGCCGAATGCAACCCTGTCCCTTCCATCGCATTTCTTGGATAGCAGTGATATCAGCTTTGTATCTTTCCAAGACATCAGTCAGTTGGATAGAGGCACCTTCCCAATTAAGGGTTCGGACATTCCAGGTGCATATCCGTAAATCATTATCAGTTTTTCGTTTGCGGTAGTCGTCATCAGATTTGGGGATCATTTTTCTTCTTTTCTTATTTGTTTTCATTGAAATTTGTTTTTACGGGTGGGCTTCAAACCCGACGCACGACCTATTTTAAGCCTAGGGAGGCCCGCCGCTCAGATAAGCCGCCAAACTAACGGTTGTCAGTTTTGACGTTGCCCAGGAAACACCACGTGGAGGTTTGAGTCGACTTGAGGCAATTTCACAAAGATTATGCTGGCCTCGCCAGGTTGAGACAGTCAGACATGTTACATTGTTACATCGCCCCCAGATTCCCACTATAGTACTAAATTCAGTACTTTTTTTTTTAAAGTACCACAGTGCCCCCGCGCTATTTTTTTAGTACTTTTTACAAATATTGTTTAAAAACAATACTATTATTTAAATTAATTAAAAGTAAAATAATTAAAAAATTTTAAAATGGCAGAGTTTTGGGCTAAAGTTGGTGCAATTAAAAATAAAAATTATTAACTTATGTTACCGGTCATAAATATAAAACTGTTATGACTTATGGTCATAAATATAAAATTATCAAATGATTACTTTACATACCTTATTCGTCAGCTAACGATAAACGTATTTTTTCATTTAGAAATTTAATCAAAACAAAATGTCGAAATAGGCTTCAGGTAAAGACCCTTTCAAGATTAATACAAACAAAAAATTAAATTCAAATGAAGCGTAATAGCATTACATTAAAAAAAAAATTTTAAAAAAAAATCAAAAACATTGATATTAAAGACTTATTAGGTTAAAAAAAGCATACCTGATAAAGTATTCAATTTTATTTATTATCAACTAATTACTTTTCTAATTTAAAGTTCCTTGCATAAAATACAATAAATAAATAATAAAAAAAAGTTAATTTATGTTTTATATATATGTTTCGTAATTTGTTAATTTTAATTTAGAAACTTAAAACTTTCTTATGTTTGTTTAATTTTATTTTATGTTGAACTAATAAAAACATGTAAAGGTTCAAATTTTTATTTTTGAAATCCGCTAAGTACCAAACCGAAATTTGGAATTATCTTCCCTATTGATGTGACGGGTAGCTTTGCACGTTTATACTCTCCCATACTGAGTATGTATTAATGAGCGCATAAAAGAGCATACTGAGAACAAGCCAGTGATAAATGAACACATGACGTAATAAAGAACTATTTCTTAAATCCAATGTAGTTGCGAGGCTTCCAACACTTTACACAATTCTGAATTACAATTGTTCAGGCATGGCCGCTAAACAACTGATGACATCTACCTTACACAGTAAACTGCTTTTTGCAGAATTCTTATAAGACTTTAGGTGATTTTTTTGTGCTCTGGTTTATATTGCAAAATTAAATAAATGTGTAGTGGACGAGCTGTCAAAAGCAAGCATGCCGACAGACGGATAATGTGGAATACAGGTAAATAGGCGGACATATAAAAATGCAGACGATTAGTTTAAAAAACTCTGGCTCATCGCCATGAATGAATTTCTTAATACACTAAATTGCAATGGGGTCAAAGTGGTGGCTTATGCGGATGACGTGGTTGTTATGGTGTCAGGACTGTTCCCCTCTACGCTCAGTGAGCTAATGGAGGTTGCTTTGGGAAAACTCAGTGTCTGGGCTGCCAGGTGCGGCCTAGGAGTTAACCCTAGCAAGACGGAACTGATGTTATTCACCACAAAAACCAAAGCGCCACAATTTGTCCTTCCAAAGCTCAATAACCAACCTCTTACACTATCCAGTAGCGCAAAATACCTAGGTGTCATTCTGGATCCTAAGCTAAGCTGGAAAACTAACATCGAACAAAGGGTCAAGAAGGCCTGTATAGCCTTCTACGCCTGCAAAAAAACCTTTGGTAGAAAATGGGGTCTTCAACCAAAAATGCTCTTATGGCACAGCAGTAGTGCGACCCATCTTGGCGTATGGTGCACTAGTATGGTGGCCTGCACTGAATAAAGCATACAACACAACTAAACTAGCTCGGATCCAGCGATCCGCATGCATAGGTATCACGGGGGGTATCCGCTCATGCCCCACTGATGCACTTAATGTCCTGACACATTTACTCCCCATAGATTTACACATTAAGCTTACCGCAACAAACAGTGCAGTCAGACTCAGAGAGTCGTACAACTGGCGAAATAGACCATATGGACACAGCAACATTCTTAATCCGCTACCTCGGGAACTGCTTCCTGGAAAAACGGACTACGACACCCCCAAACTCGACTTCACGAAATCCTTTACAACCAAGTTTCCCACCAGGGTGGAATGGCGCAATGGGGGAATTGATCTAGCCTTCGATGTGTCCTTTTACACGGATGGCTCCAAGATGGAGTGCGGAGTGGGAGCGGGCATATACTCTGAGAAACAGGGGGTGGCGGACTCGTTTCGTCTACCAAACTCAGCCAGCGTCTTTCAGGCCGAGCTTTTTGCGATAAGAGAAGCTTGTCGCACCTTAAGGAGAGCTAATACCAACCACCTTAACGCAGCTATTCTGACGGATAGCCAAGCTGCCGTTAAATCTTTAGCTGCGATCACGACCAACTCCAAACTGGTAAGGCAGTGTAAGGATGAACTGGCCCGGCTAAGTCACCAACTTAGCATTACCATAATCTGGGTTCCCGGCCATAGGAACATTTATGGTAATGAAAAGGCGGATGAATTGGCCAGGCGGGGTTCTTCCCTTGACGTTTCCAGAGCGGAACCAGTCGAAGTTCCACTGAACACAGTCAAGGGAGGAATTCGTTCTTACTACTTAACCTTAGCCGGTCGTAGATGGAGAGAACTACCAACCTGCAGCACATCAAGAAAAATATGGCCCCTCTACAATATAGGCAGAACTCAACAGTTGCTATCAAAGCCCCGGAGCGACATAGCCAGATTAACGGCTATTATTACGGGTCACTGGTGCATCGGAGTTCATGCCGAGAGAATCGGACTACCTTTCAACACCCACTGTCGCAGCTGCGATGACCCAAATGAAAAAGAAACACTAACACACTTTCTGTGCACCTGCCCGGCCCTGGCCAGGTCCAGACTAGCAACGCTTGGCAGGCCCTTCCTCAGCAACCTAGAGGAACTCTCAACAACAAAAATCAACAATCTCCTAACGTTCATCAATCGCACCGGATGGTTATAACCTAGCAGTGCGCTGCCCAGTCAACCAACAGAAACACGAGGTTATGGTATCAAAACGGCTCACTAGAGCTACTTGGATCCTACTTGCATGTAGAATCACCATCTAAACCAACCAACCAACCAGTTTAAAAAACTAATATTTTTAAACTGGAACAAAAACTTATGTATGAATTTACAGTAAGGTGGAGCGAAAACTATTGGTTTTTTGCAAATTTTATTTTGCCCGGCCGCGGTAAAGTTGAGAATAAATGTAAAACTTATTATAAAGTGTTTGCGCATTATATTTAATAGGTATTGCTAAGAAAGTACTGCTAGATTCTTTACTAAAGTACTGTTAGACCCTTTAATCTAAAATTATTGGAACAATGTATAACCCAAAACTACTAATTTTAAAACATGATTTTAGAAAATTAAAAATCTTTCAAAAACTTGTTATTCGTATTAAATAAAACAAAAAAAAAATGTTGTTTTTTATATGAAACAAAAGTAGATTCCTGAGGGAAAAAATATTATCGGGATATAGTACATCTATATCTATACTATTATATAAAAGGACACTCACGAAATTTTAAGCCAGACAAGCTCGGTAACCTCTAAACCGATTATTTTTTGATAATTCTGTATATTAGTTCTTTGATTACAATTTGATAATTTTGATAATTCATTTATTATTCAATTCCTATGATAATTTCCAGTGTCATAGCTTACTAAGTTTTTCGAAAAGTCTATTCTTTAATTATTACAAAATTCACGTATTTTATTTGAAGCTTACAACAAACACCATATTACAACAGCAAACAAAGGTTTCCTCTCCTTGTCGCGAGAGTTTCTCACAATTTAACACGACAGGCATGTTGTGTAGTTGCTTTCAGGGAGATTCTTGCTGTCAAGGTTGATTAATGCAGGTTAAGTCCTTGAAAGAAGCTCGGTCGAACTGTCAGAATGGATGAAAGGAAATCAAGAAAAAAAACCTGAATCTGTAAAATTTTTAGGTAACAGCTACTTAGACAGTTTGAACAAAAGCGAAAAAAGAGAGAAAAACTCTCAAGTGACTTAACCTATATTAATCAACCTTGCTTGCTGTCATACATTGTTGATTAATTTTCTTTGCAAATGTTTTGAGGGGAGTTGCCAGAACTCAGTTATAAGCATAAATTGTGGTTTGCAGCCTTGCCTGCTAACTTTTCCCGACTTGGGATTGTATTAGTCTATCTATCTATACTATCTATATATCTATCTATATTGTTAAAAGCGTTGTGACACTGCACGGATGTTTGACAATCACGCGAGAACCACTGAACCGATTTAGACGATAAGGTACCAAACCATTTGTTATTTCAACGAAATCGTGGTAGGCTATTAAAATTTTCCACTCCTACTTCTCACGTCTACAATATGCTAAAAATGCTATACATCAGACGGTTTTGGTCGTACAAGACTAAAATTTGGTAATTTTATTTGTATGGTTACTTTCGACAGCTGTTCTATAAATGGATTTCCACGCCCCCATTTAAGAACCCAAAAACCAATGAAAATGCTTTATTTCAAACGGTTTTGGTCATATAATACTACATCTAAATTGGGCGAAATGACTCATATTTGCGAAAGTATCTCATTTCGTTTAACAACTGGTTCTTTGTTTTGTTTTTACTGGTTGATATTAATGATGATACACGTGTACAAAATGATTTGTTGTTTGAAGTTTTCTTTTGTTTTTAGTGTGTTCGGTGTTTTTTTATACATTCTCCATTGAATGCGTTCAAAATAGTTTGTAATACGTTTTAAGAACGTATCCAATCTAATTAAATTGTTTTAATTGCAAATTAATTGCAAATGAGAATTTGTATGGGATATTAAATGGTCTGAATGGCTGAATGGTCTGAAATGAGTCATTGGGTCAATGTAAACGTAGTATACGACAAAAATTCGATGAAGTAGTTTGTAATATTTGAATTTTTTTTTTTAAAGAAATTATTTTTTAAGCTGAAGAAATGAAAAAAGCTGAAAAATATAATAACATTTTGAAAAAATGAATTTGTATACAAAAAATAATAGGGGGTGGTAGCCCATGATTTTTAATGATAGAAACTGATAGAAAAAAATTTGCAACAAAAATCAATTTTAGCCAATTTCTTGAGCACAAATAGAATATTTTAAAGGTTTTGTGAAAACAAAATAAAACATTGAATTGGTGAAGTAACGGTTAATCTTTTCTCATTTCTCCAAATTAACTTAGTTGACCTTTCAGACAAAGAAAATTTTATGAACATCGATTTGAAAATGGCCGAGATGCTGGCTTGCAAATTAAAAAATTGAAATTTTAATCGGGTTTTCCTCATCCTAATTCTCAAAAAATGTCATTCTCTTATATTGAGAAAAATTGTAGTTTTTAAGATATCGCAATAATTTTGATGTCATAATAACGGAAATTTTCAATATACTAGATATACGAACAAAATATTTTCGAAAAATCTTTCGTTTACTGTTATTTTTATTAATTAACGTCTTTTCACGAAAACTATAATTTCCGAGATATAGCCAAAAGTTCCATGTCATAATAATGGAAATTTTTGCAAATTTTGGAAGAAAATATTCAGGTTTAGAATCTAAGTTAAAAAATTAAATGTTTTTATTGCAAATTTAAAAAATTTTTTACCAATATTTTTTATAACCTGTTATGCAGGACTTTTTAAAAATCAAAATACAGAAAAAGCCAAGCAACTTTATGTCACCATAACAATAACTGTTAGAAGGCAATTCAAATTAAATAAAGTACCTAATTTTTGAATATGTATACCATTTTTTAATTATTAAGGAAACACAAATATTTTTATATTTTGCATTTGAAGATAAAAAAATACTCTAAAAAAACCCGCGAAGCAGCGGGTATATGCTAGTTATTAATAAGAGGAGATATGTTTTGATCACAATTTATAACTGAATTTGAATTTTTGAGCAAAAGTATGGAATTTTTAACAATGTTTTTGTGTTTAGAATCGAATCCAGTAATTAGTTTGTGATTAGTCGAGAAATTTTCAGGAAGTAAATTTGCAATGTTTAAATCACCAGAGATTGCACAATTTTTTCCGCATTCCGTTTTTTTATGACCCGTAAAATTTTTATTGATTTTGTAATCATCAGAATTTGTTTCCACAAAGTTAAAGGCATTTGTAAAGAATTTACTAGTTTCATGACGAACACTATTTAAAACCATATTTTTCGAAAATTTCAAACGATCTTTTAAGTCATTTAATAGCACGGTGTGACGACTTAAAAAGCACAACCAAACTATACAAATTCTGAAAGAAGAACATGTTGAGAGTCCATCGTACCTGTAGCTCGTCCCTGTAACAAAATCGGCAAGTTATCGATTTGTGTGACGTAACGCGTTATCGATCACTAGTAACCGATTTCGTGAAAACTAATGCTTGTGTACGTTGAAAGCGGTAAAAATTCGGTCCGTGATGAAAAAGAACAGAAATCGAGAAGAAACGTTGCGAAATCGAGTTAACTGGCAAGCATTTATTTTATGTGCGCTAAAATTTTATAATAAAAAAGTGATGGTCTTGTTATTAAAAAGTGAGTATTTGATTATTTATATGTGTTGTAATGTTTGCGGAAATAATCAACTATTATGAATGTAAATAATTTGACAATAAGTGATGTGTAATATAAACTTAGCAAATATTTGCAACCGGGTTCTTTTGCATTGCTCTAACAAACATTTTGTTTCTTAAACTTCCTTCTTTTATGTACATGGGCATTCTTTTAAAATCGCATTACCTTGAAAGTTAAAACGTTTTAAAACAAAAACAGTATTATAATCAGAGTATTACATTAAAAAAATGTAACTTAAGCGAAAGTACCCGTTTTAGAAGAATAATTGCGAATACTTGATATTTAATACATACACAACATTACTGTCATTTATACAGATCGGTAGAATTCTCACTTACCCCAGAGTGAGTGAGAAAAACATGAAGTTTTATCGATTCACTTTTCTTACACAAACACTTTTTTTAAAGATTCTATTGAAGTGAAATCGGAACATGTGACAACTTATCGATTTGGAACAAACGAATAGAACAGAAATCTATTCAGATTATTACACAAACAGTGTAGGTGAGAATTACGTCAGAGTGACGTCGAATCGGTAACATGGATCGGTAACTGCGATCGTTACGATTTACAAGAACTAGCTACTGGTCTGACCTCTCATTGTCGTCACAATTTTTTTTTAATTATTTTTATAGTTGAAGTGTTCGAATTTTGTCGAAGCGACATTAGATGAATTTTTACAGCCATGTGCCTTGTTGGAAATGAAAAATAAAATCCACTTTTGTTAAGTAGAATTTTGCGTTAAATAAGGCTATGTAAAAAAATCCGATAAAATACGAAATTAAGCTAGTAATGAAGCAAATTTTTGTACTTTTCTTTAATTTATGAAAAAAAATTGGTGTTTCCATAATTTTTCTTTAAATAATATTCCATTAATGGCATTTTTTTATTTACAAAAACAGTTGTTTTTAGTTGCACGTAAAAATACTTTTCCAATTCGTTTAGTTGCGGCAATTTTAAACGTTTTTTTTTCTTCGTAAAACGATTCACATGTTTTTGTTTGCTACCATACAAAATGCTCCCTTCGTTTTCGACAAATCGATTTCGTTCAAATTTTGCAAAGTAGGGTTTTAAGAGCCGTGAAATTTTTTTTTGGCATCAGATTTAAAACAACAAACCATTTCCCTAATGAATGTATGTGGCTATAGTACAAAAATGTTAGAAAATTCCAAAAAAGAGAAAATTAGGTGAGGTAAAAATAATTGCACGTCTGAGGACAAAAATGCGCCCAAAATAAATTGCAAAGGACTTTGTGCTAAATTTTTCCTTCCAATTGTATTGGTTTATAGAAAAGGAGCCTTAACTACATGCAAGAATATGCAGCAAACTTTTTGTTTTTCTGTGACGAGTGCAGAGTCTGAAAACAAGCAACTTTTTAATAAGGCATCAAAACAATTGGCTAAATTCGATAACGCGACTCAGATATCTGAAGACATCAGTTCCACTTGGGACGCTTCGACTAACACCACTGAGCACATATAACAAATATATGGGCATTTCCATCGTAACTCACACGACATGCGTGTAACTTAAAGCTTCGTTTTCTCGGAAGTTTATGTTATTAATGCAATAAAATTTATTATGTTTATATGTCTTACAAGAAATAGTAATGGTATGATCTACCAAAATTATCGTTCCTGTAACTAATTATGAATGGCAGTGGTAAATATGGGCGTAACTCACGCGACAAAAAAAGGAAGTGTGTTTTACAAGCAAGTTTAGATTGTAAAAACTCGGCGAATTTTCCCATATAATTTGTTTTTGTTTTTAATTTATAAATTATGGGAAAACAGTTTCCACTTTACACTACAGTGCAGACGATTTGATCATCATAGTTAATGAACTTATATAGAAATTACTTAAATTAATAAAATTAAAATGTTTCTCATAGATATATAATATCATAAAATAAGAAGTTTGTAATAAGTCACGGTAGACTTTTCTGTGGAAATGCCCATATTAATACACATAAGACTATTAAAGATACTTGCAAGCGACAACAACAAAAACTCTTACATCGAGACCGTGATAATTGACATAAAAAATTAAATTAATAAAAACTTAAACATATTGAAAAAATCTGAACCAGTGAAGATATAAGTGAAAGTATCTAATTTTTCGGCCTTTGTAGTCTAGTGGAGAGTGCGCTAGGCTATCAACCCAGAGGTCCCTGGTTCGAATCCGGGTTCGGGCTTGGTTCTTTTCACTTTCTTTGTTCTTTCCTACATTTAAGGGTTATTTAAAACTAAAAATCGACAGCTAAAATTGTGGAAAATGTGGAATTAAAGGACAGAAACAACTAAGGGCTTGAAATGCTTGCCGAGGTTAAGGCATAACACTAGAATCGGTTAAAAGCAATTCAAATTGTCTTTTACGGTTGTTTCACCTAATTAATAATTCACTTATGGTTCCAATCAATTCCTCTAAATAAATCTATCCCTTTCCTTTCAGGTCAAAGAACAAAGCAGCTACACATTCTTCCTCGACTCTTTCTTTTTCTCCACCTCCAGCTTCTCTCTCCGTTAAAACAAACGAGCTACCAGCTGCTACTCATGTCACTGCACCTCGCAAATTGATCCATCAGTTCGGAACCTCATGGACATCATCCGAATGGGATAGCAGGATCAAAAAATTAGAGAGCGTGAACAAAAGTTTTAAAACTACATTGTTTATTAAAGGCGTAGCAGTAAAAACAAGCGTATCCTGGATGCAAAATTACTTTGGAAGGAAATTCGGTATCGCAATTTCTAACTACTGGAAGTCGTCTTCCAAGGCCAGGAAATTATGCAATTTTAAACTTAATATTCCAACTGAATATTCCTGAAATCCTCTGGTGACAGTGTGTTGCATGGCCAGTGGATAATTTCCGAATGGATGGATAAGCCTGGAAATAAGCCGATGACACGTATATCTAGCAGCGAGAACAACAGATTTTCTTATTCTAATTCTAATAACAAGTCTAATAACTACACAAAAAACTACCAGTAAGCCTAGAAATAATGCTAGCTCTAATTCTACTTCGTATTTTAATTCTGCGTACAACTCTACTTTTAACTCTAGCATTAAATCCAATTCACACTCAAACTTTAACTCTACGTTAAATTTTAAGCCTTTTACCGTCCCTAATTCTAATTCTAACTCTAATAATAATTGTAATAATAATTATTCTCATAGCAATAATTCTAGTTCGATTGCTAATACAAATACATATTACCCTTTTTCGAAGTCTTATTCTTATTCAAGAAATACTATACTTAATTAAACATTAATTTGACGTATCATGTCTCCAAACCGTCCTTAAAAAGATTACCTAATTCCCGTCCTAGCGCTGACCCCAATTGGAATCTTAAAACCAATATCTTTCCTATTTTTACTCCTCAAATATATGCTTATTCGAATCGAATAATTTATTCTCTTCAGCTCTCTCACCCCAAACGAGTCTCATTCAATCTTAATACTAACTTAGACACACCAGCAAAAAAAATGAGAGTAACATACTCCATCCTAACTTTGTCCATTCCCATACTCTAAAACCATCTCCTTCTGTTCCAGTCACAAGTGGAGCCTCTAATCAAGCTGGTAGCCTCACATCTTTCATAGACCCTCTTCTCTTTCTCGCCTAAGAGAGACTAGTGTCTACAACAATGTGCATCTGTATCTTGCTTACTTGCATAAAGCACCGGTCTCTTCCTGTATAGAAGGCAAGACCAAGACAAACCTCAAAGCCTTGATTCAGCAAGAAGGTCTACCTACTGATGTCGATGAATTGAGCCAATTATTTACCAGATTCCACGTGCAACTTGGCTTGACGAGCCATCAAGTCAAAGAAGATCTTGACACATATGCTACTCACATATGCCTGTGAGGTCAAAACATATATATTATCTTTAAAAGTCCCGTAAAGAGCAGCAACAATATTATGCCCAATCAAAACCCCATTCCATTTTTTGTCACTCTTTACTACCAAAATGTAAGAATATCATGCACCAAAATCTCTACAGTGTTCCTTAATTCACTTAAGCTTCCCTACGACATATTTGCCCTTACCGAGACCAATCTTACGCCCGACTTCAAGGATATTGAGGTTTTTGCATCCGATTTCGTGGTTTTCAGAGACGATGGTCTCGACAAAGATGATCTCTCCTCAGGTCGTGGCGTCCTTCTTGCTATTCACAATCGCTTCGATCCAACCTTTATAAAAAATTCCACACTGCTAACGTTGAATTTATATGCGCCAAAGTTTGCATCGCAAAACGAAATATATTCATTATCTGCTATTATATTCACCCGTCAATAGAGTAGCTATGACAGTTCTAATCCAAAAACGCGTGTATTTCCTTATGGGCCTCCAAATTCACAAAATTGTGAGGTGCAGCGCAGTCGGCGTCGTACGATCGGTCAAGTTGGCCGATAGTAGGGTGGCTGAAGCGTGTTGTTGTTGTTGCAAATTGGCGATAAGCATGCAAGATGTACGGACGGAGGGATAGCTAGGGGGGTATGATTGGTCAAGCTAGCTGAAGTAGGATAGCTGGAGCGTGTTGTTGTCGTTATGAATTGGAGATAAGCATGCAATACAGGCAGATGGACGGACGGACGGATAGATGTTGTTGCTATAAATCAAAACCGCAAGTTTAAGCTATGGAAACAGTGCAGAAGTAAAATATTTTTTATTTTTCCCATGCTTGTTTAATATGTTTATGAATTTAAGTATTCACAAAAATTTCAAGTTAAATGTGATAAGCCTTCGGCTTCATAGTAAGCATAATAAGCGGACCCAAACCGCAAGTTTAAGATAAGGCAGCAAGGTAGTTGTTAAGCATTTTAATAAATTTAATATGAGTTGGTTGACTAATGTAAAGACAAAGTATGGAAGCAGCAAAGGCGGCTGCGACGGCTGCGGGGGTTAATGATAAAATTAAGCTAGAGAGTCAAAACGTCATCATAAGCATGACCATACTCAACTGTGCCGTTATAAATAAAGCAAAACGAGCTGATTTATATATGAATCATTATTGTTCTTTTATTGATTTGTTATATATAAATTGTGAAAAAAATTGATTTTGTATTTAAATTATTCTTATGATTTTATTTGTTAGAGGAGTGTATGGACTACCAAACAGTAAGCTGACGTTTTGTCTGGAATCGGTTTGTTT
The DNA here is from genome assembly GCA_963920525.1 of Dichetophora obliterata. NCBI lineage: Eukaryota > Metazoa > Arthropoda > Insecta > Diptera > Sciomyzidae > Dichetophora > Dichetophora obliterata. The sequence goes on from OY986438.1 coordinate 79,678,440, forward strand.
GCTTCGGTGTAAAACTCAATTCGTACATCAATAGGTCCTGTTTTAACTGCGTTATTTTGATGTGTTACATCAACAACAATAAGCGGTGCTGTTGCCTTATATTCATCAACATTGAGCGGATGTTGTGGAATTTATAGCGTAAATGATCATTATTTTTACTCTGGCTTAAAGTGAAGTCTTATAGAAAATTTTTCCCCTCGAAAATTAATAAGGTCACCGTCTTGATTTAAGACTTTTATCATTATGCTGTTTATTTGTTGACAGTTGACGGGTAAGTAAATGACATTTCGAGGTTTTTCATTTATTTTATATCCTGGTGAGACATCGAGAGGAAATTCGTGAATTGTATGAACTGATGTGTTGTTAATATATGATCCGGTTGTCAAGTTGCATTCAATTCGTATTGTGTTAATATTTGTAATATTTAAAGGTAAATCAGATTCAAACTTTTTTCTAGTTTTATCTGACTGACCTATATGTATATATTCCGTTTTTTCTATCTCTTGTAACGGATCTATAGGAACAACTTCTATAAATTCCTCATACGCCAACTCATTTACTATCAACTTTCTTATACTGAATCCCAGCACCTGTCCTATACTGTTTGGTTTTGAAAAATCTATGTCCACGGAGGATACAATTTCAATTTTAAGAGTGTTGTTTTTTGATTTAATTTCCAGGAAAATTGAATCATCAAGGTCTCTTACGGCTGATTTCAAGAAAAACCCAATATCCTCAAATTCATATGAACCAACTGGTATTGTAATAGTATGCGGCCCAATATGAAATAAATTGTTGTGGACATCTACATTGGGTATAGAATTAAATGTTACAAAGTCTACAAGTCCGCAAACATATTTTGTTGACAATTCAATTGGTGGAAAATATTTTCCAATAAGAGTTGACGTGGTTCCGCTTAAAGAGATTGTTATAGACATTATGAGTAGTCGTAATGAACTGAGCATCTATACATATTTTCCCCCGATTTAGTATTAAATAATTACTAAAATAGTTTACAATTTTCTTTATTCATATTCAAATTAAATTTTACTCAAAACATGAAGATAATAACTGATACTGATAGTGATATTGATACTTATCTGATATTGATGCTGATACTGATCGGATGCTGATACTTATCTGATACTGATCTGATACTGATCTGATACTGATCAGATACTGATCTGATACTGATCTGATACTGATCTGATACTGTTCTGATGCTAATCTGTTACTGTAGTAAACAATTTTACAGTTAGATGTAGCAAGTCGTTAACAATTATTAATAACTAGTTGACATTAACTAATTTGTTCATGTCAACATTTTCGATTATTCTCATAAAAACGATAAATTGATTCTATTTTCATATGTGTGTTTTATTTGGGCGTTTATTACATAGAATAAAAGCATAATTCAAATAGTATTTCCATTTAGTCCTAAATCAACTCTCGATCGAGGACATATAAAAAGAATCTGTTATCAACATTAAACATAAAAATTGTAAGTTCTTGGGATTTCAGCTTTAATCATGAACGAAATATTAAATGTCCTTAAAAAACCAATATATGATGAGAGTATTATAAAGAGGGATTACCATAGCTACTCTCCATATTTAAAATCATTCAACAATAATGATGAGATTCGTATACCAATTCAAAATCAGGACCTCTTTGTCTTACCAAGTGAGAGTATGATTTACATTCATGGCTTCATAGTAAAACGTGAAGGTGGAAAAGATGTGGCAACAACAGGTGTGAAATTTAAAAATAACTTTGTGTCATATTTGTTTGACGAAATTCGATATGAAATTAATGGTTTTGAAGTTGATCGTACACGCAATCTTGGAATTTCATCCACCATGAAAAATTTTGTATCATTGAATAAAGCTGAAAGCGATACATTAAAAAACGCTGGTTGGTGCCCTGATGAAAGTCTTACTTTGGAAAAAAATCACTTTAGTTGCTGTATACCACTAAAAATGTTGATGGGATTTGCTGAAGATTACACTAAAATAATATTAAATTCGAAGCATGAGCTTATCCTTCAACGTTCTTCATCTAATGATAGCTCATATTATCCTACTAATGCCGCAGATCAATTGAAATTGACAATACTGGATATAACATGCAAAATGCCTCACATACAACTATCGGACTTTTCGAAATTGGAAATGTACAAGATAATTAATAATGAAAACCCTATTTTAATGGCTTTTCGAAGTTGGGACTGTCATGTAAATCCTAGGATTTCAGAAAGTAAAAGTACAAAGGTTTTATGGAATGTAAAACTGAGTCAGCAAAATGAAAGACCTAGATTTCTTATTATTGGCCTACAAAATGAGAGGAGCAAAGAGGAAGGAAATACATTCGACCATTGTAATATAACTAATTTAAAAGTTCATTTAAACTCTGATTCATATCCCTATGATGATTTAAATACGCGCTTTGAAATGGGACAGTATGCTATTTTATATGATATGTATGCAAAATTTCAACAAAGTTATTATTATATGCGGGAACCTCAACCATTGCTCAATGTTGCTGAATATAAGGCAACAGCGCCGCTTATTGTTGTTGATGTAACACATCAAAATGAAGCAGTTAAAACAGGACCTATTGATGTACGAATTGAGTTTTACACCGAAGCAAACAAACCGATTCCAGACAAAACGTCAGCTTACTGTTTGGTAATCCATGATCGTTTAATTGAATACACTCCTCTAACAAAGGAAATCATAAGAATTATTTAAATATAGCAAATCAATAAAAGAACAATAATGATTCATATATAAATCAACTCGTTTTGTTTTATTTATATCAGCATAGTTGCGTATGGTCATGGTTATGATATCGCTTTCAATCGTTAGCTTAATTTATTCTGCTGCTTTCATACTTTGTTTTTACATTAGTCAGCCAACTTATATTAAATTTATTAAAATGCATAACAACTACACTCTTTACTTCTGTACTGTTTCCTTATCTTCAGCTTGCGGTTATGGGTCTGGACTTATCACCTTAATCTTGAAATGCTGATTTATAACAACAACAACACCACCGAAGTTTATGTAGCGACTTAAATCTATAAACATTATGCTCGCTTTGAAGCTTGGGCTTATCACCTTCTAGCTATCTCCCCGTCCGTCCATCCATCTGACTATCTGTCCGACTGTCTGCCCATACGTCTTCTATGCTTGCTTATCTCCCACTTTAGCTAGCTTGACCAATCGTACCCCCCTAGCTATCCCTCCGTCCGTACATCTTGCATGCTTATCGCCAATTTGCAACAACAACAACACGCTTCAGCCACCCTACTATCGGCCAACTTGACCGATCGTACGACGCCGACTGCGCTGCACCTCACAATTTTGTGAATTTGGAGGCGCATAAGGAAATACACGCGTTTTTGGATTAGAACTGTCATAGCTACTCTACTCCCGTCTCAACCAGTGGTTGTCAGTTTTCAGTAGACGCAATAAATTCACTTTTGGATCTTATGAAAAAATTTGACACCGTTAAATTTCTGGGTGACCTTAATCTTCCCAACCTTCAATGGGTCTTCTCTGATGACGAATCCTACTATTTTTCTTCAAATCCTACCTCTGAAAAAGAAATTCTGTTCACTAGCTGTATTTCAGACTACGGCCTTAGTCGACCGAAGTTACTGACAATTTAGGTAGGCTTCTTCGGATTCAGATAACTGTATAGTATCCGCAAATAACATCATTTTCAACTGATTCACACAATGTGTCCCTTTCATCAGACAGAAAAACTTTTCGTCATGTCCTCCCTGGTACAATTAGGAACTACGTGTACTCCGTTACAAAAGAAGCAAACTTTGGTGCGCATATTTAATTTCTCGTTCTTCTCTGGATCTTCATGCCTATAACCTTTTTTCCGCACTCTGTGAAACGCTATACGAGTCTTATCTTGCTCATATTCAAACTTAATTGTTGTCGGATACTAAAAGCTTCTACAAGTTCATCAATATCAAAAGAAAATCTGACATCTACTCTTACTTTTTCCGACACCTCCTCAGACAACCTGGAAATAATTGCAAACCTATTTGAAAATTTTTTCAGTCAGTCATGCACAAATCATAACGATGACTAGATTACGAATATCTTTTTTTCTTTAGGAACTACCCTCAAACGTCGCGGACTTCTGTTGATATGTGCTAGGACTAGCTGATGTGCTAGGACTAGCTGATGTGCTAGGAAAGATAAATAATCTAAAGGATGATTATTCTGCTGGACCTAGGGTTGCCAGATTTGGAAAGTACAATATCGGGACATTTATAGAAAATTCCGGGATTTTACAGACTTCGCCGGGACATTTTTTGCTTAAGAAATACTTCAAAACTAAAGATAGGTCTTTATGTAAATATTTATTAAAGGATGAACATTTAATATATGTACATAAGGGCGTAAACTTTTTTTTTTTAATTTTAGGGGGCTGAAGCGGCATCCGGAAGTTCATCACGAAAAACAATTTTGAGAATTTTTTCAGATTTTTTGAAATAATTTTTCAAAACAACACTTGTTATTTTTACCCAGAAAGGGAGCCTAACTGAAAAAAAATCTGTTTCAAAGATCTTATTTGGAAAGAAAAATGTTAAAATTTTACTTTCGTGAGCTTGAAAGAGGAGTTTCGATTTTTTTCTGCACAGTACAGACACACAAAGGATTTTTTTTTAAAAATAATTTGATTTTTTTTATTTCCACTTTAAATTTCTCAAAATTTTCGCTTATAATAAAAAATTCAAGCATGCAGTTTCAAACAACCCTTAATTTTAAGTAATTTAAAGAAAAAAAATCAATAATTTATCTATCCTTTTACTAAAGTAATGCGCATTTAAAGTTTGGAAAAAAAATCATTTTTAAGTAAATTTATTAGTGTGAGCAAAGGTTTTACAAATAACAGTTATAAGGGCTTTGGTATGAGGGTTACCATGTATCACGAGGTAACAAATTAAAGTTTAGCCAAAAACCATTTAGAATTGATAATTTTTATAGAAATTTTTGTTCTGTTTTAAATATTTCTTGCGGCCGTTCTCAACCACTTGGAACAAATCTTGAAAGCTCTACTCAGATTTGGTAAGATGTCGGTAACCATTTGCAGCAGCAACACCACGTTCATTTATATCATTCACAACGAAGAAGCATTTGATAGTGTCCAAGGCTTGCAAATAAGAGGGGTTTTTTTTTCTAAGTATCTGGGTCGCTTTCCAAAAAATCAGTGCCAATATTAGTGGAGTCAAAGAACTTTATGCTATTTGTGGTGATATAGCTGAACGTGGTGTTGCTGCTGCAAATGGGTACCGACATCTAACCAAATCTAAGGAGAGCTTCCAAGATTTGCTCCAAGTGGTTGAGAACGGTCGCAAAAAATATTTAAAACAGAATAAAAATTTCTAAAAATAATATCAATTCTAAATGGTTTTTGGCTAAACTTTAATTTAATATGTACATTATACATATGTAAAGTATAAGATTAAGAGAAGTCATTTTATCGCATTTGGTATTTAAATTTAAATTTCACAAAATAAGATAACAACTTATTGCCACATATGTTTCATGTTTCAATTGGCGGCATTAATTAATGGACAAGCCTTTGGCGAATCTCAAAATAATTTTAAGCTAAAACATTGTTCTTAATCAAATCAAAAGACATTCGGTTCCTATCTTTTAAACACAAATTATTTAGAAGACAAAAACTTTTTCACAATAAGCATTGCTAACAGGCATTAAAAATTAAAATTTTTTAAATAAAATGGATGAATATTTTACTTATAAGTAAATCGGCTAAGTAGCTATGTCGTAGCTAATAAATGGTGTTTTAAATAATTCACTACATTTTATAAAAATTTATCAGCATCAAAAAGTAATTTTATTTGTTTCTCATAGCTCATATATTTTAAAAGGCGTCTTACCTTATGTTAGGTTAGGTTAAGGTGGCGGCAGGTCTTTAGACCAGCCCACTTATGCCATATTATTCATCCGTTATGATACCACAGAATGGTAATCAAGTGAAACTTTTGTGTAGGTTGTTCTTAATGTGGCAGAAGCTATAGAAACATGTGTTATTAAATCCAAAGCAAGTGCTATAGTTACTTAGTTACAGTAATTTACCTACCACCACCAACTGCAAATTGTCGTCGTAAATTGATGTGTTTTAAAGTTCATTTGATTAGAAATAAGGAAAGAAAGTTATAGCGTAGGATCAACCCGGGACCCCTGAGTGACAGTCAAGCGCGCTACCATTAGATTACCAAGGCCGATGCCTTGTTACCATTAAGTTTTATTTTTGTCTAGTTTTTAAACTATTAAATAACTTCCGCATTCCAATCCAGCATGATATTCAGGCATAACATTGTGAATAAAGTATAAGTAGCCTTCTTAAATGTCTTCTTTATTTATTCTTCATCTTCATGAATTCACATAGCTCTATTAAATCGAATTTTTTTTTAACAAGGGAAAATTACATATATGACACATAATTATATATGTTATAATTATGGCGGCTCCAGTCGAATACCTCAGATGCTAGTACTGCCTAATTTCTGTATTTATATAGTAATTTTTTATTGTATAAATCTCATAAAATAAATAAATAAATGCATTCGCATGGATATCGCAGTAGCTTGCACTGGTTTATACTTTTCTTATTGGATTTTTTTAAGTGTTTCAGAGGGGCCCGTATGTTGTAATCCCCTGGGCCAGAACTTTTCGCCTTTGAATTTTCCATTTAAAATTGCTGCTTCTATTACATTTCTCAATATTTTTTTGACGGAAAGCCTGGTGCCATTACAAAGTTTTGGTTGGTTGATGTTACGAAGCATAATAACCAGAACTCCCCAATTTTCAGCTGCAATACGTGTGGTGGTATTCCTGCCAAATCAAGTTAGTTTAAAAATTTTGTGGGATAATTCATCACCTCATCCTGATTCATGATGGCATCCACAGATTTGAATGTGAATAATGGACCTGGTATTTTCAACAATTGTTTGTAATATTCAATTGATGATGGATCGTTTTGCAATTGAGCGCATACGCTTGATTTAAGTGTGAGTGTTCTTACATTTTTCCTCAGAATTGAAGATTTTAAGCACGCGTTTATTTCATCGGCAGCAGTAGATTTAGGAATGACTAGAAACGTTTGTCTATAGAAAATGAATAAGGAAACCTGACAAAAATCCACGCATCAATCACGCTTTTGCCCTTACGAAAACCAAATTGATTCTCGCAAAGGCTCGCATTCACACATCCAAGAAGCCGTTCCACCATAACCCTCTCCAGCACTTTTCAAAGCACCGGAAGTAGGCTAATCTGCTTCAATGTAGAAAACGCTTCCGCTTCGAAAAAGATTTTTTTTTAGATTTAACTAACGCCATCCCCTGAGCACTATCCCCTATAAATATATAAGCATTGTGTTGATTCGGATGATGGTTGATAGTTAGTTGAAGGTTGAATAGATGAAGTAGTGTCGGTGAAGATTTGTTTTAAATTTGCACAGCTCTAGGAAGACTATTAAACAACTTAACTGTGCGACTAAAGAACGAATTATCATGGTAATGCGAAGTTCTATTGAGCAGCGATGCAATGGTTAAGGGGTGGGCTTGGACTGCCGCCCGAGTGGACCTGGGAAACCCACGAACACTTCCTTGAACACTTCCCAACCAACATTACGTCGATGGCCAAGAGAGTTGAGAGAGAATAACATACTTTCAGCCCCTATCAAGTATATCGCACGAGGTTGAATTCGATCCAGAAGTTCCAAATAAGACCTTGAAGCCCCTGCCCAAATGTGTGAATTGCACTCTATTTTCGGCCGAATATATGAGGTGTTTGCACCGTTTTAAAAAACCTAGGCACTTTCCCGCTTCTTTCGACACATCGAAAATATGATCATTCCAACGAAGATCAGATTGGATCGATATGCCCAGAACATCAAGAGCGGCTGAATCCATAAGATCCACACCATTCATATTGAGGGGAGCTAAGGGGAAATCCATCCGCTTGTGGGTTAACAGACAGCACTGGGTCTTACTTGCATTGAACTCTACTCTATTATCTATTAGCAAGACCCCACTCGGAGATTTTTTGTAGACCATTAAGGAGTGTGTCATTCATATTTTGCCTTTTTCTCTCAATCTCCGTAGAGATTGGGCGTTTTTTGAATGAATATGAATGACAAATGCTGCTGTCGTCCGCAAATGAATGTATTGGGCTATGCGTCAACGACAGAAGGTCGTTGATAAAAACCAGAAACAAGGTTGGCGATAGAAATGAACCTTGCGGTACTCCTGCGTTGATGGCATGTTTCCTCAGACGAAATACCGTTAACTACGACACGAATCGATCTGTCCTTAAGGAAAGAATGAGCCAAGCCAGTGGTATACGTTTGCTGGGCCAAGAGGAGTCAGTGACATCGATGTTACTATCGGAAACAGCTTAGCCTTCAGTATGTATGCGTTTGAGTGGAGAGTGCGATGTGATTGTGGTGTCAGTGATCACAATTTAATTGAAGTTGTGGTCACTTATGAGCGTATGTTTCGTGATTGTGTTAATGTTAAGCGATGGCGCACACGTGGTGTCAATTGGGACGTGTATGGGGTATTTCTGTATGAAATGGCCATGAGTGTTCCAATTGAACAGTTCAGGTGTTTGAATGTTGATGTGCAAGTTGCTCTTTTGTGTGAATGGGTTGAGGGTGTAAACGGCGCTTTGCTTTCGAAATGTCAATTGACAAATCGTAGTAAGGTGAAGTGGTGGACGCGGGAGTTGGGGGTTAAGAGGAGGCTGCTCAGACGTCTGAGGAAGAAATTCCAAAGGGCTAGAGCGGTTGGGGATCCTGAGGTACTCCAGCATAGACAGCGATATAGAGACTGTAGAAATGAGTACAAGCATATGCTTGTAACTGTAAAAGAGGCGGAGTGGAGGGACTTTGTGTACCACTCTAGAGATGACCCTTGGTGCATGGCATATAAAATATGTCGTGGTCAGGGCAAATCTACAGATGTAAATTGTATTCGTCTTGGCGATACCATTCTGTCAGAATGGGGTGATTGTGTCCGTGCTTTGTTGAACTCTTTCTTTCCGAGATCGGAGGATGTTATCTCTTCTCAATCCAGGGAAGAGGTGGATTGTCCATCTTAGGGGGAGGGCGAGATTGAGTATGGTAACAGTCTTTTGCGAAGTCGAAAGTCTCCTGGTATGGATGGTATGACTCGAGAGATGGGTAAAGCCATCTGGAAGGTTATTCCTGAGTATCTTGAGGCTGAGAAGCAATCCCCGCTCCTATCTGGGTATTAGCCTACTTCCGGTGCTTTGAAAAGTGCTGGAGAGGGTTATGGTGGAACGGCTTCTTGGTTGTGTGAATGCCAGCCTTTGCGAGAATCAATTTGGTTTTCGTAAGGGCAAAAGCGTGATTGATGCGTGGATTTTTGTCAAGAATGTTGTTGCAGTAAGTACCTCCAAGTATGTCTTGGGGTTATTTATTGACTTCAAAGGGGCTTTCGACTATTTATGCTGGGAGAGGGTTTTAGATAGGTTAAGTGTGATAGGCTGCCAGGAAATTAAGATCTGGAGGAGTTATTTTTCTCGCAGACGTGCATGTGTTATTAGTGTTAGTCAATGTGTGTATGTAGATGTTGTTCGGGGCTGTCCGCAGGGGTCTATCTGTGGTCCATTTATTTGGAACCTTATTATGGATCCTTTGTTAAGACGGCTTCGTCATTTGTTTGAATGTTGTGCGTATGCTGATGATCTTCTTGTGTTGGTTGAAGGCCGGTCTCGTGCTGAGCTGGAGGCTAGAGCAAGTGAGGCCATTAGCATTGTGTGTGAATGGGGGATGGGTGTTGGTGTGAGTGTGGCCATGGACAAGACCGTGATGATGTTGCTAAAGGGCAAGTTGGGTCGGCATCCATGTGTAAGAGTGAATGGGGTTAGCCTTAAATATGCGACTGAAGTCAAGTATTTGGGGATAACCTTGTGTGAAAGAATGAATTTTGTTGCTCATTTAGTGGCACTGAAGAGCCGATTACTGTCGGTTGTAGGGTGTGTACGGCGATTACTCAGATCTGAATGGGGACTCAGTAGGCGGGCTGTACGGCTTATGTATGGGGGCCTATTTGTTGCTTGCGCAACTTTTGGTGCACCTGTATGGGGTCACGTGATCAGGTCTGCTGTGGGATATCGAAAGATACTCTCTTGTCAGAAGGCCATTCTAATTGGATGTATGCCTGTGTGTCGTACGGTATCTACAGATGCCTTACAAGTGTTGCTGGAGGTACCCCCTCTTGATCTGGTAGTAATACAACTCTGTGTTACTTATGGGATTAAGAAATATGTGCCCTCCTTATTGTTTGATTGGGTCATGCACTCGGATGTAGCGCATATGGGTGAGGGTGAAAGGAATGCTTTGCTGTGTGAATGTGTTAGGTCTAGATTTAGTTTGTTGAGTAACCACCCTGTCAAGCCAGGATTTCACCGGCTTCAGGGAGACAGAACGATATATATTATATATATACCTATTGGAGTGGTGTTTTATTGGGTATGAGACCTTGTTTATCACACGACTCCGCCGTATACAAAAATTGTTGCTGACTTGACCTTGTTTGTCTTGAAAACGCAACCCTGCTATGCTGTCTGATTTTATCGATTTTTACTTAACTTTTTTTCTAATATTTTTTATACTTTAATAAAATTATGTACTTTAAGCAATTTACTAAACCTTTTTAGTTTGTTAATAATACATTATTTCATTCAAAATCATACTTTATATTTTTGAATTGTATTAAATATCTTATTTTATAATTTTAAATTTGCTATAAAACCTGTTAAGGTTTAGCAATCAAGTAAATAAATAAATAGATGGCAGTCTAGATGGGACGAATGTGTGCATGGATTTTCGCTTTAGCTTAAGTCTTGGTTTTATGTTGACTGGGCATGGATCTTTCAATGCTTTCTTGCATGAAAGAAACCTTTGTGAGAATGCTGAGTGTGATTGTGGTGCAGTCCGTGAGGACTGGTTGCATGTACTTCGTGAGTGTCCTTTTTATGATGACATTCGTGATTTACGTGCAATGGGGGTGTTGCGTGCAAATGGAGATTTCGACTTGGAAAACGTGCTAGCTTGTAGCGAACACGTTTCTAGGTTGGACCAGTTTGCATGTGAGGTTTTTGAGAGGCGGTGGGCTAGGCTATGTGGTGGCTATGTGTTTATCACCTATATCGCGGGTAGAGCTGCTCAACTCGGTGTAGGTTTGCATTCTCAAACCAGGTGCCGTACCCCAGAGTACGGAAGAGGTTTTAGATAGGCCTCCACCCCTACCAAGGGTTGCGACATGTCATCACAACATTTAGCTAATTTGGTACCTTTGAACCCTCAAAGGGGCGTTGGCCGACGCAATATTTCGGTCCCACGCTATGGAGCACCGTAGAATTAAGCCTACACGGCAGGTGTCTACGTAAAACACTTTGGATTTTCTGTCCTTAAGGAAACACGTGATCCATCGAGCAAAGCTCCAACCAAAACCATATGCAATAAGTTTCGACACGAGCTCTTTATGCCACACTCGGTCAAACGCTTTTGAAATATCTAGAGCAACAAACCTGCTCTCGCCGAAAAAATGAACGCATAGATTTCATCCTCCGGCTAAGAACGCCATAAGATTACCAGTAGAGAGATCCTTACGGAAATCATATTGACGGTCACTGATCCGTTGGTTTTGCTCCAAAAAATTCATTACGTTGAAGTTTATTACGCTCCATAACTTTATAAAGCATAAAGCATATCGCAATGAGTCGGTAGTTTGCAGGGTTCGTGGCATCGCCCTTTTTAGGTACCAGCCGGACATTTGCCACCTTCCAACAAGATGAAAATACTCCTGTTATGTAGGAGATGTTGAAAAGGTTGCGCAAAAAATGAGCCAGCGAAGAAGCACACATTTTAAGCACAATTGGCGGTATGCCATCAGGGCCAGAGGCTTTGTTTACGTAAAGATTTGTAAGGACTCTTTTAACTGCTCTCGTTCGAAAGTAAATCTCCTACATTGCAGAAGACTCACCCCCAATAAAGAACAGTGGCTGATTGCTATCCGAGAGAGTGGAATTTCGTGCAAACAATCTAACCAATAGGTTAGCTTTATCAGAAGATTCAGTGAAGATTTGGTCATCTTTTAAAAGAGTTGGAATCGATGATGATGTCTAATTCTTCACTCATTTAACAAATGACCAACAATTTTTGCTTCATTTGGGACCTGTTTTCGAATGCGAGCTTCATGCAGAAACTTTTTGTATTTTAAAATTGCATTACAGCGATTCCTTGTCTCAATACGAAGTCTTTTTGTTTTAGTATTCTTGTATTCTTTAGTATTCTGAAAGGCTTCCTCTTTGGACCTGACTGAAATCCTGCAAGTCCCATTAAACTTTTCTTTAATGCTCTTAGATTTACTGCTTCTCATCTTATTGGGAATGAAAGACCTCATACCAAATAAAATAATTTCTTGTACCACGACAGCCGCGGCATTCACATTTCTATCAGCGAAACATAATTTCCAATTGAATTTGCGATAAAAATTATTTAACGCAGTCCAATTTGCCTTTCCATAAAAACATGCAGTCCTCTTCGGGGCTTTAGACGAAGAGGTGCAGAGGTTAGAATATGGAAAAACAGCGGAGATGGTGCAATGGTCCGAGTTACCAAGAGGTGCGTTGACACTCATATCATATTTTTCATAATGCGAAGTAAGAAAAAGGTCAAGGATATTATGGCTATCCATATTACTTTGAGGGAAAAAAGTGGGCTCCTTCACTAGCTCCTCCTTCGCCCAACAGGTGTCAATGAACCCGAGTGACGTAACCAAGCCGGGTTGTGGACATTGAAATCGCTTGCTGCAAAGATCTTACTGCCAGGAACAACCCCAAACTATGCGTAATCAAATCAGAGAGAGAGTCCAGTTTCTTAAAAGTGGGCTCCTTCCTTAGATTCGGGTTTCTATAAATAAAGCAGAAATGTAGCAAGTGCGAGTGAAGCCTGAACCTAACCCACATTTAGCTAAACTCTGGATCGGTCACGAACAGACTCTTTTCACATTGGTACGCTACGTCCGTTCTTATAAAAAGGGCTATGCCCCTATGCAAGAAAACAATGGCAGTAATCGATACCCAGGAATGTGAAAGTCCAGTGGATCTGCATCCTCGGCTACCTGGGTCTCGCTCAGTGCCATTATTTGAGGCCTATGTAGAGTACAATGTACATAGACCGAGAAAAAATTTGCTCTCAGTCCACGAATTATGCAGAAATCTATGCGAAAATTACCCGACATTTCCGCACCATGCAAAAATCAAACAAATAAGGGCATATAAAGTAGTTAGTTACGACTGCAAGAGAATTGCACAACATGAGCAATACAAAAGTACTAAAGCAAGTTTTATGCCTATACTTCAGCACAATTTAGCTGAATTTGCATAATTTCAGCACTTTGCAACCCTACTAACAAACGTAACTAATGGGAGTGGATAGTGAAGAAAACGGACCGAAAATACAACAAATAACTTACACAGTGAGGATTATAGAAAAGCCCCTCGCGTGGTCAGCAAAAAAACTCAAATGCTGTCCAGCGATGTTGATGCTGCAGCCGGCGGCTCTCTGCAAAACAGGTTTTGCTGCTGAGTTACTGTTGATGTGGTCGCTAGATTCACGGTGTTGTTGTTGTTGTTGCTTAAGTTTATTTCTTTTTGTGTGTTTACTTTTTTTATTCTTTCTTTTGAATATGCTTTATTTTTTATTGCAATTTATTTTTTTAATTTTTATTAAATTTAGTTTGGGGTCGTCCATAAACTACGTTACTGATTTTCCGGTTTGTTTACTCCCCCCTCCCCTGCGTTACTTTTCGTAGTGCTTTTCAAAACCCCTCCCCCCCCCCCATAAAGTAACGTGACCTATGAAATTAATTCATTCGAATGATTATATATTTTGACTATCTCTGACAATTTTCACTAGTATTAGTGTCTAGTATGACTAGATACATTAAAGGAACAATTGGAAAAAAATCTATAATTATTATCATCTCTAAAAGCTATTCCATCTGCGATCCAAGATTCGATGCTCTCAATCACTGGGATAGAAGAAGCTGGTAGCTTTGTTGAGGATTCTTTAAAATAGAATTTTTCATCGGATTCTATATCGACCCATTCATGTGAATCCTCATTTCTAACGCAAAGAAACTCACCTGGTCTTTGACAGAGTACCATAAAGGCTGCACCCGAGCTGCACCAAGTTCTGTGTTTTTGTGTAAATGCTTTCTGAAAATTAATTTATTTAAATAGTATGTTTTATTCCGATTTATTGTAAACGATATAATACAAACTTATGACAATTTATAGAAGTCTTAAAAACGAAAAACAAGCCGCAGGTAGGACACGACCTTGAACCGATTTCTTCTTTCTGAGGAGGACAGTATCTCCAGTCATACGGTATCTCCTTTGATCAAGAACATTCAGGCCTTAACGTCAAAGCCTGTCGCAAAAGCAAAGACCCAAATTTTTCAGACGTGTGCTGAGATGGTGAAGGAATACCAGAAGGTTCCTGTGTCGAGGGAAAAGGCGGTGGAATAAATCGTTGAAACAAAAGTTAACCATCAATTTAGACGATCAAACATAAACATGTAAGGTTAAAAATTTTTGGAATGATTGTGTTATTAATTAGAGGTTTTCGTCGATTTTTTAATTTTTGGTTACGTTATAATATCTAAACACCTCCCCCCCCTACGGTTACTTATCATAGTGCATTTCGAAACCCCTTCCCCCCCCCCCCTCTAAATTGGTAACGTAGTTTATGGACGACCCCTTATTTAAGTGAGTTAGTATATAGTTTAGAGACAAAAAACATTTTGAGCACTTGACGGAGATTGAAACAAATATCACACGACAGAACATGTAATCGAAACAATAATAATGAACTGCAACATTAAAATTAAAATTACAATTATAGTCGGGGACGCACGTCTACGCCCTTTAAAATCACGAACTCAACTCCTTCTCTCGCATAAATGTGTTAGACATAGTTTTGTACATGTTTGCCCAGTAGCAGTAGAAGTAGTCGTTGTTATAAGTCTACTAATGATGTTTTGCTTCTATTTAGAAAGCAACTAAACAACCAACCAACAATAACATGCAAGCTAACAAGCAATAAATCAATACACTGTATAGTCTAGCAGCTCTGGTAGGGAATGGTCCAACGACGACGAAGATACAGTGTTTCGTAGATTTGAGTAGGGTGCTGGACGCAGGAGACGGCCTTAAAAGATCGTTATTTACGTATCCCCTAGGGTTTAGAGGCATCACGATTTGATGCAGGGACTACGCACGACGGACGGAAGAGGTGTTTCTCAATGACGCCTTAATTGAGTTTTATATGAGGTGGATATGCTGAAAATGCGTACTAGAAAAGCAGAGGGCTCAGACGTACATGTTCAGTACGCATTTCTACAGCCAGCTAGCGAAGGGTGAGATGGCAGAGGAGCGTCACTAGCGTATCAGGTGGTGGACCAAAGGCGTGGACGTTTTCGAGATGGACCACATTTTCATCCCATCTGATGGTAGTGTGTTACCCGAACCTCAAAGGAGAAAGGATGTTGGATCACCAGGTCGAGGATAGATGCTATGGGCTGGTGCTGCAATTTGACTCATTAGCACCAAAAGAACCAAGAGAGGGCATTGCTGGCGTTATCAGAGGCTATCTTGAAGTGGAACATGAACCCAGACGACCACACGGGAAACAAAGCTGGAAACAGATCTGTCACTGGAAACAACACAGAAAACAGAACCGACACTGACAACGAAAACGTCAATAAAACTTGCACATGCAACAACACCAGAAAAACAAATGGCAACGAACTTAGCAAACAAATGGTTTATGAGTACGACGACATTTTAAGAGGCAACCACGACGACAACGGATACGGATTATACAACGAGACTAAACTCAACGACTTGGAAAAGAAAGATGGAATGAACTTGACGAAAGTAATGGATTACAAAACTGAGGTGACGAAATTGAAACTGGTCCGGGCCAGTCATGAAAAATCATAATTCTTCTTTTATTCCTTCAAGAAATAGTAAAAGTCTATTTTTCGGATCTTTTTTTACATATTTTATTTATTTCATGCGTTTTCAACCACATACACACAAATTCAGTGAATAATAACAAAAACAAAGAAAATATAACAAAATTCATCCGAAAAGGTGACTGTCAAGTAATTGTTTACACTTACTGTTTTTCCTCGAATTTTGCGATGCGTATTTAATTTTCCGTTACCGACTTCGATGATTTTTTGTGCAACGTGCAATTATTTGTCATACATATATCAACAATAATTGAAGGGCTTATTGCAGAAACATGATATGCCACACAAAAAATATTTTGAAATAATCGGCTCTAAAGTTTTGAAAAATTGTATTTTTGTATCAAGAATTGGAATTGAACACGTAAACTTTTACAAATAGATTAGAAAATTAATAAGAAATAGCCAAAATTTCTTCAGTGGTTGTTGACAATGCATTGAGTCATGTATTCTGCCTAAAAAATTGATTTTTTAGATCATGTGTCTTATCACGTTATTGCAATAAGCCCTTCAATTGTACTCTAGTCTTCGTTAATTATTCAAATTGAACAGTTGTGTAGTTACTGAAAAATCCTTATGGCTCGTAAAATTACATCATTTGATGTTATGCAGTTGGTTAACTATAACCACTCAATAGGGAAAACGGTTACAGAATTGGTAGACATTCCTTGACTAAAAACAGTATATAACATTTTCAGCCGTGTGAAAAATGAAAATAGACTGAAGATAAAGTTTTCGAATGTACGACCATGGAAAATATCAAAGCAAACAGAACATTTTATACAATATCGCAAATTTAAGATGTATGGGAGGTGCCACTCTCTTTTGTCCAACGCCCAAAAAATGTTACCAATAAAAGTGGATGTGTCAATTTGGATCGATTACTGAATTCCGACGCTGTGCGATCTATAATTCTAAAGCTATTCGATAGCACAAATCCTGGTTGTATTGAAGGTGCCTTTTTCTACGCCCATAAAATGTCATTAATGAAACTGCGTGTATAAATTGAGGTTGAATACTGAATTCTGATGCCATGTGACCTATAACTTCAAAGCTATTTGATATCGCAAATTTTTGTTAAATGGGAGGTGCCACTCTCCCTTGAAAAACGCTCGTAAAATGTAATCAGTGAAAGCGCATGTGTACGTTGAGGTCGAATACTGAATTCCGACGCTGTTATACCTATAATTCTAAAGCTATTCTATAGCACAAACCTGGGTTTATGGGATATGCCACTCCCCCCTTTCCAACGCCCATAAAATGTTATTAATAAAACTGCATGTATAAATTGAGGTCGAATACTAAATTCTGACGCTTTGTGCTCATAAAGCTATTCTATATATCATGTTTGGGTTGTATGGGAGGTGCAACTCCTCCTTGTCCAACGCCCATAAAATGTTACCAATGAAACTGCATGTGTAAATATAGGTCAAATACTGAATTCCAAAGCTGAATTCCTATAACTTCAAAGTTATTACTTAGAAATACCGAATTTCTAAGCTGTTCGACCCATAACTCTAAAGTTATTCGATAACAAAAATTTTTTATATATTTGCGGGAGATAAATTTTTTATATATTTGTGGGTGTGGAACTTCCTCTTAAACCATCTCGTACTCAAAGCAAAGCCACTTACAAAATTTGAGCTCAATCGGACCAATAGTTTCGAAGTATTTCGATATTTTCTTAAAAGTAGGAGTAGATGAAGTGTGACCACGCCCGTTTTTATTAATCTTAATGATAGTTATCATACGAACTTATTTACCAAATTTTAATTTAATACGACCAAAACCGTCTTAAATACAGCACTTTTATTGATTTGTGGGCGATAAAAGGCGGTGTGGCATTATTTTTTCCCTAAACCTTTGCGTAGCAGTTACGAACAAACCCGTAGAAGGAAGTATCCAATTTCGTCCAGTCGTTTTCAAGTTTTGAGCATCCGAGCAAATCACGATTCATTTTTATATATACAGATATTGATTTGTGGGCGGTAAAAGTGGACGTGAAAACATTTATGTATCGTGACTGCCTCTTGGAGCACCTACACAGCAAGTTTCACTATAAAAATGTGTAGAACTCCGGAATTGCCATGATTTCGAAAAAGTGGGAACAAAATTACTAAATCTTAGTTTTTTACGATCGAAACCGTCTGATATATATCCTTTATATGGTTTGTGGTCGATAGTGCAAATTTGGCTTGTATGGGAGGTACCACGCCCCCTCGTCCAAACGTCACCAAACCTCACAGGAACACTCACTCTCCTCGGCAGACGTTGTTCTGCCACAGACCGCCTTACTGCCATATACGAAAATGTCAAGATATGGCAAATATATTCACCATTTTCAATATAGCTGCCGAAAGTAACAATATGAACTAAAAACCAAATTTTAGTCTAATACGATCAAAACCGTGCGAAATATAGCATTTTTTTTTTTGTTTTGCAAGCGGTAAAAAGGGGTGCGGCAAAATATTTCCCTTGAGCCTAAAATTTTTGTCTAATACGACCCAAACCGTTGAAATAAAACGTTTTCATTGGCTTGTGGGCGGTAAAAGGGGGGCGTGGAAACCAATTTTTAGTACAGTTGCTGACAGTAACCGTACAAACTAAGCCAACATTTTAGATCAATCGACCCAGTAATCAATTTTAATGATTTTTCAAAAAGTGGGTGTGGCTATATAGCCATGACGCCCTTTTTTAGTACAGTTTCCGAAAGTAACCATACAAACTTAGGTATCACATGTTAGTCTCATACGGCCAAAACTGCTTGCAATATAGAATTTTCACTGATTTGTGGGCGCAAAAAGGGGGGCGTGGAAACCAATTTTTCGTGCAGTTACTGTCAGCAACTACACAAACCAAAGTACCAAATTTAAGTCTTATACGACCAAAACCGTCTGAAATAAACCATTTTCATTTATTTGTGGGCGATAAAAGGAGGCGTGGATATCCATTTTTAGTACAGTTGTTGACAGTAACCGTACATACTAAATTACAAAATTTTAGCATTATTCGACCCAAACCGACTGAAGTATAACATTTTTATTGATTTGGAGGCGGTAAAAAGGGGTGTGGCAAATTTTCCTCAACCATCTCGTACCTGAAATAAATTGACTGCCAAAATTTCAGGTCAATCGGTTCAGTAGTTTTGGAGTCTATAGACATCACACAGCCAGACACACATCGTTTTGCTTTTTATGTATATAGATACTGATTTGTGGGTGGTAAAAGTGGGCGTGAAAGCATTTATATATAGTGACCGCCTCTTGGAGCACCTACACAGCAAGTTTCACTGTAAAAATGTGTTGAACTCCGGAATTGCCATGATTTCGAAAAAGTGGGCGCATTTATAATACGACCATGCCCATTTTTTATACAGTTACCGATAGTAGCCATTTGAACAAAAATACCAAATCTTAGTTTTTACGATTGAAACCGTCTGATATATATCCTTTTTTTGGTTTGTGATCGACAGCGCAAATTTGGCTTGTATGGGAGTTACAACGCCCCCTCGTCCAATAGTTACCAAACCTCACAGGAACACTCTCCAGATGTGACTTCAGTTTCCCTGACAATTTCATAAAGATCGGTTCAGCGGTTTTGGAGTCTATACGTGATATAGCCACATACCCATATACATACATCCATTTTTATATATATAGATATCTCACTAGAAACTGAAACTTAACATTTTCTATAACTTCTGACTATACCTAAAACTGCTCTGCTGCTGCTGCTATTGTTGTTTTTGTTTATTGTGGTGGTTGTTGAATTAGCGCTGACGTTGGCATTCCCACGGTTTGGCGAATGCAGCGGATGCGCGTTCACACGTAGACATAGTGTCAGCATATTTTATTAATTTGAATGTTTTTGTTGTCTTAACTCCTCCCTTCTCAAAAATTTGAACGTCCTTGAACGTTTGAATCCTAAAAAAAGGGAATCTGGCTAATCCTGGAGACTTTGGGTGCTATTGGATTTTCTGCTAAGTTAATAGAGGTATCTTTTCCTTGTTGTGGTTCTTTGCTGGTATTAGTAATTTCTTTCCCTATTTTCGTTATGACTTTTATTGCCTGTGATTTTTTTGCTAGCAGACATCTTAGTATTATTGTGCTTATAAGTGTAACTATTATAATTGCGAAGCTTCCGTTTGTCCATAAATGGATTCCATTGATTGATTCGAATGATTTGATGTATTCTGTGTTATTGATGTGGAGTTTCTTTAGCATTTGGAGTGATAGTATTTCGGTGAGTTCCGTATTTTGTGCAGATGGTTGAACTATTGCAGGAAGTGGTTTGACTTGAATTACTTCATTGGAGGTGTAGTTTGTGTTGTTAATTGAGCAGTTTTTTCTCTATCAGATTCTTATAATGCAATCTGGTTGAGTCCGCTTTTTAGGTCGATTATTGTGAAATAAGAGTTTTTTCCGAGGTTGTAGAGGACTTCGTTTATTTCAGAGATTGGGTATTTATCTGCTATTGAAACTGAGTTGAGCTTTCTGTAGCTATGACCATTCTGTATTTTTTCACCTGATGCATCTTCTTTCTTTGTAACTATCCATACAGGGGAATTGTATGGGGATCTTGAAGGTCTAATGATGTTTTGTTCAAGCAGCTCATGAATCTGTTCTTCAACTTCTTCCTTGAGGGCCTTTGGATATGGATATAATTTAAAAAATACTGGTGTATCCGTGGTGGTGCGTATTTCACCATGAACTATTGTTGGGAATGTTAACTTTTTGTCGGGATCAGAAAAAAGTTGAGAAAAATTTTTTGTAATTGAATAAAGTGATCGAGTTTGTTCTTGTGTCAGATGAGCAGTTCTGATATTTATATTATTCACGTTTTCGGAGTTAAGTTGTTTGAGTGAAATTTTTATATTTGAGTGGATCATCATGAGTCCACTGTCGGTATGGATGAAAGCTTTTAATTCTCGTAAACTGTCGTTGCCTAAAATTCCGTCAAATGATACTAAACTTGGAAGAATACAGAATGTGTGTTTTTTCCTGGTCCGAATATGACTTGCCTATAAGGGCATGATGAGTTATTTTAATACTACCTACTACAGAGTTCGCGAAAAATGGTTTATTGTTTGGAATTTGATTTTTAATATGTCTTGCTTGTACGTAGTTTTTATTAGAGCCCGTGTCAACGAGAAACTTTACGATTTCCACGCTTTTTTTTTTTGTATACTGGAAGTATGGAAGCGAGGATTGGTTTAGTCTAAAAAATAAATATCATCGAGTTCTTGTGGTTGATCTAGAGTTTCGGTTTCTACAGTATTTTCGTTATTCGTAGTGAATTGTTCGCTCAGATCATTTTGGATGAATTGGTCTTGATTTTCTTCAATCGGGTAAGTTAAATCGGTTATTATTATTATTGGATTTGAGATTTATCCGTTTATTCGTTGATATTTGTTTAGCTGCCGGAATTGAGTACTAGGGAACGGTCGTTTTGTTTGTTGAATTTGTGGCCTGTTAGCGTAATTTATTTGTCTTGATTGAATAGTACTGGTGTCCATTGGTTCTGGATCTGTGTTAGATTTTAATGGTAAAAGGTTAGAATTTAATGGTTGATTATTAAATTGTCTTTGCGTCCATGGGGTAAATAATTGGTTATTTAATGGCCTTTGCATTGGTGGGGTAAGGGGTAGATTATTGAATGGTCTTTGTATTGGTAGATATTGTTGATGATTGTGAAAATGAGAATTTGGTTGTCTAAATTTGTGGTCGTGACGTCGTGGAATGTGAGTTAGTTCTAGATAAAAATTATTTCCAGGAAATTGTTAATTAGTTCGTATTGGTCTTGGTGGTGGGATAGGATGGGTCTTCTAAATGTTGGCTGAATATTCTGTGCGTAGTTCATTCTATAGGTCATATTGTCTAGCTTAAGACAAATATGAAGTGCTTGTGGAAGCGGGCTTGGTTCTCTTACACTAAGCAATCTCGTCAAGTCGCCTTTTAGGCCGCGTAAAAATCTATCTAAGGCCTTTTCTCTATATGCCTTTGTCATGGTATAGGTGACTCTTCGGTAAGGTCTAAGCATGAAATTTTATCTAATATCAGAGACAAGTGTTGATATACTTGTTGATAAAAATCAGAAATTGAATTATTGCGCTGAGAAAGAATTAATTGATATTCGAGGATACCGATATCCCTCTTGTCTGAGTAATGCATCATCAGAAATTTTTAGATTTTTTCCCAGTCGAGTGGAGTCCGATACGACTCCAAAGCAGTATCCGCATCTCTGATAATTTTATATCGCACCATATGCAGTATTGCATAGTACACGGTTGCCACCTTTAGTAGAAAAATATCATATTTGGGAATTTTTAATTCCCATGGCAATTGGCAATTAAAAATTCCCATGGTATTTTTTAATTCAGCATGGTATTTTTTAATTCACGTGGGATTTTTTTGGGAATTTTTAATTGCCGTGGGAATTAAAATTTCTCATGGTATTTTTCCTTCCTTTAATAAGCAGTTTTAAAATGTTATTTTTGCACAAATATCTCTGCACGTTTTTTTACATATTTTTACATATCATTTTACATATTTTTACATATTTTACTTATTTTATATATTGAATGTGTTATAAACGCATCCAAATTAAAAAAAGCGCCCGCAGCAACACATTGAACGTATTAAATTTAAATAAAACTACACTTAGAAACATAGCTTCGACGGATTTGGTCGCCGCTATTATTCACACAAAACGCTTATCACAAACAAAAAAATTTACAAGGTTGTATTTAACAAAAATCATTATAATTTGTTTAAAAATAATATGTACGACTTTAACTTATTCTAACAAAATGAACAAAATTAAGAAATCGACAGCTAAATGTAAATACAACTGCAGTCAAAATAATAGCAGTGAGTAAAACTAATTCATAAAGATTAAAATCAGACACAAATACAATTATCAGACATGTTCTGCATTCCACTTCCGAGTGAAAGTGAAAATAAATCATAGTTGAATTTGATATTTGGTGTTCTACATATTGTTTTCTTTTTATATTTTATTTAATTTATTAATATAATCAATTGTATTACGAAAAAAGTTATATACATCATCACAGAACACCAAATATCGAATTCAATTATGATTTATTTTAACTTCCACTCGGAAGTGGAATGCAGAACATTTTTTCTTATGTATTCTTTTATTATTATTTATTTATATCTTTGCTGCTAAGCACGGTTAATTGAGAAATGCTACTTGAGTCGCACAATTTTGAATAAAATAACGGTTCTGTTCTGTTAAACCTTTGAATTCAATCAGTCAGAATAATAGTTTTGTTTTAAGAACTCTATTTTGAATAAAATGTGGCATATTTTAAAAATAATAAAAACATGTACGGACTTTCTTTAATTTGTTTGTCTTACGCTTTAATTTTAATTTGTTTGTCTTACTGTAATTTTTGAGCAAAATTGTACATGTTTTATTTATTTAACGTGTAATATTTGTTTGCGTTTCAATGTAAAAAAGTATGCAATATTTACGTTTTAATAAATTAAATTTTAATAAATTTTGTGGTATTTTTTAATGCGTGGTATTTTTGTGGTAATTTTAAATACTTGTGGTATTTTTTGTGGTATTTTTTAATTCGTATGGTATTTTCTGTGGTATTTTTTAATGCGTGGTATTTGTATGGTAATTTTAAATACTTGTGGTATTTTTTGTGGTATTTTTTTAATAGCCGTGGGATTTTTTTTAGTATTTTGGTATGGGAATTGTTGTGGTAATTTTTTTTTTTGTTCTCGTGGGAAAAAGGTGTTTTTTATGGGAATTTGAGGTGGCAACCGTGGCATAGTATCTAGGTGTTCCTCTTAGACTGTCGTAAATGGTAAAAATTCTATATACAGTATTAAGCCATGAATTAAATTCTGCAGTTGGCACTGCTGGCACTTTATCTATTTCTTTAATATTTCTTGCAAAATCGGTTGATTCGTCCATCTCTTCGTTTTCGTAGAAAGGATTTGCATGATTTCTTATCGTCTGCGTAATTAGGTGCTGATTTAGAATGGTTGGTGGATTCGAGGTTGGGGGTGTGTTTAGAAGGGTGCCGGTTGCAAGGGATATATTCGTTAGACGCTCTGCTAAATTATTTTCTTCACTAAATTTGTTTAAGATTGCAGTATCGTAACAAATGGATTTGAAAATTAAATTTTTAACTGTTTACAATTCTACTTATTTAAGATTTGTATTCATTTTTGTGTTATAGATTTATTTTCGAGCAAATCAATTTTTTTTATTCTATAATTTATTTTATTAAAACCTAAGGTTCATTCCAAATTTCACTTACAAAAAATTTTATTTTCTTTCTTTTTATCTCTCTTTAAATTTTCATCGAGAATTATCTTAAGCGTTTGCTTTCTTTTATTAAATTTTCAAATTAAATTTTCTTTTATTAAATTTTTTTCTTAGTTATTAATTTAAGTGTTTTTGTTTTCAATATAATTGTTAATTAAATTTTTCAATTAATTTTTCAATTTTGTTTTTTCTGCAATAAAGTTTAGTAATTTAATATCACTTTTAAATTTTCATCGAGAAATTATCTTAACATTTGCTTAGATTTTTTTGTTAATAATTTTTTTATTAGCAATTAACTTAATGCTTTTGCTTTCAATATAATTGGTAAATTTTTCAATTAATTTATCAATATTGTTTTTTCTTCAATAAAGTTTAGTTAATAATTCAATAAAAAATTCTTACAGTACTATGCTAGAAGTTACCATCTTTCGAGAGTGGCTGTTAGAACGCTAACTCCCTTTCCTCTGGTGTCCTCAGCTACTCGGGGGCCTTATTTCCTCTCCGGATGAACTATTCTTTTGTTTCACTATGCTTGGCTGCTACTTCAGGAACCTTTTAGTTTATTGTATCTGCTGCTAATTTTTAGGAGCGTTTTGTTTTAATTTTTTATAAAGTTCGGCTTTAAGTTAATGTCACTGTTTCTAATTTTTAGAGGCTTTTTGTTTTAATTTGTCGCTAAATTTAACTTTTAGTGTCACTTAACTGTTGCTAATTTTTAGAAGCGTTTTGTTTTAATTTTGCACTGAGTTCGGCTTTAAGTAAATGTCACCATTACTAATTTTTAGAGATTTTTTGTTTTAATTTTTCACTAGATTTGACTTTTAGTTATATCACTGTTAATAATTTTTTAGAGGCTTTCTGTTTTAATTTTCCACCAGTTTTCTACTTCAGGAAGCTTTATTTATTTAATGGTCACTACAACTGTTTTGATGGGTTTATTGTTTCACTTTTTCATTAAATTTAGCTACTATTTCCAGGAGCTAAATTGTTGTTAACTGCTACTACTTGAGGAGCTTTTGTTTTTTTTTAAACCACAACGCGTTTTAAGAGCTCTGGTACTTCTTAAGGACTCTGGCTTCTTATTTGGATTTTTGTTAAAAAAACTGTGACTGTAGTATACTTTAGGGCACTGGTTTTATTTTTTATCCTCACACACGTGGTCCCTGCTCGGGCGCCAGTTAATTTATTTTGTGTTTATTATCTTTATTTATATATATAAAATAGGATGTGTGTATGTATGTAACGTATGGACTCCAAAACGGCTGGGCCGATTTTGATGAAATTTTCAGGTAATGTTCATCTTGGTACGGTGGGTAACATGGGCTATATTTGGACCCGATAGGTGGCGCTGGGGTGGTTTTATATCGAAAATTTGAATTTATGGACCAATTTAACTGAAATTCAGAATGTATGTTTGTTTGATCATAATAAAATAATTTGTGTATAAATGGACCCGATAGGTGGCGCTGGGGTGGACTTATATCGAAAATTTGAATTTATGGACCAATTTAACTGAAATTCAGAATGTATGTTTGTTTGATCATAAGAAAATAATTTGTGTATAAATGGACACGGTAGGTGGCGCTGGGGTGGACTTATTTCGAAAATTCGATGGCGTGAAAAATATATAAATACTTTTAATTTTATTTTATAACGAGGGGAGTAGCGAAGCACACCGGGTTCAGCTAGTATTTTTTAAAAATGAGACATTAGAGCAAACCCTGATGTCATCAACTTTATTATTTTATATCTCACTAGAAACTGAAACTTAACATTTTCTATAACTTCTTACTATACCTAAAACTGCTCTGCTGCTGCTGCTATTGTTGTTTTTGTTTATTGTAGTGGTTGTTGAATTAGCGCTGACGTTGGCACTCCCACGGTTTGGCGAATGCAGAGGATTCGCGTGCACACGTAAACATAGTGTCAGCATATTTTATTTATTTGAATGTTTGTTGTCTTAACTTATCTGAACTGATATAACTGTAGTGCGACCACGCCCATTTTTAGGTAAGTTTCCGAAAGTAAGCATATGAACTAAATTACCAAATTTTCGTTTACTATGACTCAAACCGTCTGTACTATAGCATTTTTATTGATTTGTGGGCGGTAAAAAGAGGTGTGGTATTTTGTTACACCGAGATATTAACCTTAATAACAGATATTGTAAATTTGGTGGCCTTAGGTATTGGCGTAATTGAGATCATAAGTGATACCGCAGGAACGATTGTGTATATATATAAGGGCAGTAAAAGTAGGCGTGGCATCATTAATATATGGGCTATTCTTTTACAAACCGAACACCATTCTGACAGAAATATTTTTTATTTGCATGAAGTTTTTTTTACGGGTTCTATATCGAAAAAAAGAGGCACTTGTTCGAGGATTTTTTTTTTGTTTTTTAAATAGAGGGCGTTAAAAGTTTGAGATTTTCGTGATTTTTGCCTTGGAGACTAATTTTCAAAAATTCATAACTTCGGTTCTGTTAAGGCTAGAGACAACTTTTTTTGTTTAAATTTAAAAGTAATTTTTAAGAAACAAATGGTTTCAAAAAAATGTATGCTAAATTTCATATTGTTATACGCAATTTAAATTTTTAAATAAATTTTAACCAATCCTACCCACCATTTAAATGGAGAAATGATTATTACTATTGCAAAAAAAATTAAATAAACTCGCGCGGTACCTGACGTCGGAGCCCCAGTTGCAAAGTACACTTCGAATTCTCGTCTCATATCGTTGTTCTGTGTATAATAGGACAATGGTATATATATATATGTAGTATGTTTTATATTTTGAATTAAACAATATTATTTATTAATAAATGAGGCTTTATAGAAAATTGGGTCAAACTTTAATAAACAATTACATTATTTCAGCAAATAAAGTGACATATTACGATTTTAATTCATTATATTCCACGCGTACATTTTTTGTCTCATCAGTCTTTACTTACTAATTTTTATAATATTTTTTTTTCATACAAAGAGAATTGCTTTGCTTACAACTTTTGAAGTGAGATTGGAATCATTCAATGGTATTTTATTTATTAATTTATTAATTTATTTATTTATTCGATTGTTAAACCTTAACAGGTTTTATAGCAAATTGAAAATTATAAAACAAGATATTTAATATAATTCAAAAATATAAAGTATTATTTTGATTGAAATCATGTATTATTAACAAACTAAAAAGTTTTAATAAATAGCTTAAAGTATATAATTTTATTAAAGTATAAAAAAAAAAGTTAAGTCAAATCAATAATATCAGACATCATAGCAGGGTTGCGTTTTCAAGACAAACAAAGTCAAGTTAGCAACAATTTTTGTATCCGGACATCAGCGGAGTCGTGTGACAAACAAGGTCACATACCCAATAAAACACCACTCCAATAGGTAAATATATAATATATATCGTTCTGTCTTCCTGAAGCCGGTGAGGTCCAGGCTTGACAGGGTGGTTACTCGACAAACTAGGTCAACTTCACCAAACCAATTTTCATTAAATAAAGAAAATCAGTTGCGAACGCAGGCACCAAGACAAACTAGGTCTTATCGGCCACTCATATTAATACATTACAAATCGATCTAACGTAGTGTTTCAAGAGGTAAAAAGACCCAGGACACCACGGTACCGTCGACAAGTGTAAATACAATCATCATGAAGATATGAGGCAACTGAAGATCCCAGGTTTAGGTCCATTCAGATTATTTAGATGTTTATACCCAAAATTTTCCATTTTACGCTTAGGTCCATTAATCCATTTAGATTGTTATATTAATGTGTTTACAAATCACCAGATGCATCAGATATATGTTTGAAAGAACTTTACATAATCAACGACGGTACTGCAGGTAATCTATAATTTTATGTTTGAGTCACTTAAGGATAGAACATCAGATACAAAATTAAAATCACCGCAAGCGCTTCTAAGAGGTTCATTTTGCAAATAATTAGCTCTACAAAAGTTCATGTGGAGTAACTCAAAAGATCTTCTAGGACGAAGAGGAATATTAAAATATATTTTACTCAATAAATATGGACTGTTGACATAACCATGTAAAAGTTTTATAATCCAACAAGCATTTATCATAATTCTTCGATTTTTTAAAGAAGGAAGATTTAAGAGTTGTAACCAATATTCATATGGCGGTAAGTGAAAATCAGTATTACAATAAAGATAGCTTAAGAAAATTCCCGCACTAGGGAAGTGAATAAGATTTTCGTTATGAATGGATCATTAAACTCTTTTGCCCAACGTTTAATAAACCCTAAAGTACTATTTGCTCTATTTATTATTTTATTTACATGAATATTAAAGCGTAGTATAGGATCCATTGTAACTCCAAGATCATTGAAAATATCTAAGGACTCCAATGGATAAGCACAAATTTTGAAGGTACATTTAATTGGTGGTTTTCGCGAGAAAGACATATGCTTTGCAAAAAAGTAGAAACAGAAGGGGCCCAAGATGACTTCCTTGAGGTACTCCTGAAGTAACAGGAAACTCATGTGATTTCTTGAGCTTAAAAATAACAGATTGTGTTCTATTGCTTAAGTAAGATTCAATCCACTTTACCAACGGTATAGGAAATCCAACAAGATGTAATTTTAAGATCAATAGTTTGTGATTTACAACGTCAAAAACTTTGCTAAAATCCGTGTAAATAGCATCAGTCTGCATGCCTTTCCAAAGTTTTCTATAGTTTTTGATGTAAATTCGAGAAGGTTAGTAACCGTGGATTTTCCAGAAAGGAATCCATGTTGGAAAGGAGACATTAAAGATTTACACTATGCGATAGTCGTGATGTAACAATTGCCTCTAAAAGTTGGAAAGTTGGAAAAGCAGGATTTTAATGATGAAGTAAATAGTAAAGGGATTGGAGTTACTAATTCTTCACAGCAGTATTTTAATATACATGAAGGTATGTTATCAGGACCACTTTTATATGATGATTTAATATTTTTTAAAAATGATAAGACTGTGTTTGTGTCAATTATTGGGAAATAAATATCCCCAGATTGAATATTGAAAGGATAACTTAAATAACCATAGGACGATGATGAATAAGTCGTCTTGAAAAAGTCAGCAAAAAGATTGCAAATACTTTTATCATTATCAGACTCAACAGAATTATACTTCATAAAAGAAGGATAGGAATCAATCTTACATTTTGTGTTAACAAAGTTCCAAAAGGATTTAGCATCAGATTTGATGTTTAATTTTACTTTTGTTAAGTAGATATTATAGGATTGTTTGCATAACTGTTGGTAACTGTATTTAATCGAGGTATAGCATCCAAAATCGCATATGTTATGTGTTTTTTGATATTTTTTATAGTATTTAGATTTCAAGTTTCTCATTTTTCTTAATTCATTTGTGTACCATACCGGACCCGATGTCAAAGAGGCTTTCCTTTGCGGAACAGCCTTAAGAAAACAATCATTGAGCGTTCTATTAAACGCATAAACCGCATCATCAAGACTCTGAGAAGATAAACATTTTGTATTAATATTTAGAATAGAATTCCAGTTTATATTAGACAAGTTATTCTTCAAAATCACGTAGTTTGTTTTTTTTTAAAGTTAAACTCAATAGGCGGTTGAGAATCATAGTACTGCACATTCTAATGTTGGATTATGAGAAACTTTGGGTGTAACCAGAGGATCTGATTGAGACACAGAAGCGATATTGCTTTCATCAAAAAACACCAGATCAAGCAAACGATTATTTTTGTTAAAGATGGAGTTAAGTTGGAACAGGCCTTGGATTGAGAGCTTATTTAAAAAATAATTATCGGATGAACTTTTAGATGAAGGTAAAAATATTCCAGGAGTTTCAGAACAGCAGTTCCAAGAAACGTTTGGCAGAATAAACGTATCAGGAATTTCAGAACAGCAGTTCCAAGAAACGTTTGGCAGGTTTTAAAGTATCTTTAATCATTATAGCTTTTTAGCGGCAGGAATCACAGATTTTTTTTAGAAAAACTCGTTAACTACCGGTATTTTCATTGCATGTATTTGACTTGCAGTAACTTTTCGCAATTTTAGTGTTTTTTTTTTCTTGAATGTTTTGTTAAATTGAAAGGATTGAAACAAGCATCATTACGAATACTTTTGCCTTGTGATCTTTTAGACTAATTTGCAGGAATGGTTTTATGTTTTTTGTCGACGTTTTACTGATGGTGAGATTGGTGGCATGGATTGATGAGAGACAGGGCACAACTGCTGTAATAGCTGAAGTTAAGAATAGATGGATTTATTAACAAACAATATTATCTAATTAAATAATAATAAAATTATATCTTCATTATACATAATTTTTAAACACTAAAAAGTTGTCCAATCCGGGATCTCGGACTTTTTCCAGTCCCGATAATCCCAGGATTATAAGGCCTAAAATCCCAGAATTTTCGGGATCCCGAGATTGCCTTCAAATTACAAAAACGCAACACTTTTATTTGACATTCGAGTGAAAACTTTAAAAAAAAATTAAATTTACCTCAAATGTTCAAAAATTAAATAAAAATATATTTAAATGGTGGCACTTGCAGTCATCTGCTTCAAAAAGCATTTGATATGATTGATAAAAATTCCACCAACTAGTGTTGATTTCGAGAGATGTTTCTCTTCGGTTGGAAATTTTGCTGCCAAAGAATTCACCTTTCAAAGACTTCAGTCAATCTCAAAAAATGTACCGTTCTTATGTTAGTATAATTATGTCAGAAAATATGAATTTAATGAATTATACAATAGATATATATCAAAAATTATATATTTTCGTCCTTAATATATATAAAGAAATAAAAAAAATGAACTTTTTATAAAAAATTTAAGTAAACCCTTTTTTTTAATTCCTTTGGACAATACTTTATTAAAAAAATATCCTAACTTTCATACCTTGAACACGATATTTTTTTTTTGTTAAATAAATTACTTTTTATCTGTTTTTCAAATTCCGGTTCTAATTCCGGGAACCCCGGATTCTTAATTAGTAATTCATTTGGAACATTGGAAGCCCTAGACACTACATAATTTATATTATATTATAATACAGACAACAATGATATGAGGCGAGAATATGAGGTGTACTTTGCAACTGGCACGCCGACGTCAGGTACCGCGCGAGTTTATTTAATTATTTTTGCAATAGTAATAATCATTTCTCCATCGATAAAAAATCATTTTTTATGTAAAATTTGACGTAGAATGCGATGGTTATATTTAAAACATGCTATGTGGTGGGTAAGATTGGTTAAAATTTATTTAAAAATTTACATTGCAGTATGAAACTTTACATAATTTTTTTTAACTATTTTTTTCTTAAAATTTATTTTTTATCTTCAAAATGAAACAAAAAAGTTGTCTATAGCTTAAACAGAATCGAAGTTATGAATTTTTTAAAAATTAGTCTGCAAGGCAAAAATCACAAAAATCTCAAACTTTTAACGCCCTCTATTTAAAAAAAAAACAAAAAAATCCTCGACCACGTGTCTCTTTTTTTTTATATAGAACCCGTAAAAAAAATTTCACGCAAATCAAAAATTAGACGGTAATTTTTGGTTCAAATCTGTACAGTTTGTAAAAGAATGACCCATGTAGTTACCACCACTTGGTCTCATAGCACATGCATACCAAGTTTCATTATAAAAACATGCACAACTCAGATATTATAATGATTTCTGAAAAGTAGGCGTAGTTATAGTTCGACCACGTCCATTTTTCGTTGAGTTGCCGATAGTAACCACACGAAATAAATAAAAAAATGATAGTTCAATACAACCGAATTCGTCTGAAATATAGCGTTTTTATTGGCTTTTGGGCGGTAATAGAGGGTGTGGACATTTTTTTTTTATTCGAGATATTAGTACTCAATTTGACAAGAAATCAATCTACCATAATAATTCAGCTAGAGTAGATTAGTAGATTGGTAGATGGGTACAATGTACTTGGGTACAATGGTACTTTACAAAAACAAAATGTACGGCATTTGCCAATCTACCCAAGTCAGTGTGAATACCCTTAATGCCCATTAGGCCGGAGTGAATTTCAAAAGTGCATAGCATCGAGTTGGCTCAGAGCGCATTCGACAGGTATTGTAACAAACACGTAAATTACAAAATCTTATTTCGATTTGATTGCATCTTCCTGCTCCAGTTTGTCCTTAAAATCTGGAAATTTTTTTAATACTAATTGTATGAAAAATCTTAAAAATTGGTTCGGTTAGTACAAACATTAAATGGAGCTACACAAAATTTCGTCCTGTTCTAATCACATTTTCCTGCTCCAAGATATCCTAAAAAATTACATAAATTATAAAAGAATTATAAAAAATTATATTGAAAAGATTTTTAGAAGAAGTTATGGGTACTAACCCAAATATTGATTGTAAGAAATTTTTTCTAATGTAACATAATCTTCTTATTCCAGAATGTCCTTGAAAATGGCATATTTTTTAAAAATCATGAAAATCATTAAAAATTAGGGCCAAATCAGCTGATAACTAATAGGATCAACTAAACACATAAAAAATTTCATTACGATCTGACCGCAAATACCTACTTCAGATAATCCTTGGAAATAACATATTTCTAAAAATGATTAATGTCGTAGTAAACATAAAAAAGGATCAATAATTATTAGATAGAAAAGTTCATATTCAAAATTTGATCTCGATATAATAATATCTTCCCACTCTAAAATATCCCTTATCATCACGATGTCCAAGAAAATTTTATGTTTTTTCAATATTGTAGTCAATTTCAATAGTTTTATGAACGCTGATTTTGAATCTGGCAACAAATGTTTCTATCTTTATTAGATCTTAGGATATATACTGTTGAATAAATGAAATTCGAGTTTTTAAGGCATTCCTAAGTCATGATTAAAAATTTATGGATTGTAGTAAAATCTTCAAAGCAGACTTGAAAGATACAGTAGATAATGGTTTCTAATCTTACAATGTTTGATAGCATAATCGTATGTTATTTCCAAAATTTGAACATCAAAAGAGTGCGAGTCTAGCTTTTATGAAAACACATAAAAAATGCTAATGTTTACTAATATAAAAATATGAAGATTTGTCTGTTTCTTTGCGTGTCCGTCTTTCACGTTTCAACAGAATTAAATTAAATTTGAAATGTAGGTTGTAGGCTATTTTAAAATTTTTAAATCTTGAGATTGCAATAAATGCAACTGAAATTATAACAAAATATACAGGAATTGCGTATTTTGACAAGTAACGCAAATTTTTCTTAAGGAATCAGTTGAGAAGTTCTTTAATTTTAGTAGGCTGAAAAATTAAATTGAATTTTTGTGTGTAGTTCATGCAAACTGAACATTTTTAGTTAGCATTTTGTAAAATTTTCTTTTAAAGCTGAACTCTCAAAATTTGATTTACATTTTTTGAAAATTTCATACAAACTAGAGAGACGAATACAATCCTCGGAAGATTTTCTCCATCCCGGGATTATTGGAATTGAAAATCTCAATCCCGGGATTAGTTCGGGATTGAAAACTTTAAGAAGTAAATAATTCAAAACGTTTTTAATAAATTTTTTTATTATTTATTACTTGAAACTAAAATATGTAAATTAATTCATTTAAAGAGCAACAAAAACAAAACAAACCACATTAAGGGCATTCACAATTGCGTTTTTTCATTGTAGTTAAAAAAACCCCGTGATATTGCTACCACAATTTACCGAGCGGTTTTTATATTTTTTTCATTTTACATGAAATCTCTAAAAACCAATAGTGCGGTAATTTTAAACAGCCCAATGATATGTTAAACGAACGTGGTTTTTAAAATTCTATAAACAACTGGGTTGCCAGTTATTTTCTAATTGCGAAAATGGAAGAAACTCAATATGCAAGAAAAACTTTTTTTATGCCATATATTAATAAAATACATCAAATTGAACAGTTAATTTATTTGCATAGTAACACAAAGCTATAGTGTGAGGTTCCCAACAACAAATTTTATTCTAAAGGGTGCTCATAATTGTGGTTTTCAACTATGGAAGAAAAAACACAATACCACACAATTGTGAATATCTTTTTTGTTAATAAACATAAAAAAACTTAAATAGTATTAATGACTAGCAAATTGTATTAATTTAAATAAATAACAAAAAATATAAAAAATTAAATACAGAACTGCTTAAGGTATTGATTTATATAATTTAAGAAATTTTTTTAGACACCGTCTCCATGTTTTTTTGTGTTTAAGGCAAAGTTAGGTTGGAAAAGACTTTTCAAAATTAAATTTTTTGTTTTAATTATTTTTAAAGAAATACATTAAGCTGATCAACGTGTCTTATTTTTCATTATAGAGTTTTGTTCGGATATTATTACAAATACAACCCGCTGATGAGAAACATCGTTCTGATTTTATGCTAGTTGGAGAAATAGTTGTACGATAATCGTAAGCAATTTGTAAGTTTTGATCACGATTGCTTTCACCACAAAACAAAATTATTTCCTAAGTCAGAATATCTGACAATGAATATCTGAAATACATAGCTGACTTCCTGATATTGCAAATTCTTCTAAAATTGTACAAAGTCTTTGCTCCAGTTATTCACACTCATCGTCCTAACAATCTTTTTCAGCCTCAATAAAAGGTTTTCCTAATTCTATATTCATATCAACTTAAGGTATGACCTGCGGTTAAAAAAAGTTTCTTTTCGAGTTTTTTTTTGTCATAAATGTATTCTAAAATCTTTCAGAAATAATGTCTTTAAAGGATTTTTTAAAATTTGAACTATTTTTGGAGCTACAGAGCTATATATGAATATACACTCGCGTCGAAGTGCAGTAATAAAACTTTAAATGCGTTTTTCTCGAAATAACTTTTTTCAAACTGTTATGTCGTTTTTTCTCGAGAACCAGAAGTCGGATGAAGATGCGGCAAGCAGAGTTTTATAGGTAGTCACGGCAGGCAGGTCCTGAACTAGGATAATTGGGCTAACTCTACTACCGGGGAAGGGATGGGGCAAAAACGAAAAAAAAGCTAATTTTTTTAACTTTTTTTTAAATCACGTCATTTTGTAAATTTTTTTATATTTTGAAAATATCCTTGTTCAGGACTTGCCTGACGTGATTATCAACAAAATGCCGTCCGCAGAATTTCGATACGACATCTGGTTATCAAGAAAAACGACATTGAGTTTGCCTTATCATTTTTACGTACCTAATTTCATCGCTCTGGGTGGGGGGGGATAAAAAACATCGAAACAATAAAAAATTTTGTTGCCAGAATCGGAATCAACGTTTATAAGTCTACTGAAATCGACTACAATATAGACAAAAAATTATTTTTTTTTTAACACCGTGATATTTAATGCCATTTTGGAATAGGAAGATGTTGTCATATCTTTACCAGGTTTATTCTCAACGAAGCTCAAAAACTTAAAAAATTAAATAATTACAAATACCTGTGGATTTCAAATGGTACAATTTTACTGCGTAAAAAAAAGGGTGATAATGCGGTGGTTATTAAATCGAATGGGGATCTCAGCAAAATTATTTGAAACAGTTGATTTGCTGATTTTTGTGTATTTTTTGATAATTTTTATATTCTTTTAGTATGGTAAATATAGATCCTCAAGATAATTTATATAATATCCCTCTCGCGCAGTGTAAAAAATTAAATTTCGATGTTATCTCATCCAACCAAAAAAATTCGAACAGCCTTTTTATCATTCATCAAAATATTAGAAGTCTTCGAAGGAATTTTGATAATTTTATTTTGCATTTGGAGTCTTTCATAAACAAGCCGGATTTTATCTTTTTTACAGAGATTTGGATTTTTGACTCTGAAGTAAGTTTGTTTAATATTCGAGGTTACAAATGCTTTGCGAATTGCAATAACGATTATGCTGCTGGAGGAGTAGCTGTTTTTGTGAAAGAAGAGTTTACGTGTGATTTCTGTTGTTATAATTTACTAAGTGCAGATATAGCTAAAATTTGTTGTGTGGTTGATAACCAAAAATTTACTTTTTTTTGCATTTATAGATTTCATAGTAACTCTAATATGGACATGTTTTTGAGCGACCTTGACGCATTTTTGTCGTGTAATAATGGTAATAATGCTATTCTTCTAGGAGACATTAATTTGTATATCTTAGTTAATTCTCCCTTGGTAGACAAATATTTATTTTTTCTTTGTTCGTATGGGTTTGAATCGTGTGTTAATGAACCAACTCGTATAACTGATAATTCTTCTACATGTATCGATCATGTTTTTGTGAAATTGAATTCGTCTAGTAAATTTACAATGTATAGCTCTGTCGCAAATATGCATTTTTCTGATCATTGTTTGACTTGCTTGTATTTTGAGAATGTTAGTAGACCTGACAACAGGGCCTCTCAAAAACAAATTTTCTATGACAAAATTAATTTTTCAGAATTGAATGAAAGACTTATGTTGGAATCTTGGAGTAAAGTATACTGTGAACCTGATCCATCCAAAGCATATACGATCTTTTATGAAACGTTAGTTCAACATGTTAATTCGTGTACTTCTAATTGTGATAGTGGTGTTTCTAAGTATAAAAAACTTAAGCCTTGGATGACTTTTGCATTGTTGAAGAAAATACATTATAAAAATAAACTATTCAAGAAATTGTCTAAGCAGCCTCTCAATTTATGCTTAAAAGAACAATACAAAAAATTATGCAAAGAAATTTCGGTTCAAGTCTCAATGTGCAAAACTAACTACTATATTAATGAGTTCAGTAAAATCGAGGGAAATGTGAAAAAAGAATGGCAATTAGTTAATGATATCCTTAAGGAACCTAAAAAGAATAATCACATAGATTCTATCATTGTTGAAGGCACTGTTGTTCAAGATTCGGATGAAAAAGCTGATGCGTTTAACAAATTTTTTGCTCAAATTGGTAAAGCTGTAGTTGCTGATGTTGGTCCCTTAGATGCTTCGTGTGAGTGTGTAGATAAGGAACCTTTTTACCAAAATAGTTTTTATTTCGAGCCCATTTCCTCTTTTGAAATTTTCAAAATAATAATGTCTCTCAAAAACTCACATTCTTGCTCTGATGATGTTTTTTCAAATAATTTTCTCAAAAAGATTGTTTATAACGTTGCTGATGTCCTCTGTAATGTCTTCAATAGAAGCATTGAGCTTGGAATTTTTCCGAATGATCTTAAAAAAGCAGTCGTTATACCGTTGTTTAAAAAAGGCGAAAAAACTGATTTAAATAACTACAGACCAATATCATTGCTACCAGTATTTGCAAAAGTTTTTGAAAAGGCTGTAAAAAAGAGAATGCTCAAATTTCTGTCAAAATTTAATTTTTTTAGTGAATGTCAGTATGGCTTCAGAGACGGTTTATCCACAGAAGATGCACTCCTTAATTTTTGCAATAATATTTACAGCGGGTTGAATGAAAATAAAGTCTGTGCAGCACTGTTTATAGACATTAAAAAAGCTTTTGATACTGTAAATCACAAAATATTACTTACGAAATTGTATAAATGTGGTTTCAGAGGGACCTTTTATAATTGGTTTCAGTCTTATTTAGCTAATAGGAAACAAAAATTTAGAATAAATGGCAGTTTTAGTAATTTTGTAGACGTGGATATAGGTGTCCCCCAGGGCTCTGTTCTGGGGCCCATCTTATTTCTTATTTTCGTAAATTCTATTTTTAGTCTTCCGTTCTTCAGTTCAGTTGTAGCGTTTGCTGATGACACGGCTTGTACTTATACAAGTGACTCCATGCATAATCTAACATGTGAATTAAATAATGACTTAGAGCTTCTTCGTCATTGGTTTTATACACATAAGTTGGTTATAAGTGACAAAACCAAATTAATGTTTTTTAACAAAAGTGGTTTTTATATTAGCCCGTGCAGTATTGTTTTTCATTGTGCTAGCTGCAAAAAATTCTCTTTTGGGAATAATGTTTGCAGTTTTAATTTCTCGATGCAAACATTTAATATTTCTAATCAATGCTCCACTCAATGTTTTGTGATCGAATGTGTTAAATCATTTAAATATCTTGGGTTATTATTGGACTGGAAATGGTCATGGTTAGATCATACTATTGCTCTGAAACGATATCTCTTGAGTGCAACTAGAAAAATTTACCTACTGAAATCATACTGCTCGTCAAAATTACTGAATTGCATCTACCATGGAATATTTCATTCTAAATTGCAATATGGGATACCTTGTTGGGGAGGAACCATTTAATTAAGATTCATCCACTACTGGTTGCTCAAAAACATGCCATTCGTTTAATTTGCCATAAAAGGAAATTAGATAGTAGCTTTCCATTGTTTAAAATCTTAAATGTGTTGCCAATTAGGCATTTATACTACTATAAAGTACTTAAAGTTTTTTTCAAAAGATCTGGTTACTTAATTAATAGAAGCTATGCTAGACATAACTTAAGGGTAAATCGTCAACATTGTGTAAAAATTCCTGTTCACAAATCAACTCTCTTCTTCCACTCCTATTCATGTGCTGCGCCTAGAATTTTTAATAAACTACCATTTAATATTCGTTGCATTAGAAATATTATTTTGTTTCTTAGAGAGGTAAAAACATGGCTGTTTATGTTTGACTTTAAAACTGTTAACACTCTGATCTCTGTTCAAGTATAATTATATATTTTATTTTTTCTTTTCTTTTTTCTTTTTCCCTATCTATAATTTATTGCATATTTTTCTTGTCAGTTTAGTTACACTGTTACTTGTTATCTGATTTTTTATTTACAAAAGATTAGTTTTCAAATATCTATATCTATAAGTATTGTTAAACTACTTTTACCAGTCATCGTGATACATATCTTAATATTTTTCATTCATGACCCCACCTCAATACATAAGTAATGGTTTTTATTTCATGATATGTCAACTGCTTTTCAACACTTGTTCATTTTGAACATCTGAATGCAGTAATTTGTAAATCAATTTTGTATTGTGTATTTAATCTTAAGTGTATTTCAACTATTGTTATATCAAAATTGTTTATAAATAATGAATAAATAATAATAAAATAAAAAAAAAATAAAAAAATATCGACACCAAATTTTGTATAGAAGATTTTCTACCTTATATTAATTCATTCTGATCATTTTTATTACAATAAAAACAATTTTTTTAAATCTATCAAAACGGAGCAAAACGGCTCATGTATGACTGCATGCAATAGGATTTTAGTGTTGCAAATTTGGTCGTGCAAATGCAAGCCTATTAATTAGGGCTATTCCCAGTTACAGGCAAATAGCTTTGTAAATGTATGCGCTACCAAATATTTGCCATCAACTGTGAGCACACTTTTTAGAACACTGTTGCAAACAAAACTCACAGCTGTTTTGGAGGAAAAAAAAACAACACGAACAGTATTTGTGGTGTTTTTCATTATTATTTATCAAAGTGTATTATTTATCAAAGTGAGTTCCATATAAGAGTCTGTTAATTTTGTTTTATTAGTGGCGTTTGGTTAAAATGTGACAGATGATTGATTGGCAAATAAGTTTTGCCCATGCTCGACTGTATGCAATGCGATTTGAGTGTTGCAAATTTGACACAGTCGGGCAAATGCAAATCTGTACATTTTGTTGTTGTGTTGAAAATATTTGCCATCATATTTTGCAAATGCCACGATGCCACGCTATTTGCCCGTAATCGGGAATAGCCCTATTATGTTGTGTTGAAAATATTTGCCATCATGTTTGGCAATGCCACGATGCAAGGCTATTTGCCCGTAATTGGGAATAGCTCTATTAGGGCAGTTCACGATCTTATTTGCACCAGATTGCAAAATTATGCAATTGCAAACATTTGAAATCAATTGTGAACAGCACTTTTTGGATTACTCTGCAACTTTTCTGGCAAAATTAATACACAGCTGATTTATAAAAGAAAATAAAAAAAATACTTTGTGAAGTAATAATTTCTTATATTTTGTTTAAATCTGCAATATTATGCCGAGAAAAAGTGAAAAGAGGCAATAATAGACTATTTTGGTTTCTCACACAAAATTAATTTCTACACTTTCCGGCCATCAGCTGATTGTTCGATTGAGCTTGCAATCCAGTGTTGCACATGCGTAGCATTTGTAAGCTACAGGTTTTTAGTGTTGCATTGCTGCAAAAATGTAGCAAGTGCAAATCTGTGTATTTTGTTAGTGTAGTGCAAATATATGCAATAATATTTTGCAAATGCACTCATGCAAGACCATTTGCACTAGATCGTGAACTCCACTATTGTGTTTTTATAAGCTTTTATTTAACTTGCTTCGTTCGTATGTATGTCCTCAAAACGTGGAAGCCATTTTTCGACAACTTGTTGGTATCCGATTAAGCTGAAAATGAGCATACATATGTAAGTCCGGTGACAATGCAATATTATAATAAAAAAATTTGACACACCCCCTTTTACAGCCCACAATTCGATAAAAATTCTATATCTCTAAAACTACTAGGCCAATTCTGCTGAAATTTTGGCAGTAAATTTCCATCGAGTAGAGGATAATTAAGGAAAATTGTTTGCCACTCCCCCTTTTACCGCCTACAAATCCATAAAAATGATATATCTTTAAAACTACGGGGCTGATTCAGCTGAAATTTAAACAGTAAAGTTTCATCAAATAAAGCATGGGGTTTATGAACAAAATTTTGCCACACCCCCTTTTACCGCCCGCAAATCAATAAAAATTCTATATCTCCAAAACTATGGGGCTGATTTAGCTAAAATTTTGGCAGTTAATTTCCTTCAAGAAGAGGATAGTTCAGGAAAAAATTATGCCACACCGCCTTTTACTGCCCACAAATAAATAAAAATCCTATATCTTCAAAACTATGGGGCTAATTATATGCTGAATATAACTAGCTTCATTCGTATATATGTATTTTTGTATGTTTGTATGTATGTATGTACGTATGTGTGTATGTATGTTCGTCAAAATTTGCAAACCATTTTTCGCAATTTTGCAAACTTGTTGGTATCCGATTAAGCTGAAATTTAACATACTAATGTAAGTCTGGTGACAATGCAATATTATGATAAAGTCTTTGCCACGCCCCATTTTACCGCCCACAAATCAATAATAAATAAAAATTAAAAAAAAATTTAGTAACTTTTATTTAAATAATGTTAATACTATAATAAGGTTAATGGTCTAAAAACTTAAAATGCTGAAGTATTTGCTAAGTTTTGAAAATAAAAGATGTCAATAAAGTAAAGTTTTTACTTTTTTAACTAAAATGTAAAAAATAAATAAAAAGTAAAAAAATAAAAGTTGAGACCTTAAGCTCAATAAACGATTTTAAACTATCAAACAACTAGAATTTGTATTGAAAATCAAGTATGATTTAAACTATCAAACATTTAGAATTTGTATTTAAATCATATAAAGTCAACATAATAAATAACAAGGTCATTTAGGAAAAAACTTTAATAAAAAAAAATTTTAAGAAATAAGCTTTTATTTAAAAAGACGTGAACTAATAAGAAAAAAATAAATTTAAGTGGCATTTGTCATATATGTATATAGTACGTATATTCTAGGTGCAGAAGAACCCCTCTCTTGGTTACTCATCATCATAATATAAGCGTACGTAAATTGATAAATTCTAAGGACTTATAAAATTTTGAATTTTTCAAATACATTTATATTTAAAAGCTTAAGGCACTGACATAGTGTAGTAAACCTGTATAATGGATCGCGGACATCGGTGCCTCAAGCTTTTAAATATAAATGCATTTGAAAAGTTCCAAATTTTATAAATCCTTAGAACTTACCAATTTACGTAGGCTTATATTATGATGATGAGTAACCAAGAGAGGGGTTCTTCTGCACCTAGAATATACATATATGACAAATGTTACTTAAATTTATTTTTTCTTTTTAGTTCACGTCTTTTTAAATAAAAGCTTATTTTTTAAAATTTTTTTTTACTTTTTATTTTTTTTCACTTAAACAAATTAATCAGGTGAACGCAGACTTTATGGGCTGTGTATATCCACTGCTCCTTTAAACCGTATGAGTAACTTTGGTGACAAGTTAAGCGTTTTTGATGTTAACTTATCGAAACTTCAACTCAAAAGTTGACTAATAAGTAATGCATGACTAGATATATAGGGGTATTCGTGATTCGGAGCTCATTGCGAAGTTCTTATGCAAAAAAGTGCATTTGTAGCACAAAATCTACAATATTAAAATACACGTGCTATCAAAAATGATTTTTTTTTTTTGCTCAAGAGCTCCGACTATGTCATGTTGTTCTTTTGTTGTGCTCATGAGCTCTTTTCTGCACTTTGTG
The DNA here is from genome assembly GCA_963920525.1 of Dichetophora obliterata. NCBI lineage: Eukaryota > Metazoa > Arthropoda > Insecta > Diptera > Sciomyzidae > Dichetophora > Dichetophora obliterata. Next base: position 79,721,172 of record OY986438.1, read on the forward strand.
ATTTTTGACAGCAAATAAATAGTGGTGGTGAATTGTGAAGACTTCTAGTACCAGCTAAATGAAACATAACCCGTAACACTGTGAATTTCAATTATTTTATCGATATAGTTGAAGCATCAGTTAATGCCACCAGAAATAGAGCAAAGAAGTAATAAAATATCAAAAGTTTTCGTCATTTTGCAGACAACAAATATTTGGTTTGGTTGTAAACTCAATTCCACATCACTCAAAGCACTTTAATTTTATATTGTATGCGTGGGAGATGTATTCACAGCTTGTACTTCTTTTTTGCTCTTTTGAACAAGAGCTCACGCGAATACCCTTAATGCAAACGCCTGCTTAGTTGTTATGTATTGTGTTGTCCCTGAGCCCAATCCATATTATGGTGGGCAAATTTTTCTCACATTAAGTTGTTTAGGCCCATTTTTATTGATATCGTTGAGATATTTTATAAAACTAATTTATAAAAAAAATTAAAAAATAATATAAAAGAAAATATTAAATTATCTTATGCTGAGAAAGTGTGAACAAGTTGTTGTAGCTGAACTGTATGGATATTGCATGTTGCATAAAAATAAAGATTTTTATGTATCGCTAATGTTTAAATAGCACCTATTAGCCTATACATATATACAATGAGTAATATTATACGTATACCTATATGCTTTATAGATATTTATGACAAGTTCCTCATAAATTTTATTCTCTTATGAAAGGTATAAATTTCAACTATATTAATAAATAAGGTTGTTTACTGAATACGTAGACATAAATATTATAATTATCTTTATATTTCCTTATTGTGTATTCTGACTATAACTTGAATTTTCTAGTCGATAGCCGACATCTTAAGGAATCCATCGAACGTGCGGAGTTTTCACTACATATAGAACTATGGTTTAGTGAACAATCTAACGAATTAAGCAGCTTATCTTTGGCCTCCTCTCGAACACTACAACTAAATTTTCATCCCGGACGTGGCTTACATTACCATCTTCCTGTGTTCTTTGATTATTTCCATTTATCATCAGTAAGTGTTGGAATTCATGCTAGCCTCGTTGCTCTACATCAACCATACATAAAGTGAGTACTGATATGTTGGTTATTCTTACAGTGGATAAGTAAGCAGGTTGACCCTAGTCTTTATTTGGTTACTATTTTGCACTTAAAAAAATTTTTAAATAATAGAACAAGCTTGTTTGTGTAAGTTTGTTTTTCAGAATTGCAATAAACGCGTTTTGGTTCTGAAAAGTCTGAATAGGATATCTAACTTTTTTCATGTTTTTGTCAATTGGCGTTTCACGCCCTTTTTGCATTAATAGCAGATAGTGATTGTATTATCATAAACTTACGTCCTGCAAAATTTCCCTTCGATGCGAAGAACTTGATTGTCGTTTAATACAAAAAGGGCGTCAAGCTGCACGGCCTTTTTTGCACCCAAGTGTTTTTCATTTGATATGGGCGTGTGACAAAACCTATTTGATAGTGTTAACCAGGGATCGTAATTATTGTAAGCGATATCTAAAACTCAAAGATTAATTATTATTTTTAGATTTCCATTTTATTGCTTAGCAATAAAAATTATGTCACGATTTTTTATTTTTTTTGATCAAAAATAAAAGTTATGTTTTTATTTTTCTGTTCAAGAATAATACTTATTTTTGAGTTTTATTATTTTGCTCAAGAACTAAAATTGTTCCTCAATTTTTATTTTTTCGCTCAGAAATGAAAGTTATTTCTCAATTTTTATTTTATGCTCATAAATAAGAATTATTTGTTGAGTTTTATTTTTTCGCGCAAAAATAAAAATCATTTGTTGACTTCTATTGATTTTTCTTCAAACTTAAAACTCAAAACACCACAGTGATTTGTTGTTGCTGGCGAATGCTCGTTTTGAGTGTGCCGTTATTAATATTAACTTTTATGGGATAATATCAACCAGATTTTACCTTAACACTGATTTATTGATCCTAACAATACAAATAAATTCTGAACTTAACGATATTTTGAGACCCCCCAAACACACTTTTTACGTACGCACACAAGGCACACTCAATGCGGGCATGCGCCAGCAACAGCAAAGCGCTGTGGTGTTTAGAGTTTTATGTTTGAAGAAAAATTAATAATGATTTTTATTTTTTATTTTATAAAATAAAAATTGAAAAATAACTTTTCTTTCTGAGCGAAAAAAATAAAAATTAAGGAACAATTTTTATTCTTGAGCAATTTATTGTTTTGCTCAAGTATAATAAGAATAAGTATTATTCTTGAACTGAAAAATTAAAATAAAAAAATAACTTTTATTTTTGATGAATAATATAAAAATCAGTACATAACAATTAAATTAAATTGTTATTGGTAAAACTAACAAAATAAAAATTGTTTCTTATTTCGATAGAACAAGCAACATATTGAAGTAGTCCAAAATGTACTCCGACATTTGGAGCATGTTAATTTTTTTATTTAGTTTTTGGAAATAATCGTTATTTTCTGTCCCAGGTGTTAACCAATTATTAGTGACTAAGCGTGTGGACTGTACATGAATTAGATGAGTTCGATTTATATCGTACCCAGAAATATATCATATACACCCATAATATCCCAATAGAGTATTTATTTAATAAGACAGGAAATTGTGAAAAAGGTGGTGCTGGTGAATGTTTAGGGTTGCCGATATAAAATCAGAGCCAGAAAATGGCGAACACAAGTCAGAAACCTTTAACATCAAAAATTGGACATTATTTTTATTAAAACATAGACTTTATCCGAATCATGTAATGTGTGCAAGAGGAAGAAAACGGTTAGATATAGTTGAGTGAAACTAGTAAAGAGATAGACTGGATAGACGGATATTTGGTCAATATTATGTTAGAAAGCATTCCCTACCTTAAAAAATTTTACTTGTGTGATCTGATTTTTAAAAAGTATGCTTTGGAGATTCATTGCCTTTTTAAGAACGGCATTTTCGAACATATGCATGCTTAATCAGCACCATTCGAAGCATCTTAGGCGCCCTGACTAGACTAAATGAAAAAAATTAATTCATATTTTCTTTGGCTGTTGCAAAATCTTCTATAATAACAACGTATTGAATGAAGTCATTGGCGTCGGAAGCGAGGGGAAAGGGGGCAGTTGCCCCCCACTTTTTTAGCTAGATAAACAATTTAAAAGGAAAACTTAAAAAGTTACTCAAAATATCAGTTTTTTTTTACAACGATAATATTTTTGTATTATATATTTTCCTCTTCTTTCTCTCTTCTTCATAAGCATGCTTGCGGATAACCATTTTCTGTCTCTGTGTTTGCAAAAAGTTAGAACAAAATGTAGAGTTTCTACTGCAAACCCACCACTTCAGTTTAAAAGCACCCCAAAGTATGTAGCTTAATGCTTGTTAATTTTGCAACTCTGGTAAGAAAAAATTTGACATGTTCTTAGGGGCTATCCATATTGGACGACATGTTGTACGATAAGTTAGATGGAAAACTAATGGGACTATTTGACTGAGCGTTCGAACGATCCAACTTGTAAAGCAACATCATTAATTGCAAGCTCTCAAGCAGAAACCATCCGGCTAATAGCTAAGCAACTTTTAGATGCCCTAAGAATTGAGCAGTAATTTTACATAGTTGTACAATATTGTACAATCGGCAGAAAAAAACCAAAAATTTCGACTATCGTTTTAGCTTACGCATGGTACTACATGTTGTACAATCTGCCATGTTGGTCCAATGTTTTGGACCATGCGAAAGCCCCTATTGTGAATTAGCTGATGAAAATCCACCTCGACGCTTTGAAGAAACATCAAATCCGGTTCCTTTAGTACAGTTGCCATTATATGATCGGCTACGAAAAGATTATTTCGAAATTTTAGATCTTCTCTCAAATGAGATAACGGCTAGATTTGATCAAACAGGATGATAATTTACTTTTTTTTTATTTTTGCAAGTTTACACCAGCTTCACTCAACCGACTCATTTTGATTTAACATTCGGTGAGTCGGTTGAGTGAAGCTAGTGTAAACTGGCACTTTGTAAATCTTATTGTACATTTAAACAGATCTTGACACTCTGGAATCGTTGGAAAATATTGTAATCGAAGCCTTCAACGGAAAAGTGCCTTCTGAACAAAATCTAAAAACAAAACTTGATCTTTATGCAGATGAATTTTTTGCAGAGGAAATTGCTGAAGCAATTGCCTGGCCAAACACCTTGAAATTGTAGTGGCATTGTATTCCAATTTGCGAAAAATTCGGTTACTGTAAAAAAACGATTAAATGAAGTTGAAAAACTTATTGCTTTGCTTTTGACTGTGCCTGCATCAGCAGCTTCATCTGAGCGTTCTTTTAGTGCACTAAGACGACTTAAAACGTATCTTCGAGCAACTACGACACAGAAACGACTCACCCATGCACTTATACACATTCACAAAGATAAAACCGAAGAATTGAATTCGATGGAGATGAAAGAGTTTGTTTCTCGCAAGAACAGAAAGAAACATTTTGGAATAATTTAAATTGATATAACTTTTTGTACCTTATTGCATTTAAATCATGTAAAAATATACCTAGTCTTGCTTTATAAAAGCAACCATTATTTCTTATATTTTCATATTACCATATGAAAGAACCTTTAAAGAATGATCTCTAATATTGAAATTGGAAGAACTTTTAAAAATAATGAAATTTACATATTTTTTATATATTTTTATATTTTCTTTATTTTAAGCTAAAATAAAAAATTTGTTTATTCACATTCATGTTTCTTTGAAGAAATTTTGGTGAACTTTTTTTTGCATCACCATTTGTACTGTCCCCCCATTTGTACTGCCCCCCCAGATGAAATTAGCTTCCGACGCGCTTGAATGGAGTTGGCCACGTTGTTTTCGATTGAGATGATGGCCAAATTGCGAAGTCTCTCTTGTCCCATTGAATTTCGAAGAAAGGCTTTGACGCTCTGACCAGTTTGAGTTTTGAAAATGAACGTTCCCCCAATGCAAGCGAAACTGGTATTGTGAGCAGAATTCATATTGCAGTAACTACACTGGGAACAATGTTTCCATATTTTTCTTTGAGATAGAATTCAGCTCATCGATAATATGAGCAATATTTTCATTCCTAATTAATATTGAAACTACAGTTAACTCGACTTATAAGTCATATCCATCGATATCTATCTTTGCATTATGCATTAGAGCTACTTCAAGCTTTTTACATGATTGTAATAAACTATCGCTGCGTTTGTTAGTTTCATAATTTTCAAAATCATACAAAAATAAGAATAATCCGTTCTGTTTTTGTAGTGCTTTAAAATGATCAGTGATTAAATCTACCGCAGATTTCATGACTGACAAGATTACGTTTGCTCCAAATTCCTCTTTACCCGTGACAGTTGTTCTGGCTGCCGGACGCTTCTATCAAATTACAAAATATTAATATATTAATATAACTAGCTACATATTATTAATAAGGTAATAAAAATCACATAAAATAACAATTCAAGTTCCAGTTAGAAGCAACTAAAAGTATATATTAATTTAAATCAGTCCATTCTTCATAAATGTTCTTGTTGATATAGATTGCATTTGACCCAATTTACAATAGATATGGGTCAGGGTATATAAGCTGCGTTTTTTTCATGGGAGATCAGGATCATATCAACGCGTTTGCTAGCAAAGCAAAAACAATTCAAACGATCCAGCTCACTTGCTGGATCAACGACACGAGCATCTCCTACAGACCCGGTTTGCTCAAATTTTTGCACGATTTTTCCGATTGTACGCACATTTGGACGATTAAATTGACCGAAAAAATCACGAAGTGCACGATATGCATTTTGATTTGAACGTCCATAATATAATAAGCCTGAATAACTTTTACGCGTTGCTCGATTGTGTATCTTGCCATGGTTCAAATTGAATTAGTCTGAAATTGAGAAATGTTAAATGAAATGCAGAAAAAAAACTTGAAATTTAGGTGTGGTTTACATTCAACATCGGCCCTTTAAATTTAACCACCCTTTATAACAGTTTTAAACATTATGAAAAAACATACTGAAAAAACTTATTTATTAAACAAAATTCCACAATGACAATATCAAAGAGATAATAAATATTCTTAACAAAAATGGATTTCCCAAAAAAAAGGACCATGAATTTAATAAAAAAAGCATAAAAAACAAAGCAACAGGTCATGCCCAGATGAACCACCAAAAATCTACAATTCTATGACATATGTACCAGGACTATCGGAAAGACTTATTGGATCTAATTGTTATGACAACTTACTTACTTACTTAGTGGGCGTTACAACCCTATGTCGGTATTGGCCTCATCTAAGAATTTGCGCCAGCCATTTCTGTCTTTCGCTTGCTGGCGCCAGTTGCAAATTCCAAGCTTCGTCAGGTTGTCCTCTACTTGGTCTTTCCAACGAAGATGCGGTCGTCCTCTTCTGCGTTGACCGCCGCTGGGTACACCGAATCGAATGTTTTCTTCACTGGAGCATCGTCTTTCATGCGCTGAACATGACCAGGCCAGCGAAGCCCCCCGATTTTAACCTCAATGCTGATGTCGTTGGTTGAGTTTATGCTGGATCCCAGATAAACGAAGTTCTTCACAGCCTCGAAGGAGGTATTGTCAACGGTAACGTGTGTTCCAAGACACTGGGACTGTTTGTTTGTTGACACCAAGTATTTCGTCTTATCTGCATTCACTGCCAGACCCATTCGACTTGACTCTCTTTCTAATCTGGAAAATACTGCACTGACTTCGCGCGTTTTATGGCCAATGATATCGATGTCATCAGCATTCGCAAGCAGCATAACACTCTTGTAGAATATTGTGCCACTACGTCTCAGATCAGCAGCTCGGATGATCTTTTCCATCATAAGGTTGAAAAAGTCACACGATAAGGAATCACCTTGTCTGAAACCTCGTTTGGTAATAAATGGTGGGGAGAGGTCCTTCCCGATTTTAGCTGCGCTGCTGGTGTTGCTCAGTGTCATCCTGCAAAGTCGTATTAGTTTTGCAGGAATACCAAATTCAGTCATGGTGGAGTACAGGTGCTTCCTCAATCAATTCCTCTAAATAATCTATCCGTTTCCTTTCAGGTCAAAGACCAAACCTTGTTTGTATAAGGCGCATGCCTTGGTTCTTTGATCTTTTAAAAAAAAAAAAAAAACGCTCGACAGGACCTTATATGCGATAATAAGAAGGCTTATCCCACGGTAATAGACACATATAGTGGGATCGCCTTTTTTGTGGATTGGGCAGAGCACACTGAGATTCCAATCGTTCGGAATGCATTCTTCCGACCATATTCTGCATAGAAGCTCGTGAATGCATTTAAGTAGAGCTTCGCCTCAGTTCTTAAACAGCTCAGCAGGTAAGCCATCAGCTCCCGCAGCTTTGTTATTTTAAGCCGAGCTATTGCTGTCCCAACTTCATCATAGTTGGGCAGCGGAACCTCAACGCTGTCATCCAAAATTGGGGTTTCCGGAATATCATCTCTATTGGCGGGATTGTTGTCAGCGTCGCCATTTAGAAGCTTCCCTCCATAACGTCAGTGTACTCTGGACATCTGTCACTAGATTTTCGTTTTCGTCCTTGCAGGAAGAGGCCCCGGTTTTAAAACCATCGGCAAGGCGTCTTATTTTTTCGAAAAATTTTCGGGTCTCATTCCTGTCACCATACATCTCAATTTTCTCTTGCTCGCGCTTTTCTGCCTCTCTTTTTTTCCGCCTGAAAATATGTCTCTCTTCCCTCCTCTTTTCTTTGTATCGCTCCTTAGCAGCGCGCGTTACAACCGACTGCAGGGTGGCTTTGTAGGTGGCGTCTTTCTCTGCAGTGGCGTCGCGACACTCCGGGTCGTACCACTGGTTTCGGCGAGGGCGGTGGTAGCCAATCACCTCTTCAGCAGCCGCACGCATGGAGTTGGAAATGTGTGTCCACTGCGCGCATATATCATCGATTGGAGGAGTGCTTTGAAGCAGGAGTGAGAGTCGAGTGGCGAAAGCATCGGCTGTCTGTTTCGATTGCAGCTTGTCGACGTCTAGCTTTCTCTGTGTAGGGTTGCGTGTATTCTTAGCTGCGCACAGACGTGTACGGATCTTGGCTGCAACAAGATAGTGATCCGAGTCAATGTTTGCACCACGGATCGTGCGTTCATCCATTACACTAGAAGAGTGCCTTCCGTCGATCAAAACGTGATCAATTTGATTCTTTGTTTTTTGATCAGGTGGCTTTATGAATATTGAGATGCTTGAATGTAGTGCTACTTACGACCATATTTCGTGCTGCGGCGAAGTCAATCAGCCTCATTCCGTTATCGGAGGTTTTGTCGTGGAGGCTGAACTTTCCGACTGTTGGATCAAAAATGTTTTCCTTGCCCACCTTAGCGTTGAAGTCACCTAGCACGATTTTTACGTCGTGACGGGGGCAGCGCTCGTAAGCATTTTTAAGGCACTCGTAGAAAATTTCCTTGATCTCATCGTCCTTGTCTTCTGTCGGAGCGTGCGCACATATTAGGCTTATATTGAAAAATCTAACCTTGATGCGGATTATGGCAAGTCGTTCGTTCACAGGTATGAATCGCAGGACGTGGGGCCGTAGTCTCTTGCCAACTACAAATCCGCATCGAAACTCATGCTTCTCCGCATGGCCGGTGTAGTAGATATCACAGGGTGCATGCCGAATGCAACCCTGTCCCTTCTATCGCATTTCTTGGATAGCAGTGATATCAGCTTTGTATCTTTCCAAGACATCAGTCAGTTGGATAGAGGCACCTTCCCAATTAATGGTTCGGACATTCCAGGTGCATATCCGTAAATCATTATCAGTTTTTCGTTTGCGGTAGTCGTCATCAGATTTGGGGATCATTTTTCTTCTTTTCTTATTTGTTTTTATGGGTTTTTACGGGTGGGCTTCAAACCCGAAGTACAACCTATTTTAAGCCTAGGGAGGCCCGCCACTCAGATTAGCCGCCAAACTAACAGTTGTGAGTTTTGACGTTGCCCAGGAAACACCACGTGGAGGTTTGAGTCGACTTGAGGTGATTTCACATAGATTATGCTGGCCTCGCTAGGTTGAGACAGTCAGACATGTTACATTGTTACATCGCCCCAGAATTGTTATGACAAACACAAATATAAAGTCGCCACACGCACTGATAATATCTTGGAGAATTATACAGCAATACAAAGAGCAAAATGGACAAGAATGACAAATCAAATTTAATATATAAAATAACATGTAAAGGAAACAGCGCAGGAGTATGCAACAAAGTGTATGCGGGTACTACAAAGACGAAATTGGGAACAAGAATGTTTGCGCACAAATCACGAACCAAATTATTGGAGAAAAAACAGCATTGGCGGCCCACTGTGCAATACTTGAACACTGTCCAGACTTTGACAATGTACAAATTCCACAACAAGAGACGAATTACGCGAGACGATACACGTTAGACATGCTACATATCATAAACATACCACCAAACAAAGAATAAATTGCAAAACGGACACAGAGAGATGCGCTCAAAGCTACCGACACCTAATTACAAAACAAATAACAATATAAAAATCAGTAGACAACGAAACGGCGAAATCGAGGCTGATGCAATTTATTTAAGGCAATATCTGTTAATTTTGTCTCACGTGGCGTCTACCAAAATTGTTAAGTGTTAAACTTTATGTCTAATGTTTAATATGTAAGTTTTTCAGTTTTTTCGTAATGTTAAAAATTGTTATATATGTGTATTTTTTGTTGAAATAGTGTCCCTGATGGTGAACTCTGGCGGAGTTCGAAATATTGGACGCAATAAAACCAAAACTAAAACACAAATAAAAGATTTTTTATTCAAAAAAGTGACCTTGCGCCTAAATTTAACTCAAAATCATAAATTAAGAGGTCGAAAAGAAAAGAGAAAATCATGTTTCAATTAAAATAATTATTACCAATTTGCTATTTAAAGACATATACAAGATCAACTAACTTAACATTAAAAATGCTTTGTCGATTTGTAAGCGATTTCTTATTCTGGACTTTACTATATTAAGCTGGCTAAACGCTGATGTACAACCAGGCAGTGATAACAGGTGCAGTGAAAAGTTTGACAATTCCTCAAAAATTAAATCGCCAGTTCTTCTAACCAAAAATCAGCTGTATTAAATGCATTATTCCATTTTAAGAGGTTAATTTTTTGATACTGTTATCATATTTTCGATATCCGTTGTTACAACAACAATTTTTCAAAAAAGGCAAAATATCTTCTTTTACTTCTTTTAAAACATTGTTAATTGAGAATTGCTCAATCATCTTCAAAATTAATGATAATCAAGCTGAATTAACAGACAAAAATCCGCCGAAAATTCCACCAGCGGATTTTTGATAATTTATCCCGCCATATGGAACTAAAATCCGCTGATTTGGCGGGAAATCCGTTGATCTGCCAACTGAACATGTAGCCAGTAAACAGTGTTCCCACTTAAAGAGCATTGCAAAAAGTAGCGGAATAAATGGAAGTGGAGTAAGCTACTTTTCTTTTGTGAATGTTCAAATAAGTAGGGGGAAGTGGGGTGATGTGTAACAAATGGATGAAGTTAAACAAAAATGTCAAACATGGATTTTTTAGACTTTCTTTGAATCGGTGTGGTGATGTGTAACACCAACAAAATGCTGGCTTAAAGACCAGAAACTTTGTTTTTTTATATTTACTTTAACTTTTTATGTTAAGTAAAAGTATTACTTCGAAAACTTAATAAAATTACTGCTTGTACCGACATTTTTCAATATTTTAATGGAATTCATCAATTTCTTTTAATCCGCTGCTGAGATGAGCCCTTTCTTTACGTCTTTTCGTGGCAAAGCAAAAGTAAAAGAGAGATGCGCTCAAAGAGAGATGCGCTCAAAGGAAGAACTTCAATATAACACACAAAATTCTAATTTCTAAGATGTGTTACAGATCACCCAATCAGTACTAGATTTAGGCCTACGGCTGCCCGCTGAATAAACGCCGAAGCAGGCAGGCAGACAGGTGCAGGCAGTAGACTGCGAAGAAACAAGCTAGAAATAAAGTCAAGCTAACTTTTATCTCGTTTGTTCACATGGTTTTTCTGCGCTTGTCTGCCTGCCTGTCTGCTTCGGCGTTCACTCTGTTTGACACCTAAGGCGACAACATTTTAGGGGCGGCAAAATTTTTGAGGGCTAAAAAAATTTGAGGAAAACAAAATGTTAGGAACGGAATTAGCTTGGTTGCAGCAGCCAGACCCGGCAAATAATGTGAGTAGTTATACCCACATGGAATTTTGTATACCCACTTGCTTTCAATCAAATTAAAATTTATCATATTCCCTGCAAAAGTTTTTATGGGTCTCATTTACCAACCATAAATTACTTCAGTTGAGTTAATAGTGTCGCTTAAAAGTAGGTTTGAAAATGACTCGGCGATTTTTTTAACTATTAGAGTGATTCGTTTTAGGATAATGCAACTATGTCTAAAAGGTAAACTGTAATAAACTTGTGTAAAGACATCGAAAAAGAAAGACTGTCCCATGTAAACGTGTTGTTGTTGTTATAATTTGGAGATAAGAAAGCATACAAGACAGAAATACGGGTAGATGGATAGACGGACAGATGGACGGACGGACGGATAGCTAGATGGACAATGATTGGATGGCTGAAGCGGGTTGTTGTTGTTATAAATCAAAAATTTCAAGTTTAAGGTGATAAGCCTTCAGCTTCATAGTAAGCATTATAAGCAAGCCAATTACCGCAAGTTCAAGATAAGGGAGTAGTGTAGATGTTAAGCATTTTAAAAAATTTAATATGAGTTGGTTGACTAATGGAAAGACAAAGTATGAAAGCAGTAAAGGCGGCGGTGGCTGTGGTTAATGATAAATTAAGCTAGCGATTGAAAGCACCAACGTAACCCGAACTTGAGTATACAAACCATGACCATACTCAACTATGTTGATATAAATAAAAACAAAACGTAATGATTTATACATTTATATATTTTATTCTTCAAAATAATGAAAAATAATTGATTTTACATTTAAATTATTCTTATGATTTCATTTGTTAGAGGTGTGGATTCAATTAAACGATCATGGATTACCAAACAGTAAGCAGACGTTTTATCTGGAATCGGTTTGTTTGCTTCGGTGTAAAATTCAATTCGCACATCAATAGATCCCGTTTTAACTGCTTCATTTTGATGTTTTACATCAACAACAATAAGCGGAGCAATTTTCTTATTTCCGACTGAGGTTCCCGCACATAATAATAATTTTGTTGAAATTTTGCATACATATCATATAGAATAGCATACTGTCCCATTTCAAAGCGCGTATTTAAATCACCATAGGGATATGAATCGGAGTTTAAATGAACTTTTAAATTAGTTACATAATAATGATCGAATGTATTTCCTTCCTCTTTACTCCTCGCATTTTGTAGGCCAATGATAAGAAATCTAGGTCTTTCATTTTGCTGACTCAGTTTTACATTCCATACAACCTTTGTACTTTTACTTTCTGAAATCCTAGGATTTACATGACAGGCCCAACTTAAAAAAGCCATTAAAATAAGGTTTTCATTGTAAATTATCTTGTACGTTTCCAATTTTGCAAAGTCCGATAGTTGTATGTGAGGCATTTTCCATGTTATTGTAAATTTTAATTGATCTGCGGCATTAGGAGGAATATATGATCCATCATTAGACGAAGAACGTTGAAGGACAAGCTCATGCTTCGAATTTAATATTATTTTAGTGTACTCTTCGGCAAATCCCATCAACATTTTCAGCGGTATATAGCAACTAAAGTGATTTTTTTCCAAAGTTAGACTTTCATCACGGCACTAATCAGCATTTTTTAGTGCATCGCTTTCAGCTTTATTCAAAGATACAAAATTTTTCATAGTTGATGAAATTCCAAGATCAACTTCAAAACCATTGATTTCATATCGAATTTCATAGAACAAATATGAAATAAAATAGTTTTTAAATTTCAAGCCCGTTGTTGCTACATCTTTTCCTCCTTCATGTTTTACTATAAAGCCATGAATGTAAATCATACTCTCCCTGATTTTCAAATGGTATACGAATCTCATCGTTATTGTTGAATGATTTTAAATATGTAACAAACTCCCTAATAAAACACACATAATAAAATAGGATCAATTTAACGTTTTTAAGAGAATAATCGATAATGTTGATTTGAACAAATTAGTAACTGACAACTAGTTATTAATAATTGCTAACAACTTGCTACATCTTACTTTCAAACTGTGTACTACAGTATCAGTTCAGCATCAGATCAGTATCATATTAGTATCAGATCAGTATCAGATCAGTATCAGACCAGTATCAGATCAGTATCAGATCAGTATCAGATAAATATCAGATCAGTATCAGATCAGTATCAGATCAATATCAGATCAGGATCAGATCAGTATCAGATAAGTATCAGATCAGTATCAGCATCAATATCAGATAAGTATCAGTATCAAAATAACTATCAGTGTCAGTTAGTATCTTCATGTTTTGAGCAAAATTTTATTTGAATATGAATAAAGAAAATCTACAATTTTAAACAATTTTAGTCGTTATTATTTAATAATTAAATACTTAAATCAGGGGAAAATATGTATAGATGATCAGTTCATTACGACTACTCATAGATGTCTATAAGAATCTCTTTAAGTGGAACTACGTCAACTCTTATGGAAAAATATTTTCCACCTATTAAATTGGCCACAAAATATGCTTGCGGACTTATAGACTTTGTAACATTTAATTCTATACCAAATGTAGATGTCCACAACAATTTATTTCATATCGGGCCGCATACTATTACAATACCACTTGGTTCATATGAATTTGACGATATTGGGTTTTTCTTGAAATCAGATGTAAGAGACATTGATGATTCAATTTTCCTGGAAATTAAATCAAACAACAACACACTTAAAATTGAAATTGTATACTCCGTGGACATACAGTGAGTCACAGTCAAAAGTATCCACTTCAGTTTTTTATATTAAAAATGCGATTGTTGATAGTTAATTATTGAATTCAATGTTATTCTTTTTTATATTTTAACATTAATGTCTTAACTTAAAATTAATGAAATAAAATTAACAATATTCATGTAAACTCAAAATAAAAATATAATAATTGTTAAACAACATCAATTTCGACCTCACAGTGAAAAGTATCCATCAGGCAACACTTACAATTTTATAACGGTTCACAGTAAAGCTTGTCATGAAATAGCAAGCACTATATTGCATCAGTTATTTTCTTACATTTGACGTATAAGTTCGCCAATTGAGAGAGCATTTTTAAGTAATTAAGACCATGGGACGCCATACAACGATCGCCGAAAGAAAATTAGTTATTCATCATGCTGAACTAGGAAAATCTCAATGGAAAATAGCGGAAATACTCAATATTACTCGATCTGCTGTCCAGAAAATTATATTGAGGCACAAAACCGAGAATCGTATCTGCAACAAGCCTAAAAACAGCGAGAAAAAAATATTCTCTGAAAGAGACGAAAAGTGGTTGCTTCGACAGGTGGCCGATAATCCGAAGCTTAGTGCACCTAAACTTGCTGAAATCGCGGAGAAGTATCTAAAAAAAAAGTGTAACCCAGAAACTATTCGGAGAATCCTCCGTAAGCATGGTCTTCATGGTAGAGTTGCACTAAAAAAGCCATTCATTAATCTCAAAAACCGCCAAATTCGATTGGAGTTCGTTCAGGAACACGAAAAAAAGGATTTTGAATTCTGGAAGACTGTTATTTTTGCCGATGAAAGCAAGTTTAACATGTTTGGGTCAGATGGACCAAGTAAGGTATGGCGTAGGGCGAATACGGCCTTGGACCCTAAACACACAATTCCAACCGTAAAGCACGGAGGAGGCTCAGTTATGGTGTGGGGTTAGTGCTGCCGGTGTAGGAAATCTAGTTTTTATCGAAGGAATCATGGATAAGATGTATTATTTAAGCATTCTCAAAGATAATTTAAAATGTAGCGCCGAAAAATTGGGATTGGGATCAACATTCCAATTTTATCAAGATAATGACCCCAAGCACAAATCCCACATTGTTCGAGAATGGATGCTTCATAACCGCCCAAAAGTGATTCAAACACCTCCCCAATCCCCGGATTTGAATCCAATAGAAAATTTATGGAGTATTTTGGAGACAAATATTAGAAGTCATAACATTTCAAGCAGACTAACTCTGGAAAATGCCTTGCAAGAAGAATGGGGAAAAGTTCAGACTTCTTGTACCGAAAATTTGGTTAAATCTATGACAAAAAGGCTCAAAGCTGTAAAGGACAACAAGGGATATCATTCCAAATATTAAACACCTAAAAAATCCTTTTTCTAATAAAATATTTATCGTCGATACTTTTCACTGTGAGGTAGAAATTGATGTTGTTTAACAATTTTTATATTTTTATTTTGAGTTTACATGAATATTGTTAATTTTATTTCATTAATTTTAAGTTAAGACATTAATGTTAAATTATAAAAAAGAATAACATTGAATTCAATAATTAGCTATCAACAATCGCATTTTTAATATAAAAAACTGAAGTGGATACTTTTGACTGTGACTCACTGTAGATTTTTCAAAACCAAACAGTATAGGACAACTGCTGGGATCCAGTAAAAGAAAGTTGATAGTAAATGAATTGGCGTATGAGGAATTTATCAAAGTGGTTCCTATAGATCCGTTACAAGAGATAGAAAAAACGGAATAAATTCAATATTATACATCAGTCAGATAAAACTAGAAAAAATTTTGAATCTGATTTACCTTTAAATATTATAAATATAAACACAATACGAATTGAATGCAACGAGGTGTCAAACATAAAATTCCATGCATAACTTTTTAAGATATAATTTTTCTTTTATAATTAGAATTTGTCTGAAAAACTAGTGATTTACCTTTTACGAAAGCAATCCATTAAAAATAGAATTATTAAAAAGATTACTGCATCCAGAAGTACTGTAGAGAGCGAAGTCTGTGTTGGACTTACTGAGGTTTGTAATCTCTAAGCAGCGGCCCAATGCCTCCTATTAAAAAGAGACAACTAAATACATTTTAGCGATTTTAAGTAAAAAAAATGATTGTATCTTAAATGCATGTATTTTTATGTTTAATATCTTGTTGAATAGATACTTGTATTATATCTCTTTTGATACCCATAAAATGCAGTTTTGTTGGAAAAATTAAAAAATCAGCTAGATTTTTGCTCCACTTTTTCCAACGTTGGATGCCTGTAACTTCTAAGCCAATTGTTAGCGATCTGAAATTTTTTAAATAATTAGAGTTGTTGCTATTCTTGAAATGTTCCTAAAATTTTAATGCAATAAGAACAAATTTTAACAGTTTGGGCCTTCTTTTACGATACAACTGAATACGACCCCTTTGTGATTGTTTCTTGATTGGTGTGAACCAACACCAATATAAAAAATATCACACTTTTCTGCTATTACACCACTTCCTTATTTTTTACTTCTTTGACTAAACAGCACAGATGTTTCTTTTGCCAGTACTGGGTGACTAAGCAGGGTTGCAAACCAAACCCTTACTTGCGAGTGCTGCCACAAACTATAACAAATAGCGACATCTATAGAGCCGTAGCGACAAAAAAAATAGTTCAACGAGATGATCCAGCTACTGAGCAAGTTCATCTTTTTGTTAGTGTTCTGGTTTAACCAGTGAACGAACAGATCGCATTAGTTAAAGTTTTGTAAGTTTTGCCTTAGGCCGTTTGGGGCATTTTCGCCAAATGATATGACCAAACGGCTGATTGCAAAGCAATACCATTACTGCTTCTGACCGCTTGGGGCATTGTCGACAATGATATGACTAAACAGCACAGATGTTTCTTTTGCCAGCATTGGATGACTAAGAAGGGTTGTAAACCAAACTTTTACTTACGAGTGCTGCCACAAACTAAAGCAAATAGCGACATCTATAGAGCCGTAGCGAAAAAAAATAGTTCAACGAGATGAACCAGCTACTGAGCAAGTTCATCTTTTTGTTAGTGTTCTGCATGTTATTTAGAACCTATTTGGTTTAACCAGAACGAATAAAACACGCCTGTTTACAATAGATCTGTTTCAGTACTCGATTCAAGTAGCTTGAAGTTGCTTGAAAGCGATATTATCACCCTATAGGAACAAACTAACTTGTTTTTAAAAACAACTAATTAAACAACTAACTAAAAAACTAATTTAAAATAAACTAGTTTATGAACTACTTTGAATTATATTAAGGCGGCATCCACTTCAATTTTGAATAGTTTTTATTGCATTATATATGAAGTAATTGAGGAACTACTTCAAAAGAAGTGGTTTAAAAACTACTTTGAATTATATTAAGGCGGCGACTACTCTGATTTTGACATGTTTTTATTGCAAATTTTTATTAGATTACAAGTTAATATATATTTAACCATGCTATTTCATCAAATATTATAACTGTAGGCTTTCACTAAAATGAATTTATGTATTTTTTTTTCTCAAAACAATAAAATAAATTTATAGAAATTTAAAATTTTTATGCTTTTAAATTCATCGTCAATAAGTGAAATATTACCTAGTTTTCAATTGATTTATTTTAAAGTAATTAAAAAATAATTTAAATTGAAATAATTTAACAAGTAGTTGAAAATATATGCGGTTTTCAATTGATTTATTTTAAAGTAGTTAAAAAAATATTTTAAATTCAACTAATTTAAAAAGTAGTTGAAAACAGTAGTTGAAACTACTTGATTAGTATTATTATTATACAAAAAAAAATTAGTATCCTCAATTAGGATAGAAAAAAAATCAAAATTGTGAATAACAATGCGATGAAAAAAAAACTCAAAGAAAGCAAAACCAAAATTAAAGGGGTTGAAAAGCTGAAGATGTTATTTGCTTTTCTATCCTCCCTACCCAACCATAAAATTCCGGATCAAACTCTGATCACCAATTCCAACCAATTCATTCTAATGGCCTAAATCAATTCACAACATTTCATTTTAAATTCAATGTTTATTCATTGTTAACTAAGAAAAAAAATGTTCAATACTTAAACACTAATACATATTCAATTCTCACTAGCATGATGCAGCGGATACAAAATGAAAATGAAACAGCAATGACTGAGAGCTTAAGGTTAACTTCTCATTAGGTAGTCAATGAACTATGCCATTGCTGTGATCGAAATGAAAAATGGAACAAGAAAATATATGGTAGCAAAAGAAATAACTAAAGGCTATACAGGTGCATAACATATGTATATACACTACATATGTAAGCACCAGAATGCATTTAACACTATACTTATAGCATTAAATTGTTTTTTTTTTTCTTTTTGGTTACTTATAAATATAGAATTTAAAATTTATAATAATTTTCAGATATTTTTGTTCTTCAAATTATATTAAGATTAAATTCATTAAATTTATGCAATATTAGAAGTCTTAAATAATTAGTTAGATAGTTTCTTAGACCACTTTTTTTGTGTTTAGTTAATTTATATTCAATATAAATAACCTTGAAAAGTACAACAATAATAAAAAAAGAACAAGATCACTTACAGTTGGTAATAAGGTGATCCCACGACGCACAGTGGGGCCGATGCTCATTTTACGTTGCAAAAATCATATCTTCTGAACTAATAAAGCGATTTGAAAAATTTTAAAAGCACTTCATAGAAAACTTTTCAAGCTTTAAAATGAATTTTCGTCACGAATGCCAAGTATCCGTGGTGTTTCAATATTCAAGGTCAAAGTTGAAAAATATTTCCGGGCATATTTTACCTGTAAAATTCGAATTAAATTTTTTTTTCATAAATGAACTCTTTTGTATATTTTCAATAACTTTATTACATTTTTAAACGTTTTAATGAGATTTTCTAACTTAAAAACATAAACTTAAAGTTTTTATTTTTGGTTGATTTTTTTTTTTAGGTAAATGAATGTTTTTCCAGTTTTGCTTTGAAAAACAGTAGGTTTCAGTTGGCTTATTTGATTTTTTATGTCGCTAATAGTAGATTTGATCAATTCCGAGGACTCCTTCGCATATTTGAAGAAAATAGGCCGACAATAGTGAATCGATGACGATCGAAGATTTCTCCAATGTTCAGAAGTTTCACTTCTTAGGCGTAAAGGAACTACAGAAGCCATAAACATATTTTCATCAGAAATAGTTTCGTCATCTGTGTTTATAATTTGTTGTCAATATGCGCTTTGTCCACACGATCCATCAAATCCCCACTTATTGAGTAGAGTCAGATTTTCAGGAAGTAGCTCAACCTCTCCATCAGGCAAACTTTCAAGTATACGTCTAGTAGTGTGATCCATTAAGTCCTGGAGTTTTAATTCTGCAGATATCTCTATTATAATTGTATTGGGCGGGACTGCTTCGTTTTTGGCAGACACAATTTTTTTATATCCGGGCATAACGTCGACGTTATGCTTTTTTAAGGAGCTCCGTAAAATAGCATATTTCTCCTTAGTCAATCCCAAGTCCATAAATAAATAAAACGTAAGGTATTGATTTACACTCAAATAGGTAAACAGGGAAAACCAAAAAAGAACCATACAAGTCAGGTAGTCGACGTTATGCTTTTTTAAGGAGCTCCGTAAAATAGCATATTTCTCCTTAGTCAATCCCAAGTCCATAAATAAATAAAACGTAAGGTATTGATTTACACTCAAATAGGTAAACAGGGAAAACCAAAAAAAGAACCATACAAGTCAGGTAGTATTTATAATACAACATTACGCAATGCTATCAATCAACAACACCCACGCAGCAGCCAAAATTGCATGCGCTCTTCTTCTTCCTTATACCTGCCGCGAATTTTTAACGCGAGGTTTACGTAGTTTTATATCTGGCGTTTTTACATCGCACTACTTCGCACATTTATACTATATACATATGATAGGTAAATATTTCACCTCTCACGTGTATGTGATTTCGTTTTGACCCTAGTTGACCGTTGCTAGTTCTATTCCACCAAAGCACTATGGGTAAAACGTGGCTATTTTTGGCATAAATTCAATTTTTTTTTGTTTAAAATTTAAAATCTGCTTTCGTTTTTTTGAATTCGTATACTCTAACGGTTATATAAACTTTTTTTTATAATTTTTATGTTACACCCTGTTATTTTATGAAAGGAAAAAGTCAGATGTTTCAAAGTTGCATTATGAACAGAAAATGCGCGCGAAATTTTTACTAACTTTGATCGTGAGTAAAACATTAATTGTAAACATTGTGAAAAAGTTTAAATATGGAAGAAGTTAGACAAGGTATGTAAAACAATTTGTGATATAGTTTAAAAAATAGTTGTGTGTTATTGTCTAGTAATTCAGTGTTTTGTTGGTGTGTTATTATTGGTCGAAACTAACAAACATACGTGTGTTGTGTGGAATATAACTTCTGTGTATAGAAAGGTATTTGCAATATTTCTTTTAAAAGTTATTAATCAAACTGTATATAATCAAACGTCATTAACACTTTTTGTTCCTTTTTGTTCCATTTGGGAACAAACTTCATTTTGTAGTTTCATACGAGTTTTGCCATTCAACACTGCTTGAAGTTTGGAGCAGCAAAAATCGACAAGCAGATAGTGTAAAAGAATTTATTTTGGAGAACATTAAACAGCAAAACTTATCAGATGAGCAATATCAGTTAATTACAGAAAAAGTCAAGCAATTTATTGCTTTCATAAAATTAAATTTGCCAAGATGCAATCGAATACTTGACCGATTTAAAAAAAAAAAACACTCGCGTTGGCTTGCATCCAATATACCTATTGAAATAAGTGATTGCGGCTTGCCCGGCAATAAACGAGGTCGGAGGCATTTAGACTATACTGATGCAGGGCCCCGTTTGAAGAGAAAGTTAGCATCTGAGCTTGCCGCAGAACAAAAACATTCAACACCTCTTTTATTGCACTCTGCTTCCGTTTCAGCTAAAAAATAAAACGAAAAACAAACTGCATTTGTGTTGAAAAAAGCTGTTACAAACGAGAACATAACAGGAATTATAAGGAAACTGGAAAGGAGTGATCCGTTGCCAATAAGTGCTGATGAAGCATTAGCTTTTTTAATTGAAAATGGCTTTACAAAGCAGCAATACATTAACATGAAAGCATTAAATAAGCAACACGGATGTGACATTTATCCCCCTTACTCTGAGATTGTAAAATCAAAATTGAAATGCAGACCTAAGGAAATCAGCTATTGTGATACTAAAACAGAAGTAATAATGCAAAATTTACTGGACCATACAGCTGATCGCATACTTGAAATGCAGAAGGACGTCCTTGATGTTGCTGCACCAACACATTGCAAATTAATTGTAAGGTATGGGTTCGATGGTTCGACAGGACAGAGTTCATATAAACAACGTTCTGAATTGGATGAACATATTGGACTAGACCATTCACTCTTTGTGACAACCATAGTTCCATTGAAATTAATAGATGAGCTAAATAGAGTTATTTGGCCAAATTACTCTCCACAGTCTGTCAGATTCTGTCGGCCTCTAAAAATGGAATTTATAAAAGAAACTACTGAACTTATTTTAAGTGAAAATAGTAAGTTAGATATTCAAATTAAAAACATCCAAGAACACATCTATGTACACAAGGGCAAAAAGATTCTTGTTAAATATGAAGCACATATGACTTTTATAGATGGTAAAGTTCTGAATATTTTAACTGGTACCAACTCATGTCAATCCTGCCCACTATGTGGTGCTAAGCTAAATCAACTGTTAAAAACCGATGACTTCAACTCGAAAACCTTTGGCGTTAAACCAAATAATCTTAAATATGGCGTAAGCCCTTTACATGCATGGATAAGATTTTTTGAATTTGTATTAAAAATCTCGTATAGAATGGAATTAAAAATATGGCGTGTTAAAAATGATGACAAAGTCAAAGTCTCTTTGCGAAAACAGTACCTTCAAGAAAGGTTGTGGATGGAAATGGGTCTCAATGTAGACAAACCCAAACAAAATGGTAGTGGAAATAGCAACGACGGAAATACTGCAAGAAGAGCATTTAGAAATGTTGAGCTTTTATCTTCTATTTTAAATTTCGATTTAAATATTCTCAAACACTTTTACATTATATTGATTGCCATCTCTTGTGAATATAAGATTGATACAGAAAAATTCAAAAACTTTTGTGGCCAAACATTCAATATGTATTTTGAAAAGTATTCTTGGTATCCAATGTCTCCAACTGTGCACAAAATTTTGGTACATGGGCACCAAATAATGGATACTTGCATACTTCCTGTTGGAGTTCTAGGAGAAAATGCATCAGAAGCGAGAAACAAGCTGTATAAAAGCGACAGGAGATCGCATGCAAGAAAATGTAGCCGATTGGATAATATGACAGACGTTTTTAATAGAGCATTGGATTCTTCAGACCCATTAATGTCCACCCTAAGTTTAACAAAACGAAAAAATACCAACAAAAAGAAGAGCCTGCCCAGAGAAGTCATTGCCCTTTTCAAAACACCTGGTATTGACTAACTTTTCAGACACATTAGAAGGTGATGAAAATGAAAATGAAGCAGAAGACGATGAGGCCGACGAAATTGACAGTTTTGGACTGGAGAATATTGAGTTGGAAGAAGAAAATGAAGACGATTAACTAGAAAATCTATATTCATATATGGTTTGTAAAATGACAAAGGCATATTAGAATTTGTCTCATATGATTTTTTTTTCAGTGATCCGGTTGAGCCAACCTTACTTTAATTCAACTTACCTTTATTCAACTATCTTATTCAATAATTTAAGCTTTAACAAAGTTTTTGGAAAATAAAATGTACGCCTAATTGAAATAGCCCCGGTCTTTGAAGGGTTAATGAGCAGTTTTATACCTTAACAAAAAGGCTGAAGCCTTGTCTATCATCTGACTCTACCAAAAAATAAACACATTAAATTTAAGTGGTTTTTCCAAAAAGTGAGGTTAAGAAATTGTTTTTTTAGTACTGGCCCCTAATGGGTTAATATAATAAAATATTTTTAGATGCAAACTTACAGATTCTTGAAACAGCTGTCTAGTGATATATATTTCAAATAACGAAAATAAAAAAGCCGAGGTGCACCCATGCAGAATTTATGCCAAAACCTGACCTAATGTTTTAATGGGTAGGCGGAAGAAGGCGTGGTCCAAATAAAAAAAAACCAAAATTCCATTTTGATGTTAGTTAAATTCGTGCAAAATTTTAAAGGTCTAGCTTTAAAACTACAATTAATGCCAAAAATATCGCTATTTTGCCCATAGTGCAAAGTTCAAAAAGTATCAAAATTTTTGTGTATTTTTAAACGTTTCTGGTTTAATATGTATTTCAGTAATATTTAAAATTTATACAGCAGATTACTAAAAATAAACATACTTTTCAGATAAAATAAAAAGATTCAAGATCCATTAATTAAATCGCCCAATATTCAGTTTGAAAGTTGCGAACTTTCGTAAAAATTTTCATTAATTCGTACTTACTAAAAATGTCTCAAATTTGAGGAGCTCTAGCACCCATAACTGTGAACCGAATTAAAAAATCTTTTGGATTCATAATCCTTGGAGTATTCTCTATCGATTACATGTCATTTTTTGCCAAACTCGTTTGTCCAAAAAAATTATTTTTGCAACGTTTTTCGGCCCGAGACCCAACTGTGCGACGCTAGCGCTAACGTTTTTGTGACTCGTTGTTATCGATGTCGTTGTACAAATGAATGTTAATTTTAGCGTTAAATTATATTTAAACATGTAAGACACCCTTCTTTTTTTTTTTTTTTTTTTTTTGTTAATTATTTATATAAATTCACTATTCTACGGACGTCCAATAAAGACTTTTAATAAATTTTGTTTTTTTTTAACTTACTAATACTCCTTTCACACTATTTTAATTTTTCGGTCGAATACTTGACCGATTTAAAAAAAAAAACACTCGCGTTGGCTTGCATCCAATATACCTATTGAAATAAGTGATTGCGGCTTGCCCGGCAATAAACGAGGTCGGAGGCATTTAGACTATACTGATGCAGGGCCCCGTTTGAAGAGAAAGTTAGCATCTGAGCTTGCCGCAGAACAAAAACATTCAACACCTCCTTTATTGCACTCTGCTTCCGTTTCAGCTAAAAAATAAAACGAAAAACAAACTGCATTTGTGTTGAAAAAAGCTGTTACAAACGAGAACATAACAGGAATTATAAGGAAACTGGAAAGGAGTGATCCGTTGCCAATAAGTGCTGATGAAGCATTAGCTTTTTTAATTGAAAATGGCTTTACAAAGCAGCAATACATTAACATGAAAGCATTAAATAAGCAACACGGATGTGACATTTATCCCCCTTACTCTGAGATTGTAAAATCAAAATTGAAATGCAGACCTAAGGAAATCAGCTATTGTGATACTAAAACAGAAGTAATAATGCAAAATTTACTGGACCATACAGCTGATCGCATACTTGAAATGCAGAAGGACGTCCTTGATGTTGCTGCACCAACACATTGCAAATTAATTGTAAGGTATGGGTTCGATGGTTCGACAGGACAGAGTTCATATAAACAACGTTCTGAATTGGATGAACATATTGGACTAGACCATTCACTCTTTGTGACAACCATAGTTCCATTGAAATTAATAGATGAGCTAAATAGAGTTATTTGGCTAAATAACTCTCCACAGTCTGTCAGATTCTGTCGGCCTCTAAAAATGGAATTTATAAAAGAAACTACTGAACTTATTTTAAGTGAAAAGAGTAAGTTAGATATTCAAATTAAAAACATCCAAGAACACATCTATGTACACAAGGGCAAAAAGATTCTTGTTAAATATGAAGCACATATGACTCTTATAGATGGTAAAGTTCTGAATATTTTAACTGGTACCAACTCATGTCAATCCTGCCCACTATGTGGTGCTAAGCTAAATCAACTGTTAAAAACCGATGACTTCAACTCGAAAACCTTTGGCGTTAAACCAAATAATCTTAAATATGGCGTAAGCCCTTTACATGCATGGATAAGATTTTTTGAATTTGTATTAAAAATCTCGTATAGAATGGAATTAAAAATATGGCGTGTTAAAAATGATGACAAAGTCAAAGTCTCTTTGCGAAAACAGTACCTTCAAGAAAGGTTGTGGACGGAAATGGGTCTCAATGTAGACAAACCCAAACAAAATGGTAGTGGAAATAGCAACGACGGAAATACTGCAAGAAGAGCATTTAGAAATGTTGAGCTTTTATCTTCCATTTTAAATTTCGATTTAAATATTCTCAAACACTTTTACATTATATTGATTGCCATCTCTTGTGAATATAAGATTGATACAGAAAAATTCAAAAACTTTTGTGGCCAAACATTCAATATGTATTTTGAAAAGAATTCTTGGTATCCAATGTCTCCAACTGTGCACAAAATTTTGGTACATGGGCACCAAATAATGGATACTTGCATACTTCCTGTTGGAGTTCTAGGAGAAAATGCATCAGAAGCGAGAAACAAGCTGTATAAAAGCGACAGGAGATCGCATGCAAGAAAATGTAGCCGATTGGATAATATGACAGACGTTTTTAATAGAGCATTGGATTCTTCAGACCCATTAATGTCCACCCTAAGTTTAACAAAACGAAAAAATACCAACAAAAAGAAG
Organism: Dichetophora obliterata; assembly: GCA_963920525.1. NCBI lineage: Eukaryota > Metazoa > Arthropoda > Insecta > Diptera > Sciomyzidae > Dichetophora > Dichetophora obliterata. The sequence goes on from OY986438.1 coordinate 79,746,867, forward strand.
AGCCTGCCCAGAGAAGTCATTGCCCTTTTCAAAACACCTGGTATTGACTAACTTTTCAGACACATTAGAAGGTGATGAAAATGAAAATGAAGCAGAAGACGATGAGGCCGACGAAATTGACAGTTTTGGACTGGAGAATATTGAGTTGGAAGAAGAAAATGAAGACGATTAACTAGAAAATCTATATTCATATATGGTTTGTAAAATGACAAAGGCATATTAGAATTTGTCTCATATGATTTTTTTTTCAGTGATCCGGTTGAGCCAACCTTACTTTAATTCAACTTACCTTTATTCAACTATCTTATTCAATAATTTAAGCTTTAACAAAGTTTTTGGAAAATAAAATGTACGCCTAATTGAAATAGCCCCGGTCTTTGAAGGGTTAATGAGCAGTTTTATACCTTAACAAAAAGGCTGAAGCCTTGTCTATCATCTGACTCTACCAAAAAATAAACACATTAAATTTAAGTGGTTTTTCCAAAAAGTGAGGTTAAGAAATTGTTTTTTTAGTACTGGCCCCTAATGGGTTAATATAATAAAATATTTTTAGATGCAAACTTACAGATTCTTGAAACAGCTGTCTAGTGATATATATTTCAAATAACGAAAATAAAAAAGCCGAGGTGCACCCATGCAGAATTTATGCCAAAACCTGACCTAATGTTTTAATGGGTAGGCGGAAGAAGGCGTGGTCCAAATAAAAAAAAACCAAAATTCCATTTTGATGTTAGTTAAATTCGTGCAAAATTTTAAAGGTCTAGCTTTAAAACTACAATTAATGCCAAAAATATCGCTATTTTGCCCATAGTGCAAAGTTCAAAAAGTATCAAAATTTTTGTGTATTTTTAAACGTTTCTGGTTTAATATGTATTTCAGTAATATTTAAAATTTATACAGCAGATTACTAAAAATAAACATACTTTTCAGATAAAATAAAAAGATTCAAGATCCATTAATTAAATCGCCCAATATTCAGTTTGAAAGTTGCGAACTTTCGTAAAAATTTTCATTAATTCGTACTTACTAAAAATGTCTCAAATTTGAGGAGCTCTAGCACCCATAACTGTGAACCGAATTGTGAACCAACTGTGCGACGCTAGCGCTAACGTTTTTGTGACTCGTTGTTATCGATGTCGTTGTACAAATGAATGTTAATTTTAGCGTTAAATTATATTTAAACATGTAAGACACCCTTCTTTTTTTTTTTTTTTTTTTTTTGTTAATTATTTATATAAATTCACTATTCTACGGACGTCCAATAAAGACTTTTAATAAATTTTGTTTTTTTTAACTTACTAATACTCCTTTCACACTATTTTAATTTTTTTTTAAATCGCGTTATAGAAATAAATCACTTTTAGGTGAATAAAATTAGATTAAGATAATAACTTCATCAAATATCGTTATAGTTTAGAGCATACTGATATTGTTGCATTTAAGAACTAAATCAAAACTACATTTCAGACAGCGGCGAGAAATTAACAATTGCCTAAATATTTACTGCAAGCCAACTTCGTAAACCGGTTTTCATTTGAGAGAAAAGGTGGTGGAGCTTGATCTCTGCTTCACGCAGCGTTTTTGCGACGTGGCCGTTGCAGCGCCCGCTCCAACAGTGATCGTGTCCAACTTGTCTCTACGTCTCTTGCCTAGTGCTCCAATAGTGACTATTTTGCGAATCATTTCAAATGCGAATCACTTTCTGAGGGGAGAAATGCTTTGATCTTAACTGACTGAGACGAGGAATGTAATTTCTTGAGGCGATTTCTAGGCGGCCTATCAATATTTTCATTTGAATATTTTTATGATTATATAGATTTGCAGCAGTAGCTAAGCTTACCATGAGGCAATTGAAGAAATGTTTGATATTTTGATCCAAAATTATAAACTTTCAAACTGTTGCAATCACGTACGCGATTGCATAGACTATTTTTGAATATAAGCCAAAATAAACTTTATTCTATTTTATTTAAATAACTATTGATATATTTTTATATTAAAATTATACACTTGTTCATCAGATTTTAAAGGATTTTTCCGAAGTGGTGTGTACTTATAGGTAGCTTAAATTTGAAAGAAGGCGGAAATAGAACAGCTAATCCAATTCTGTTTTAAGCGTTTTTCGTAAATTTTTCTTCGCTCAATTTACTGTATTATAACAAAAATCGACTTCACTGCATTAAAAGTAAAAGATTTTTTCTGACCATTCTTAACAGTGACGGCCTTTTTGCCTGTTTTTACATTATGTTTTATTTCGAATCTTAATACAGAATTTTTCAGCAGTTTTATTTGTTTTATACCCGAAAGTTAAAGTAACGCGCCCATCACTAATTTTGGCAGTAAATTTCCTTCGAGTAGAGGATAGTTATGGAAAAATTTTTGCCACTCCCCCTTTTAACTCTAATTTAAACATATTCAATAAAGGAAATACACCTACTTTCACCTTACTTCACAGGCTGGAGTGAAGTCTTGCATATTACCCTTCTATCTGAAAACGAGTCTCTAAAAGTAGTCAATTGGAGAGTTTCGAGCAAAAGTTCCTTCTCGGATCACAGCTTGATCCTTTTTGATTTGAATCTTGAAACAGAGGCCCCTCTTCCATTTCGTAACCCCAAACGTACTGACTGGGCCAAATTTGCCAAAGTGGCTCGCCCAAAAATCAGTTCTTTAGCCTACAAGCAAATCTTAACTGCGGAGGAGATAGACTCTTCCGTGGAGGCCCTAGAGCAAACCATGCATGTTGCCTTTAGAGTCTCATGTCCCACTAGCAGGGGCAAGAAGAAATCTCTTCCTCCGTGGTGGAGCAAAGACTATCTAACCTCAGGAAAAGGTTTAGAAAAATTTTCAACTCGTGTCATAGGCAGTGTCTTTGGCAACCATACAGAGACATCCTCAAAACCTACAAGAAAGCAATTCGAGACGCGAAAAAGCATTCTTGGCAGGAATACACCCAATCGATCGACAATATAAAAGAATCGGCAAGACTAAGCAAAATTCTGTCCAAAGAAAGCACCAGTCCATCTTTCATTCGGAAAGACGATGGTACGTGGACAGAATCTACCAATGAATCACTGGAACACTTACTCAACACACACTTCCCCGGCTGCAGGATCAACTGCAATGAGAACTTAGGTTTAGAATCACCTGAGGCAACTGCGGCGGTTCCGACTGGCTCCTTTATCTCAATGGAAAGGGTTATCTGGGCCTTAAGCAGCTTCTTTCCATACAAATCTCCAGGTCCCGACGGCATACTTCCAATAATGTTGCAGAAACTACAAGATGAAGTTGCACCTATCCTACTCTCTATCTTCACTAAGTGCCTCTGCCTTAACTACACTCCAAGGTGCTGGAGAAGAGATAACTTAATATTTATACCCAAAGCTGGGAGGAGAGGTCATGAATCAGCCAAGGATTTTAGACCAATAAGCCTCACATCATTCGCACTGAAAACCCTAGAGCGTGTACTGGATATTCATCTCAGGGACGTTCTAAAGGGTGCTAACATATCCAGCGCCCAACACGCATACCTCAAGGGCAGATCCACAGATACCGTCCTACACGAGGTTATTACCACTATTGAAAGATCAATCTACTTTAAACAATACACTCTTGCGGCCTTCTTAGACATAGAAGGGGCTTTTAACAATATTCATACTAGGGCCATTTTTGATTCTCTTACCAACCTTGGTGTACAAGCACCGGTGAGAAACTGGATGGTCTCAATGCTCAGTAACAGAATAATCCAGGCAGACCTGTGTGGCTGCCAACTCACGAGATTTGTCAGCAAGGGTACTCCGCAAGGAGGAGTGATCTCCCCCCTACTCTGACTCATCGCCATTAACGAATTTCTTAATACACTAAATTGCAATGGGGTCAAAGTGGTGGCTTATGCGGATGACGTGGTTGTTATGGTGTCAGGACTGTTCCCCTCTACGCTCAGTGAGCTAATGGAGGTTGCTTTGGGAAAACTCAGTGTCTGGGCTGCCAGTGCGGCCTAGGAGTTAACCCTAGCAAGACGGAACTGATGTTATGCACCACAAAAACCAAAGCGCCACAATTTGTCCTTCCAAAGCTCAACAACCAACCTCTTACACTATCCAGTAGCGCAAGATACCTAGGTGTCATTCTGGATCCTAAGCTAAGCTGGAAAACTAACATCGAACAAAGGGTCAAGAAGGCCTGCATAGCCTTCTACGCCTGCAAAAAAACCTTTGGTAGAAAATGGGGTCTTCAACCAAAAATGCTCTTATGGCTATACACAGCGGTAGTGCGACCTATCTTGGCGTTCTTACTACTTAACCTTAGCCGGTCGTAGATGGAGAGAACTACCAACCTGCAACACATCAAGAAAAATGCCCCCTTTACAACATAGGCAGAACTCAACAGATGCTCTCAAAACCCCGGAACGACATATCCAGATTAACGGCTATTATTACGGGTCACTGGTGCATCGGAGTTCACGCCGAGAGAATCGGACTACCTTTCAACACCCACTGTCGCAGCTGCGATGACCCAAATGAAAAAGAAACACTAACACACTTTCTGTGCACCTGCCCGGCGCTGGCCAGGTTCAGACTTACAACGCTTGGCAGGCCCTTCCTCAGCAACGTAGAGCAACTTTCAACAACAAAAATCAACAATCTCTTAACGTTCATCAATCGCACCGGATGGTTATAACCTAGCAGTGCGCTACCCAGTCAACCAACAGAAACACGAGGTTATGGTATCAAAACGGCTCACTAGAGCTACTTGGATCCTACTTGCATGTAGAATCACCATCTAAACCGACCAACCCCCTTTTACCGCCCATAAATCCATAAAAATGCTATATTTTTAAAACTACTGTGCTGATTCAGCTGAAATTTAAACAGTAAAGTTTCATCAATTAAAGCATAGGATTTATGAAAAGCATTTGGTCACACCTCCTTTTACCGCCAACAAATAAATAAAAATCCTATATCTTCAAAACTACGGGGCTGATTATAAGCTGATTATAACTTGCTTCGTTCTTATGTATGTATATATGTATGTCAGTCAAAATTTGCAAACTATTTTTCGCAATTTTGCAAACTTGTTGATATCCGATTAAGCTGAAATTTAGCATACATATGTAAGTCCGCTGAAAATGCAATATTATGATAAAACTTTTGCCGCACCCCTTTTACAGCCCAAAAATCAATAAAAATGCTATATCTCCGTAAGTTTTGAAAAGAAAAGATGTTAATAATAAACCTATTATTAACTAAAAAGTAAAAAATAGATAAAAAGTAAAAAAAAATTTTTTAAAATAAGCTTTTATTTAAAAAAGACGTGAACTAAAAAGAAAAAAATTAATTTACGTGACATTTGTCATATATGTATATAGTAAGTATATTCTAGGTGCAGAAGAACCCCTCTCTTGGTTACTCGGCATTATAATATAAGCGTACGCAAATTGGTAAGTTCTAAGGACTTATATAAATTTAGAATTTTTCAAATACATTTATATTTAAATGTATGTGGCACCGATGTCCGCAATCCGTTATACAGGTTTACTACACATTATCAGTGGGATTGAATCTTTCAGTAAGCTTACCTGTATATAAACTGCGATCCATTATATAGGTTTACTATACAATATCAGTGCCTTAAGCTTTTAAATATCAATGGCCGCATTCTAGCCGAAAAAGTGCTCAGGTAGCGAAGTAGCATAAAGTGATACTTTCTGCTGAATGGGTTTTTTTGCAAAACGTCAAACGGCAAACAGCTGTTCGCCATTCGTTGTTTTTTTTAACATCTAAAACTTGTTTGTACTATTGTGCATTCGTTTCACACTAGAAATCATTAATTAACAGCTTTATTGAAGAATAATCTTCTAATAATTAATAATTATCAATTTTCACTTCACAGCACAACTTCAACAACAATTAACAATTTGCAGCCATGTTTTTTTAAGCTGTCAAAATGAAAAGAGCATAAGCAGCTCAACCAAAGTAGTATAAAATTTTTTCGATACCTAAGATAGTGACCCAAGCGCGTCGGAAGGTAATTTCATCTGGGGGGCAGTACAAATGGGGGTGAAAAAAAAATCACCAAAATATCTTAAAAGAAACATGAATATGAATAAGCAATTTTTTTATTTTAGTTTCAAAATAAAAAAAAATACAAAACTAAATAAAAAATATTAAAATTTCATTATTTTTTAAAGTTTTTCCAATCATGAAACTTGCTTATTTTTTGTTGTACCAAATTCTCCGAAAAAATGTACCAAATAGAAAAAAATGTATTAATTTTTTTTTAATATAATAAATTTATAACATTTATTTCAATAATTCACTGTAGTATATCTGTTTACATACCAAACATACCAAAAAATTAAATTATATTATACGCTATAAACAAACTAATAAATGCATCAAAATAGTTATTTAGCTGGCTAAATATAATTAGATTCATTGCGTTCGACACACACTTTTTAAAGAGCTTTATGTTGTTAAGTGTTTTATATTCCAATTTATTTCTAAGTTTAGTTCTAATCAGGCTAAAATAAAAAAATATTGGTTCAGCAGTTGCTGAGCTGTGTGGAAGGCACATCAGACTATTTACAAAATTGATAAAATCATTAAAACCAGTTTTCCCCAATCCATTCTTCACGACCCAGACTTTTTCTCAAAATACCCAAATTTTTTCCCAACATCATTGCAATTTTAAAAACTAATATTTGAAACCTGAACAAGATTCCTCTGAGTCACAATAACGTCAGGGTAGCATTCTATAAGATGATATTTAAATATGAATTATTGAATTATGGCAATAAAGAAATTTTTTTCTGACATAACTTGTATAACTTATATTGAAAACATTAAGATCTTCTTTACCTAAATCGAACTTGTCTTTAACAAGATTTTATTTTATGTTTTAGATTATTTTTGGTAATAAGAGACAAATTTTCTGATTGGAAATATTTTTCTGCTTTAGCAAACACACTACATTGGCTTTCAACCTCCTCTTATAAGGGATATTTTTAGGGTAAAATCAAGCCAGAGCACTCAGAGCTCAATTGTCATAATAAAGTACTTGTCAGCTGGTGACAGAAATCGAGTTCTCAAAGCTTTCGGCGATTTTCGGAGGCGCACAAGATCTGCTGTTAACCTGAGGGATGCTGGACTTGATTACGACATAAATATTTACCTTCATGAGAGCCTTGACATCGATACCCGCAAACTCTTGCAAGCTGCCATTACTTGCAAACGGCAGAAGTGCATATTTAAGTGCTACCTCATCTTCGATCAACTAAATACTCATGCTCACTTCTGTTAAAATCAATGTTTATTGTTACATTTCTACTAGTTTATTTTAAGCCATTCCTATTTTTCTCTTTAATCTTTCTAATCTCACTATTATCTTTCTTGCCTAAAATATATTCTCTCTTTGATTCTTCTTTTGCCCAACTCCAGCTTAACGCCTTTTGGCGCTGATGAAAACCAAAAAATTGTAATTCAGGTTTTATGCAAGCAACGCAGTGGACTTAATGTCGTTCACTTTAATGCTCGCAGCTTGAACATGGCTAAACTTGACTATATCAGGTATATATTTGATAACTCCTTAGTTGACATTATTTGCATTTCGGAAACCTGGTTTTGTAGCGAAATTAGTGATGTTTCTTGCATCATTCTTGGGTATAATCTCTTTAGAAACGACCGGTATGACAAAAAGGGTGGGGGAGTTGCTATATATTGTAAAAATAGCCTTAATGCTAATGTTGTCAGTCGTTCTAGCGGATCAGGTATTGAATTTATTAATATATGTTTATCAGACAACAACAATAAAATTCTTGTGTCGTGTGTGTATAATCCTAATAAATGTTTCTCTGTTGAGCCATTGTTTTCTGTATTATCAAATAGTATTATTGATTATGACGTTATTTTACTGTGTGGTGATTTTAACATAAATCTCATATCTAACGAACTGCCTAAGCAAATATTGTATAACAACATATCTTCGTTAGGGTTGTCTGTTGTAAATGATTCTATACCCACTCGCTTTTCCATCAACACCTCTCCCAGTCTTCTTGACTTTTTTATTGTTTCTGATCCTTCTGCTGTTTCGAATGAATGAAAGGAATGAAACTGTCCTTGTTACTCGACAAGCTAAAACACGTTTTTACTCGAACAAACTTAAGCTCTCTCTTCCAAGTAAAGTGCTTTGGAACAATATCAAAAGCCTTGGGATATGCAACAAAAATAAAGTTGATAGTCAATTAGACCCAGAGGTTTTAAACTCTTTTTTTACTAATAATGCTGCTTCAGCTTCTGCAAATAGTAATTCTTTGCCCTTGTCAAGTCCTTTACTGTGCCAATCCTTTCATTTCTCACCGGTGGTTGAGTTTGATGTAGGTAAATGTGTGTCGCAAATCAAGTCAAATGCAATGGCTGCTGATGGTATTCCCATAAAATTTATAAAAATCTTATTGCCCCACATTATTAGCCCTCTAACTCACATCATTAACTCATGTTTCATGTCGTCATCGTTCCCTGACTTATGGAAAGTCGCCATTGTTCTTCCTATAGCAAAAAAGCAGAATCCATCTTGTGCAAATGATTTTAGGCCTATAAGCATCCTTTCACCGCTAGCAAAAATTTGTGAAAAACTAATGGCTCAGCAAATTACAAACCACTTAGTTAATAATAACTTATTATCTCCGTTTCAATCTGGTTTTCGTGCTGGGCATAGTTGTTCGTCTGCGGTTGTTAAGATAATTGATGATATACGGCCACAATATGATGATGGGTCTATGACGCTTTTGTGCTTGTTAGATTTTTCGAAAGCGTTTGATAAGGTAAATCATCAAATTTTGTGTCATAAGCTTAAGTCATTGTTTGGTTTCTGTGAGAGTGCCGTTAATTTAATGTCCAGCTACTTGTGCAATAGGTGTCAAAAAGTTCAAATTGGCCAATTATCGTCGGGGTACAAACCAGTTTTAAGTGGTGTTCCTCAGGGTTCTATACTTGGCCCACTTCTGTTTTCCATGTTTTTAAATGATATTTTTTCCGTTTGTAATCATGCTGCTATTCATGCATAAGCTGATGATGTTCAGTTATATCTTTCTCGTAGAACTGGCCTTATCGATGACCTTGGTTGCAGGTTGAATGAAGACCTTAATAATGTAAATGAATGGGCTACAAAAAACGATCTTATACTTAATTCTTCCAAATCATATGTTCTTCCTGTCTGTAAGGTTAAGTCTTGTTTAAATGTTGTTCCTGATTTGTTTATCGGAGCCAATAAGCTCATTGTTGTGTCTAAAGTTGTGAATCTTGGCTTCCATTTAAATTCTTCCCTGTCATGTGTTGACCACGTAAATAGTGTAGTAAGTAAAGTGTATTATTTTTTGCGTAACTTAAGATTGTCAGCCAGTGTAACTCCAATTGAGATTAGGCGTAAGTTGGTAATTCAACTTATCTTGCATGTTATAACTTTTTCTGAAATAGTGTATAGTAAACTGGATTCTTCGTCCCAACTAAAACTTCAGATTGCGTTTAATTATGTTACGCGGTATGTTTATGGTCTTCTAAAATATGATCGTCTTTCCAGTTTCCGAAATGCAATACTTGGTTGTAGCTTAGTTGATTATCTTAAGGCGAGAAACTGCATATACCTACATAGGTTAATCTATGATAAAACACCTGGGTATTTGTATGATAAACTCCAGTTTGGTATGTCTAGAAGAAGCCATGTCATGATAGTTCCGAGGCATTATTCCCTAAACACGTCCCACCTGTTCTTCATCAACGCCATTAGGTTGTGGAATGCTCTACCACGTAGGCTTAGGGAGACCAGTGGGAGAGTAGCTTTTAGGCAATCAGTCTTTTCCTTCTTTTCTGCTCATTAGATTACTTCTTCTTTACTCCTTTTCTTTTACTTTTGTATTCCTTTTTCCACTCTTACTTTTCTTTACTCTCTAGCAAAATCTTTTAATTTAATTATGGCATAAATTACTTTAAGTTACTTGTTGTTTCAAAATTGTGTATATAATTCTTTTTAATTAATTTTTTGAGTTGTTATTATTTCCTTTTATTATTAACTTATATTGTACTATAAAAGAGTTGTTATTATTTCCTTTTATTATTAACTTATATTGTACTATAAAAGAGCTTGCTCTTAGTGTACTCATGCTTGTTTCTTTTAAATAAATAAATAAATGAAATCAAAAATTCTCACAAAAAATCCTTAAGTCTCAAAAAATGTGATTTTTAATATATATGACAAGAAAAGCATGTAAGCTTTCAACTTTTAGAACTTAGTTCAATGAAAGTTCCACTAAACATAAGTCTGAACATTTCTCCAGTGGTACCAAATTTTGCTTTTTATAACAAGTTGTTAAATTTTAAATCTTTTAAATCTTTAAACCACCACATGTTAATACATGTTCGATATAAATGTTCCGAAGCTTATTAACAAAAACCGCGCAACTCTACTTATTTTAAGAATATCAACAGATATGCGCAGTTTTTGTAATTGAACTTAGCACCAATTCAAAATAAAACACACTGATGCATTGCATAAAGCATTTAGAAACTCAGCCGAAGTACACCTTTTTGGAAATTTGGAGTTTAGGTATTTTTACGGACAAAAATTCCCCAAAATTGAAAAATTCAAGTTTTGAAAAAAAAACACCGAGAAATGGACATAGACTTAGTTTTAACATAAGCTGTCAATAATAAAATATTGGCGTAAGTTTCTTGGATGCGATGCAAGTAAGTTTTTTTGGAGTCTGATTTCTCATTCAGAGTAAATTCTTCTACCATTATATTATATGTTATTTATTGAGTTTTTTTAAGAAAATTACAATTATTTTAGCATAATTTGGAATTGTTCAACTATTTCTTGAAGTACAGGTACAAAAAAGTGTGCAATTATATTGGCAACTTTGAACTTTTTTAAAAATAAAAAATTAAATATTAATAAATAAATAATTTTAAATAAAAGTACCTTGCAATTGCAATAAAATATTTTCTGAAATTGTAATTTAATTTAATAGTTGAGTAGTATTTGATAAATATATATAAATAATACAATAATATGTCCGATATTGGTAAATTGGAAGAAAGGCATTTTGGTTTATTTCACCAATATTTTTTTCAATGTACCAAATGATCGATAAAGAAAGCTAAAATTCTGTAATAATATATAATTAAAATATATTCAAATAACATAATTACAATTGCATGAAAAACTTCCTTGTTAGAAATGTAGCAAAAAAATGTAAATACAACTCAGCCAAAAAAAGTTAAGAATCAAAACATTAGAATATCGACAAATTGGTAAATTCAAGGAAATCTTGTTCTGCTTCATTTCATTCATTATTCCTTATATAAACTAAATTATCGCAATTTTAATAGGAGGAAAAAGGTAGAAAGAACAAAAATGTTGCCGCTCGCTTGGGCACACAGAGCTTTCTTTTAAAAAAAATTTAAACAAAAGGCAACCAAAACAAAGCAGACAATTTTTGGGCATATGCAGAATATTAGAATATCTGCAAATTCCTAATGTCAATAAAATATGCAAAACAACCCAATTCTAATAGGAAGAAAAGGGCCAAAACATTCCAGAAAGAACAAAAACGTTCCCAGCTCGCTTGTGCACACAAATCTTCCTATTAGAGTCTATCAACCTCATAACTCCTCTTTGCCAGTATGCTTTGCAGCTTCAAAAAAGATTAATTAGCAGTTTAGAATATCACAAAAACATTCTTATGAATGATATCTATAGACGGGAATTAAATTTTAATTCGTCCGACTCGAGCTATTTGTCCCCTGTGTGTATCACCCATCTGGATAATTCATCGGTGGCCCTATCTCTGCCCGATTTTTATACCAATACTTCTCCTAATACGCATAGAGGCTAACATTATATTATACTTTAATCATATTATATATTGATAGTACATAATAATTTAAAATTATAATTTACTTTAAAGATTTTTCATATAAATGTGTCATTCATATAGTTCAGTATCCCCTTAACAATATTTTAGTAAAAATAGCTCTTTTTGTATTTTATTGTTGGTTGGTTATTTATTTTTAAGAAAAGTAACGGAAATTATTTTCTCAAAAAGCTAATCTTGAGTATTGAGCCAAACTCATAAATTCAAATTCAAACAAACGCTAACAGCAATCCTGTTGTAATCAACTATTATATCGAAGCATGAAGCTTTTATCCCTTGTTTAGTCATTTCAATTTTAGATAAAACATTATAGTCTAAAAACTTTATATGTATAGCATAAAACATTGTACCGTATTACACTTCTATCATTAGTAAAAAAAAGTCTCAATAAATTGAATTGAATTGAATTAGAATCTATCAAAAAAATGTTAACAAAACCCCTTTCTGTATTTCTTTTATATTTCCTAACCTTAAAAATACGAAATGATCCCAATGGTAATGGGAGGAAAAAGGCGAAACCATTGCTGGAAGAACAAACATAGCTTGTGCACACATAATTTCAAAAATACATCTGCCCGAAACAGCCAGCAAGAACGTCGAGAGAACAACATAAGCAGCGCGCCGGCAGAACCGAGGAGTTAAATTTTTCTTTTCAATTGAGAGTTTTTGCGAACCCTGGGTTCAACTTTAAATATCAATAAGCATTTAAGTCATTTATAAAGTATTTTCTAGCATTGGTTTGTTTAAATCAAAAATATATTACTCTTTGTTTCCTTTTGAAGATAGCGGTGTTTTTTGCGATATGCTAGTTGAGCACAAAAAGAAAAGAGCAGAGGAGAGCAACATGTAGTTTATTAAAACTCTCTCAACACACGCGGGAAGATTTCTTAAAAACTTTACACTTTACTATATATGAAATCGATTCTTAAGGATTAAACTCCAAAACATGCGTCCAGCAGATTGATTCTGTAGCGGTAACGTTAATCTTATTACCGAAGAAATTCACCTCATGGTAACTTTTACACCCTTTTGGTATTCTGCAACCAAGCGTTACAGGTGAATATTGTTACCATCCCATCTCAACAAGCAAAACTGCTAGCATTTGTATAGCTTGAAGCGGCTCTGGGTGGCTGCGAACTTAAACATAAAACTGCAGCTGCGCGGGCGTAGTGCGTTCTTATTTCCTGCTAAAAAAGCAAATACTATTTTAAAAGTTAGCAAAATTCAATTAATTCTTTGTACTTACTTCTCTTTTCTCCTTTTTTTCACCACATTATCACACAGAACTGCGAGTGCTTTATTTCAATGAGGTGAGTTTACGACGTTTGACAGCGTTACCGAATGAACTAAATACCAACTGCTTCGACCAGTATCGAATTTCGGTAACAAAATTACTCTTAGCGGTAACGCACAGAATCAATCTATAAATGGTTTTCGTATAACATAATTAATATACGTATTGTATAAAATTCTTTCATTCATCCTTTTCGATTATTGCGCTCATTTTTACATTTTAAGGCGATTAAAATAAATTTAAATGAATTGGAACAGTTTTTTGCAAAAAAATTAAGCTAATATAATTTTTTTCATTAAAAATATTCTTGCGATTCTCTCACCCACACAATTTTAAGAGCCGCATAGACTGAATACCCAAAAAGCCAAATTAATTCGAAACGAATCCGCATTCTCGGACATTTTAATCATTAACGATTATCGTTTTCGAATAGTTTTCGAATACGAGCCCGAGAATGCGATTAGTTAACGAGTCCGAGAATACTTAATTGAATACGTTAATTAAAAATACCTTCTCGAACTGCCTAAAATATAAGATATTTACCAATAACTTTTTTGCATAAAAAAACCAATTTTTTAAGATTTTAAACAGTATCTTATGAGAATTACGATTTTTATACTAACGAAAAACTGCAAACATTATTATTATTAACTTTAAATTAAATTGAAAAACTACCACCATCTGGAGATTTGAACCTCGGCCGCGTGATTGTAAGTCCATGAGATTCCAATCGACCATCGCAGTTGGTAAGTAATCGTTGCTTAATTTGCATCATTAAAGGTCGTAGGTTCAAACCCCAACAGGGACACAAAAAAAAATTTTTTGTTGTGCTGTTCTAAAATATAGGTTTTTTTATACAAAATTTTTTTTACGAAAGTCCAAAATGTTAATTAGTTACATATTTTTTTATAATTTTATTTTTTTTAATTTGTTTGCCAAAAACATGCAATAATTAACGTAAATTAAAGATAACTGATTATTTTCAAAACTGTTTTAAAAAAAATTTAACTAGGAAATGAAAAAATTAATACGATATCTCGGACTCGTAAACGAGCTCGAAACGAACACGAGATCTCGGATCCATATAAAGTTATATCAAAACACTAAGAATTATTTAATTTTAATTTCTTCATAGAAAATTTTATAAACGCTGTGAAAAAATACTTTTTATTAAAAAAATTCTATTTTTTCATAACAAAATTTCGAACTCGTAAACGAACACGAGATCTCGGATCCATACATAATTATGCAAAAAGACTAAGAATTTTTTTATACAAATTTCTTCATAGAAAATATTTCATATGAAAATTATGAGAATAAAGTTTTTTCTAAATGACCTCTATATTTATTATGTTGACTTTATATGATTTAAATACCAGCAGGCTGTTGGACTACATATAATAACATAAGCATAGAAACTAAAGTAAAACAGAAATACAACAACAAATGTGACATTATGAAATTGAGGAAAAAATGAGAAATTGACGCTTCAAATCTCATCGCCCCGATGGTGCAGTGCGTTAGCGCGCGCTTGCACGGGTAATCACAAAGATTTCTGATGACGCTTTTAGCATAGCAGAAATTGTACAATAAAATCAAGCTTTTTCCTTTTCATATTGAAAAAACTTTGTTGTTGTTGTTGTTTCTTTGGAAAAATTCGTTAGAACAATTAATTGTTCTAACTTTGACCTTAAGCTCAATAAACGATTTTAAACTATCAAACAACTAGAATTTGTATTTAAAATCAAGTATGATTTAAACTATCAAACATTTAGAATTTGTATTTAAATCATATAAAGTCAACATAATTATGAGAATATTTTTTGGTTTTAACTAACGTAGTTTAAGCAGCTAACAATGAAAAATACTTTTTATTCAAAAGATTATATATTTTCATATAAAAAAGTCCGACTTGTAAACGAGCTCGAAAAAAACACGAGATCACGGATCCATGCAAAATTATGCAAAAAGACTTTATCTATTTTATGAAAACAGCTATAAAATTAATGAAGCTGAAGCGTTTTAAGTGAATTTCTTAAAGAAATTCCAAATTTATACAGTGATTCATTTTTAACTTACAATATGCATTGTCTTCAACACTTAACTGCCGAAGGAAATAAGAAATAAATGTTCAAGAAATAAAGGTTCCCTTAATAGATTTAGTGCATTTCAGTTTGCAAACTTAATTTACAAGAAGTAAAAATAAAATTAAAGAAAAAGCGCCAATTTTCCAATCAAATTTATAAAAGTAGAGAAAAGCATTTGTGGGCAATTTTCGAATAATAGTTCAAATTCAACAAGTATTTGTGTGTTCAAAAATGGATCATTAACGTTCATTAAAACAGATGTTTATTATTTTTCACTAAAACATTCAAACAATTTCTATTGGGCTAACAACGATATTTTTAAAGTTAATTCCATCAAAAACAGGGTAACGATTATGTTATTCTAGGTTGTAAAGTAAAACCAAAGCATCTGTTTTATCCTCCAAATATAAAGTATACAAATATAAATGTAAGCGTAAACGAAGCTGCTGGCAATTTGAAAATGAAATTGTTCAGCTTTTGGTTAAAAATGTAGGAGAGGTTTTTAAAATAAAATTAGATCAAGAATCGTATTTTTTGCCATTGAACCATTGAAAACATAAAAAAAATTTCTAAATAACAAAAAAATAGAAATAAAAATAAATGCGGAATACAGAATATTATTATTTAATTTTTTATCATTTTATATTTAGAAAATAAAATCTTTCATATCATAATTTTTATAAATATTTAAATGAAATCTTGGAGTACATTTCTTTGTGTCTTTTAATTTATTTTTCGTATGTTTTATGTATTCAAAATAAAACTGAGATCTCGAGTTCGTTTCGATTTGAAAGCAAAGCCAACATTTTTATATGAAAATATTTGATTTAATAAAAAAAACATTTTTATGGTTAGTTGCTAAAAATACGTCAAATAAAATAAATAAAAACTTATAACTTTACATGAATAAATTTACTTATTGATATGAAAATAAAGAATTCTTTAATAAACAGAATTTTTTCATTGTTAGCTGCTAAGACTACTTAGCGAGCTTTTTTACGAGTCCGAGATAGCGTTTACCCTATGAATCAAACGACCCCTCTCTCTCACTCTCTCACTGAAATGTTCCTTTAAAATATATTTCCAGATAAAAAAATCTAATGCAAGTGACTGCGTTATTTTTACAAAATAAGGCTATTTAATCTATATTAAAAGATGTATGGCCTAACAAAGGGTAAAGGCTTTTAGGTATTAAAAAATTAGCATGCAAAATAATAAAATTAAAATTTTAATTGCAAAATATTCACCAAACTTTTAAGCGGAACCGAAGTTAAATAAACCCATTAATGACATTAATTTTATTCATTTAGTGCTCCAAAAAGTTCCAAGCCATGGATGGGAGGCGGAAAACTGAGCTGTCGTGGTAGTATGTCACCCGGTCCGTTGGAAGGTGTTTTCTTTGGAACACAAGTTATTGGGACAACAAAATGTAGTGGTGGTCCTGCGGGTCGCCTTGCGCAGATAAGACAAATTTATAGCGAAATATGTGCTTCGCTTCTAGGTGTAATAGAAAGTCTTAAAGGAACCATAAATGAGTTTAGTACTGTCCTAACATCTAGTATCAATAGTCAGCTTGGATCACCACCATTACGAGAAAATGACACATTAGAGAGACTTCAGCATCTCGCAGATCTCGCAAAGGTAAGATTTTTTAAGTTACTCATTCACAAATAACCTTTTATCTACTTTATAATATGAAATAGATCCATGACTCTGAAGATGAATTTGCAATTCGCGCCAACTCGGAGATTGCGCAACTCTGCGCCGAATGCATTATGTACTGGCGTCGTGTTATCCTAGCATCTACTCAACCTTCGATACACATTTTACTTTCCAAAAAGCATCACATCTTAAGGTTACGGCGCTTTGCCGAGGGTTTCTTCGTTATGGAAAATCCTCGACACTCTGCTGCAGGATGTTATGACAGTAACTATCAAAACTATATTGCGATTTCGGAGATGGCTAGACGGAGTCGTTACATGCATTCACTCCCACCACTACCTGTGCACTGTACTCCCATTGATGGTGATTCAAATTCATTGCCTTTAATATTTGAAGACCGCTACTTAGAACCGCTAAAATATTCAAGTCGACTTTCAGGGAGTGATTCCTACATAAACGGTAACGATAAAGATGTTCAAACTTTAATAACTGCTGTTCCAAAGCCGGAAAGTGCAAATCCTATTTCCAGCATCAATGGCAGAAGTGTAAACGAAGACGAGTGCTTGTGCGGTATAAGTTACGAGTACCACAAGTCTTCACATTTCAAAAAAGGAGTACAAACACCTTGCTTTTCAGTGGGTGGTGAAATATTGCAGGCAAGCCTTGTTTTATCTCCATCTGTAAAACAAACTGCTACAAATAAAGCTCTTAGACAGAGAACAGTATCGAGGCATTCGGTTTCAACATTATTTAACCAATTCGATGTGGAACAAGATAATTCAAAGTCTTTTGGTCCAATAAACAACAACTCAATGCCTGCTAGACATAGCAAATCTCTCGATCAACTTGACGAAACATTTCCGGGTATTACATCTTTGCGCAATTATATACACATCCAGGCTCAGCCTTGTCAACTAAACCAACCAGATAACTCAAACAATTATGGGCAAAATAGCATAAGCAAATATCTAGCTTCTTATCAGGTAACGTCTACACCCCAAAACACTATGAATCGGAAGGGGAAAATTCAAGCAGAAGATATAATGCGCAATATAACGGAATTTCGAGAGAAATATAAGAATGCAGATGATACGAGCATCGATGCCTTAACTGCTTTTAACAATTTGAGTGATAAAAGAAGCATAAAAAACGAATACGCTCTTCAAGTCTCATCTGTACTGAACACTAAAAGCGCGAATGGGAAATTTGATTACTTGCACGAAATCAAGATGCTTAACCCACCAAAGCAAACAAATGCCCCAAAGCCAACGAACACCAACTCATTACTGAAGACCAATGCACAAAGTGTCATGCAAGTACAAGTAAAGAGCTCATATCCCTCAAAAAGAAATAAAAAGTGTTCCGTTGAAATACCAGAAACGGGAAATCTCTTTTTCAAAAGACAGTCCGTTTTCATTCCACAACAAAGCACAATTCCCCGTAGTAATTCATCACAAGCAATACGCCAACAGATTTTAGCTCATACCTACGGGAGTAACCAAAATTGCTCTACTATTCCTAGGTCAGTTGAAATAGCTCGTGTTCGTGTATCTGATCTTAAAGATATGCTAAAAAACGGTAGAATGAAAAAAGATTCTAGTAGTTCGGAAAGTGACATACCAACCATTGTCCGAAAGCAGAAAGCTGACAAAAATTTATTGACATCATCTAGTGTTCCCTTTAAATTGGAAGACTTTAACTACAGTAGATCGTATCAACACAATGGTGGGCTTAGTGAATCTTTGCCTAACCTTGTGCCATCCTTACAATTCGGCGCATCTCTTAAAAAACTGAAAAATGGATCTAGCAGTTCCACTTCATTGAGTGAGCAAAGTGGTTGGGTTTCCAGCAGACACACTTCAGGAGGTCCTTCAAGTCCGGAAACTATAACCAACGACCAACTCGTGGAAAAAAATCATATCAACACCATGGAAACACAACTTAACGGTGAGCAACTGAGATTTAAATTGCAAAACCTTCTAGATCAGCAGAACAAAAAGGTGAAAATTTCAAAATTGGGGCACGGGGGAACAACCCACTTAGCGGGAAAAAAGATATTTCAATCAGGCATAGCTGTTCATAATAAAAGTTCGTCAGCCACCCTGGAACCGAGATCGGGACGTCGTAAAACGGACTCAAATTTACAAACACATTATCATAAGGCCATAACAACAGACTCAACAGAAGTAGAGGAAACCGAAGCTCCACGACCACTTCGCCGTCATCGCAGTAAAATTATCAAAGTAGAAAAGTCTAAATCGGAATTCGATTTAACAAGTCTTAAAGATAGTGACCTACTTGAAAATTTTCGCGTACCACCTCCACAACAGTTTCAGGATGATCTTTTGCCACCAGACGCCTTCAGAGATCCACCTACTTCACTGCCAGTACAGACAAAACCAGAAGCGCTTTTAAGAACTAACTCCGATTTTAATAGATTTAAAAAAAAGTCTGGTGAACAATCCATACCAAAACCGTTCTGTAATGAATACAAAAACTGCAGTGTTAATAACTTTTTTAAGCCATCTTCGAAAATTACTTACAGTCATTCGTCCGCTGGAGTTACAATGACTGAAATACGTCCACCAGTTCCTCCACTTATGGATATAACACATTCTGCGACTGCACATCGAAAACCAATTATCGCCATAGATAACCCAGTTTATCACATCTATGAGTCTCTTAAGCCTACATCTACGCTCGCTGTTTTTAGTGACAAACCTGTTCTTAAGACCCAAACTATGATTGAATTAAAACGCAATAAGGAGCTCCGCAATATTCAGCATCAAAATCAGTCTAATTCAAGTCATATTCTCACAAACGGAAAGGTGTCTACCCATGAGACCACTTCTAAAGGTAATCCCAATGACACTCTGGAAGAAGATGATAATAAGGAAAACTCCCTGAACTACCATGTTATAGTGCGATCCGATAGTCAGAAATCCAGAAACAGTTTTAAGTCTAAGAAAAAAAATCACAACTCCACATCTCTTCTGGAATTCGAAAAATATCGTGAAGAGTTTCGAAAACAACTCAAGTACAATGGAGGAATTTATTCAGACTATACAAAGCTGGCATCGGAATTGCCCTACTTTTACATAAGCGACGAGTATCGAGTATTTTCTCCACATGGAATGCATTTAATCATTTGTGTTCACGGCCTTGATGGAAACTCAGCCGACCTGCGATTAGTCCGTACCTATTTGGAACTCGGATTGCCTGGTGTCAATTTGGAATTTCTCATGTCAGAGCGCAATCAAGGCGATACATTCTCTGATTTTGATACCATGACAGATAGGTTGTAGAAAAACTTTAAACTTTTATAACAGTATTAACTTTAGCTCATCTTTGCAGATTGGTTTCCGAAATTCTATATCATATCGACACATGTGGGTTAAACCCTGCACGCATATCATTTGTAGCACATTCCCTGGGGACTATTATCGTACGCAGTGCACTTTCAAGACCTCAAATGCGACCTCTACTGCCACGTCTGCATACATTCTTATCTCTATCGGGTCCACATTTGGGAACATTATACAATACCAGTGGCTTAGTTAACATGGGTAAGATGTGATTTTACCAAGCTTAAAATATCTCTTTTATCTAACTTTATCGTTAATAGGCATGTGGTTTATGCAAAAATGGAAAAAGTCCGGTTCATTGCTTCAGCTCTGCATGCGTGACACAACGGATATCCGTAGAAGCTTTCTATATCGCCTTAGCCAACGTAGTACCTTACATCACTTCAAAAACATTCTACTGTGTGGTTCCAGTCAGGATCGTTACGTACCATCACATTCTGCACGTCTGGAACTGTGCAAAGCGGCAATACGAGATAACTCTAATTTAGGAACAGTCTACAGGTGAGTCTTAAATTTCTAACAATACTGTGTGTAACCAGTGTTGGTACATACTTTTTTAAAAATCTCAAAAGTAAAACATTTTTGTTATATTTGCGCGTTAACGAAGTGTTTTCAACTTGCCAAATAAAATAAAAACCAACATAACATTAAAATAAAATAAAAACAATTTAACTATATAAAGCCACTTGAATAAGTATAAATATAAAATAAAGTTAGACGGAAGGCCTGTTGAAAAAACTCTTAAGCCCATATACAAATAGGTTCTTGTTTTATTTAACTATTCGTTGCATGCCTTTTCCTCTCTGTGTATAAAAATAGTTTGTATTATTATTTGTGATTGGAGTGGTTTGGATAAGGAGACCAGATCCTAGGAGCCTCATTTCTGTACAAGAAAAAACATTAAATCTATCAATTTTTAAGTTACGTCATCGTCATCAGTATTTGTGGTAGACCACAAGTTCGCTTCAATTCCAATCCAAATTCATTAGAACTTTTTTAAAAATTTATTTCAAACAATAATCTTTGGAGAAAAACAATTACACGCTTTTCATTAAAATAACTTAAAATTAATGTTTTGATTATAAGGAGTGGATATTTAAGATTTTTCTGCAATATGCATTTTTTTAATAAGATATCATTTGTTTCAATTTCTTTTAAAAAATTTTATATTTAGAAGCAATTTTTAATTTGACGATTAGAATTGCTTTAATTGTATCAATAAATAATTGCGTTTTTTCGGATGTCCACAATTTGTAAAGCAATAAGAAAACTCTTTGAGTCGCAGCTTTTTTGCCGGGTAGACAGAGCGCAAATTTTACAATTTTTTTAAATTATTGTACATACATATCTTATATAAAGACAATTGAAATTGAAAACTTCCACCCATCTCATTATCATCGAATAGCTCGTTTTCTTCAATGGTATTATTTGAAAAATGAGATTGAATTTTCTGATGAGATTTTTCCACTCTGCTAATTGGCTTTTTAAGTTCAATCCAATTGAAAGTGTTTCTGCAAATTGCGAAGACCAGCAATTAAAATATAGATTGCAGTTACCATAAAAATTTCTAATTTGCAATTTTTAAGTCATATTGAATGGTAATTGACACAAAGCCATTTTCTAATCGATCAGCATATTTAGTTTTTAATAAATTTATTTGTTCAGATACTTCCATGACTGTATTTTCATTGTATTCAATGTTTTTAATGACATTATGAAACACAGAAGCCTGGCTGTGAAAAAATTTTAACCACAATTCTGAGCAATTATTTTTAAAAAATTTCTTTACAATAGTTGGACATTTTTCAATAGAAAGAAAATATGACTGCAAAGGAACATACAATTTTAATACTCGCTCAATAGTTAGCATAAAAGCAAGCCACTTAGTTTTACAATACCCCAAGACTTTGTGATATTTAACATCTGCTTGTAAGCAACATTTTCTAAGTGATTCAACTCTTACAGTATAAGTATAAAAGTGTCCATAAAATTTTATTATAATACTTTCAACATCCACTGTTAAGAGAACCGTTGCATTCTGAATACAGTTATGAATAATATACGCTGCACAGCCAACTCCAAACTCTGTTAAATTTTGCATTTAATATTGTTAGAGCCCTTTCGTGCAACTCCGCTACAGTTTGTATTAGCATTGTCAGCTCAAAATGCATTCAGCTTTTCCAATAAGTTCAATTCATCAAGACTTTTTAAAATTGAATTGCATACAAATTCATACGTTTCCCCTGGTAGTGAAAAAGTTTTAAGAAACTTAACTTTCACTCCAGTCTTTGAATCAAAATATCGAATAAGTGTTGGAAAAAGTTTGATGTCTTTGTGATTGGCTGCATTAGAAAATACTAGTAAGCCCGTGTAGCGTTAAAGCGCTAAAATCAAACATACCAAGATTTTATTTTAAACTATTGGATAGATTTTCAATTGGTCAAAATTGAAATGAAATTAATTTTGGCCTTTTTGCAATATACGCGATATTGAACGCGCAACGACGATATAATGTTAGCATAGATATTTTCATACCCAAATTTATTTTAAATATACAGGAGTAAGAATATTTCTTGATTTCCAGTTGAAAAATGCTGGAACAAATATGTTTCATTACCAGTTTCCAATTTCTTATTAAATTTTTGTGTAAAATTAAAAAATTTTCTGACCAACAGCTTAGAAATCTTTTTTCAACTGTAAGAAATCATTCTAGTATCACTTTGATTTTCAGTATATCTATTCATAGTTTTAGCTGTAAAATGATAAAAGATTATTCGTCAATATAACAGTTTAATAGCTTTTACCCGATATATGCAACATAACAACAAAAACTATATGCAATATTTAACTCGCTATAACTTAAAAAATATAAATTTTTTAAAAAATAAAAAGTTTTGTTTACACATCTACAGGTCTAATCCTACCAAACCATACTAAATTTATTAAGATTGGACTTGTACTTAAAGCCTTACGCCGGACAAAATTTGCGTTTGCGTAATATATATAAGATACAAATTTTTTTCAAATAATTTTTTAATCAATTTTAAAGTACAATCCATACATAGATCGAAAACTATGATTGTGAAAAATGGTGTGAAAAAAAATCAGAGCTTCTGAAATGGCTAGTTCCCTCTTTTTTATTCCAAATTCCTTTGTTCGAAAAAAAAAAATCAATTTGGTGGATGAAGACGAACTTAAAAAATACTTTTTATGCTTTTCCGATTCATTATCAGTCCAATTATGAATGATTTTCCCGGGGAATTGGAAAAGGGAGCTTTCATTTTTAAGACAGCAGATGAAGATATCACATTTTTTTACACTCATGAATATAGAAGGTTGATGAACAAATTGGCTTAAAAAATTTCCAGAATGTTTTTGCACTTGATCTTAAAAATTAAAATTCCCTTTTCCGATTCCCCGGAAAAAATCATTCAGAATCGAGCTGTATGTCTTGATATAACTCGTCTTCCTCCAGATGTTATAGAAAACTTTGCACTGCATACCTCACATTCCACATACCACGCGTTTTAAAAATACCTTTATAATAATAATACCTAATAAAAATACCATTTAAAAATCCTACAAAAAATCCCATAAGCATTAAAAAAATACCACGACAAATCCCATATGTATAGCAATTTTAAAAAATTTAGAAATACCAGAAATTTTTGCATTTAAATGAGCAGAAATAAATAGACACGTCAAAGTTAAAAATTTTGCATTTATTGTCTTTGTTTCAAAACTCTAACAAATAAATAACATACAAATTGTTTCACATAAAGTTAATTGTTATACATATCACATAATTTAGCATTATATTTGAGATCGTGAATTTTATTTGTTTGTTTCCATTTAATAATTTCTAATAAATGTATTTGTTAAATTATAATAAATAAAACGAAATTATGCTTATAAAAATAAAATAATAAAAAATTAACAAAATAAAATAAAAATATTGTTTTCAAAAATATTTGTGGTTTGTGAGGTGATAAGCAATTCTTTTTAACACAATATGACTTTTCAAAAATTTAGGTACTTATTTCTAATATCAAATAATAAAAGTGACTTCAGAATAAAAAATAAATAAAATAAAATATATATACAGTTTTCAAAGATATTTGTGCTTTGTAAAGAATTAATTTCAACACAATATGATTTTTAAAAAATTTATATACTTATTTTTAATATAAAATAATATACATAAGTGACTTCAGAAATAAAAAATAAACAAAATAAAATAAAAATATTGTTTTCAAAAATATTTGTGGTTTGTGAGGTGATAAGCAATTCATTTTAGCACAATATGACTTTTCAAAAATGTAGGTACTTATTTCTAATATCAAATAATAAAAGTGACTTCAGAATAAAAAATAAACAAAATAAAATATATATACAGTTTTCAAAGATATTTGTGCTTTGTAAAGAATTAATTTCAACACAATATGATTTTTAAAAAATTTATATACTTATTTTTAATATAAAATAATATACATAAGTGACTTCAGAAATAAAAAATAAACAAAATAAAATAAATATAGTTTTTAAAAATTTGTGCTTTGTGACTTCAGATATAAATATTTTTAATTCATTAAGAACGTTTTAGAATAATATGAGTTTTGTTTTTTGTGTTCGTATATATTAGGGATGGAAAACGTGCGAACATATTTTTGACACTTCTTTTCCACTTACTATTTACAACTAAAAAACCAAAGAAATTACATTCGTATTCAATGAACGCCGTATTTGTGATGTTAATAGCGTAAGAGCGATATTTTTACAGAAGCTTATTTCGCGACGTGCGCAGGTTAATACACAAAATCGTGGAGTAAACAGAGCATATA
The DNA here is from genome assembly GCA_963920525.1 of Dichetophora obliterata. Classification (NCBI taxonomy): domain Eukaryota; kingdom Metazoa; phylum Arthropoda; class Insecta; order Diptera; family Sciomyzidae; genus Dichetophora; species Dichetophora obliterata. Next base: position 79,772,042 of record OY986438.1, read on the forward strand.
ATGCGTATAATGGCAACTGTGATTTAATTTTGATTTAAAAAGATAATTGCTGTCCAATGCATTCGATAAGTAAACTTACAAATATTGTATATTATTGTTTTGCTAGTACTTATATAATTCACTTTTTTTTGGAATATTAAAATAATTTTTGTAAGCTTAACGCTTGCGTGCAGAAATGTAGAATTTTCAGAAAAGGTCAGAATTTTAAGGTCAGAATTTTTTCAGAAAATAATGCGCTATTAGTTTTTATGCAATTTTGTGATGTCAAGTTTTTCTTAAAACATATAAGTAATTTAATCGTTTATATTAATAATGCTCAATAAAAGGGAAAAAAAATTTTAAGAAAAAATTCCCAAATTCCCATGCAATTAAAAAATACCACGCTGAATTCCCACGCCAGTTAAAAAATACCACTCTGAATTAAAAAATACTATGGGAATTCCCAAAAAAAATTCCCAAGACCAATTAAAAATTACCACGAATAGGATTTTTCCCACAATACTGGCAACCTTGGTGCAGGGAGAGATAAAGTCGTTTATTAAATATAAGATTGTTGACATTGACAATTATTTTCTTGTTTATATTTTGAGCAAACTTCTTTAAGACAGTGCGTTTACTTTCATGAATTCTATACGGATACAAATATGCACTCTTCGTTTCTTTGCTTTTATATTTATACTAGCTGAAACCCGGCGCGTTGCTGCCAGTCTCCCTTGTAAAATGCCCATAAAATGTTATCAGTTAAACAGCATGTCTAAATTGAGATCGAATAATGAATTCTGAGACTGTGCGACCTATATCCACAAAGCTATTCGATATAACAAATTTGGGTTGTATAGGAAGTGCCACGCCCTCTTGACCACCGCTCATAGAATGTAATCAATTAAACTGCATGTGTACATGGAGGTCGAATACGGAATTCCAAAACTGTGAGACATATAACTCCAAAACCATTCGATAGCACAAATTTGGGTTGTATGGGAGGTGCCACTCCCCTTTTCCCTACGCCCATAAAATTTTACTAATGCAACTCCATGTGTAAATTTTGGTCGAATACGGAATTCCGACGCTGTACGACCTTGAACTCTAAAGCTATTCGATATCACAAATTTTCGTTGTATGGGAGGTGCCACTCCCCCTTAATCAACGCTCATAAAATGTAATCAATGAAACTCCATGTGTACATTGAGGTCCAATACTGAATTAAAAAACTGTGCGACCTATAATTCCAAAGCTATTTGATATCTCTAATTTGGGTTAAATAGGTGGTTTCACGCCCCCTTGTTTTACGACCATAAAATGTAATTAATGAAACTGCATGCATAAATTCGGGTCGAAAACTGAATTCTGACGCTGTGCGACCTATAACTTCAATGATATTCGATATCGCAAATTTACGTTAAATCGGAGGTGCCACGCCCCTCTTACCAATGAACATAAAATTTAAACAATGAAACTGCAAGTGTACATTGAAGTCGAATACTGAATTCCGGCGTTGTGCGACCTATAACTCCAAAGCTATTTGATAGTACAAAGTTGGGTTGTATGGAAAGTGCCACCCCCCGTTGCCCTACGCCCATAAAATGTAAGTAATGAAAGTGCATGTATAAATTTAGGTCGAATACCGAATTCTTACGCTGTCAACCTATAACTTCAAAGTAATTCGATATCGCAAATTTGGGTTGTAAGGGAGATGTCACGCCTCCCTGTCCAACGCCCATAAAATAAAACCATTGAAACTGCATGTGTAAATTGAGGTCAAAAACTGAATTCCAAAGCTGAATTCCTATAACTTCAAAGATATTCAATATCACAAATTTGGGTTGTATGGGAGGTGCCCCCCTCCCTTGTCCAACTCCCATAAAATTTCATCACTGAAACGGTACGTCTAAATTGTGGTCGAATACCGAATTAATAAGCTGTTCGACCCATAACTCTAAAGCTATTCGATAACAAAAAATTTGTATATATATGTGGCAGGTAAAAGGGTGTGGCATTTCCTCTTAAACCATCTCGTACTCAAAGCAAAGCCACTTACAAAATTTGAGCTCAATCGGACCAATAGTTTCGAAGTATTTCTATATTTTCTTAAAAGTAGGCGTAGATGAAGTGTGACCACGCCCGTTTTTATTAAACTTAATGATATTTATCATACGAACTTATTTACCAAATTATAATTTAATACGAACTATTTTTTTCCTAAATCTTTGCGTAGCAGTTACGAACAAACCCGTAGAAGGAAGTATCCAATTTCGTCCAGTCGTTTTCAAGTTTTGAGCATCCGAACAAATCACGATTCATTTTTATATATACAGATATTGATTTGTGGGCGGTAAAAGTGGGCGTGAAAACATTTATGTATCGTGACTGCCTCTTGGAGCACCTACACAGCAAGTTTCACTATAAAAATGTGTAGAACTCCGGAATTGCCATGATTTCGAAAAAGTGGGCGTATTTATACTACGACCACGCTCATTTTTTATACAGTTACCGATAGTAGCCATTTGAACAAAATTACCAAATCTTAGTTTTTACGATTGAAACCGTCTGATATATATCCTTTTTTTGGTTTGTGATCGACAGCGCAAATTTGGCTTGTATGGAAGGTACCACGCCCCCTCGTCCAATAGTTACCAAACCTCACGGGAACACTCTTAAGATGTGGCTTCAGTTTCTCTGAAGATTTCATAAAGATCGGTTCAGCGGTTTTGGAGTCTATACGTGATATAGCCACATACCCACATACATACATCCATTTTTAAATATATAGATTTGTAAAAAATTTCAGAAAATATACATAAAAACAAGGTTTTTTGATATTTTTCTAGTTTAGCTAACAAATATTTTTGATAAAAAAATCATTAGATGGGCAGAAAGGAGTCACGCAGTCCAGAACTTAGAAAAATTAACTGGTATGAAAGACAATGGAAAAACTGTAAATGAAACTGCGAATAATATAGGACGCTCAAGAAAACTTATATGCAATGCAATTCAATACTATCAAAACCATAAAACCACCGAATCTGTAAAAAAAATAACACTTTTAGAAAAACAAAAGCTGCTCAGGACAAAATAATATCAATAGAAGCAAAGAAAAATCCCTTTATTGCATTCAGAAAAACGTCAATCAGTATCACCAAATTGTAGTAAGTAGCAGGACCATCCGTAGAAGACTAAACGAAGCTCGTTTGATTGGATACGTTGCACAACATAAACCATTCGTCTCAAAGAAAAATGTTGAAGCTAGACTAAAATACGCTAAAATGATTATAAACAAGCCATTATCATTTTGGAAAAACGTTTTATGGAGTGATGACTGAAAATTAAACCGATTTGGTTTGGATGGAAAGCGACATGTTTGGCGACCACCAAAACAGCAGCTCAATCCACGATATACCATGAAAACAATAAAACACGGTGGTGGAAACGTTATGGTGTGGGCTGCTTTTTCCTGGAGAGGCGTAGGACCAATTATCAAATCGATACAAAATAGATCTGCATCTATACAAAGGAATTTTGGAACATCATATCGAACCATTTGCTGATGAAAATCTACCTTTAAGATGGAATTTCATGCATGACAACGATCCTAAACACACTTCACGGCTTGTGAAGCAGTTTCTTAGTGGTCACCAAATAAATATTTTGCCATGGCCTGCACAAAGTCCGGATCTCAATCCGATTGAGAATCTTTGGAACGATGTGGAGAAAGTCGTACAACCGAAAAAACCGCGAAATTTAAATGAACTTTGGACCGTGTAACAAACCTCCTGGGGGCGTTACAATATTTTTCCAGCTGGGGTATCCTCAGCGGCTGTCCAGGGTTCGATGACAAGAATTAGAGGAGGTTTTATTTGAATTAAATGTCTCTTTATTGGATTTAATTCAGTAGTTGCTATTTTAATTAACAATTCAGCATAGTATAGTTTTAATAGGTGTACCCTGGGTAGTTAAAGTTATGGCTATCGCCTGTATATGCATGAGTGCATGTGCTCGTATGTTTAACTTGGAGGTAGTGCTTGGTCATAGTGGTACAGTTGCTTCATTAACCGTTAGTCGGCTTAGCTATATGACGACAACACGTGATGTTTTTGAGTTCGTGCGCTTGGCGTTTTACCGTTTCATATTTGTGGCGTGACGGCTTGTACCGGTTGACGCTCTTGTATGTGTGTGTGTGTGTTCGAAACTTTGGTTTACAGGATAGGAAAGGCGAGGAGAAGGACAGATTTCCTCATGGCCCAAAGGTAAACCTAACGCAGTCAGAGACTCTCTCGTTAAAACCAGCGTCAGCCTTCGCCCATGCAGATGAGGTTATCTGGTGACCGTTTGAACGGTTGTGAGGTGTAACGTCGCCAGAGTTGACTCGTATAGACCGATGTTACTTCTCAAGCGGAGAGGAGGGTAAATGCCTTTTCGTATAATGCGAAAAGGGAATTTGTAGGATTTAGGATCGTGGCGTAGGATAGGACTTATGGATTTAGGTTTTGGCTCGCCGATGTACTTTAGCGACTTAATTTCTCAGCTCGCAATTTAGCTATTGCGTTTTAGAACGATATTTCGATTTAAAATGGTGGCTTTCGTTCGCCTGTGTAGTTACTTATCGTAGTATGGGTGTTCGTCGCTGCGGCTTAGCGTTGAATATGTAATGGCGAATCTCTGTAGTTTCGCTGGCTTTCTTTATGGTGGACTCTTCGAGATGTTGCTTTCCAGGATCGTGTGTCCTGGTTAAATGCCATTCCATGGGGTTGTCCTGCGGCCGTGGTAGTAGGAACCAGTAGTGGCTGTACTATTCTTCATTACTTAGCTCGTTGGTAGCTGTGAGTCGACCGACTTGAGAGCTGGTGACGGACTTAACTGCTACGGTTGACGGCAAGAAGACTGACTGAACTGCTCCGGTTGATGGTAGAAAAACGACTGTCTACGTTTGCTTTCAGCATGAGCGATTCATGCTCGGTTTCGTGAAAGCTGGTGTACGTGACTTTTGGTTGAGTGAAAGCTTTGTGATTGAAAGCTTTTATTTATGTGATGTTATTGTTGGCAAGTTATGTTAGACTTATTGAGTGAAAGTCTAAAGCGTGTTTTACGCGTATGTGTGTATGTAAAGAATCGAAAGCTTTTAGTTATAATTCGCGATCATTGCAAAGTATAAGTTGTACTCGTTTAAGTTAGTTTCTGTCTTGTTATGTCTGTCCGCTTGAAGTACCCAGAGTTATTTCGCTAAGTATAAATATACTAAAGTTAATTTGGTACTTATGACATATGTTGCACGAAACTTAGTGTATAAAATATGTACATTTCATTTGTATGCTTAAGAAGTAGTTACAGCATGCTTGGTGTAACTTTAATTGCTTATTTAATCAAATATTCAAATACGTAGTACTTTAGTTTGTTATCTTGTATTTATATGTAAAGCATTAAATTAATTATCTGAGTTCTTATTTACGTTACTTTGTGGCAGGCAGCTGCCTTAGAGTTGGCTTTAGGCCAGAGTATGGTATCATATGTGGATATGATGTATATTTGAATATTTAATTTAAAAATATGTTATGTTTGAAAAGCAAACTTAATGTAAGGTTAGGGCCATATGTTTATATATGGGCTTAAGTAAGTAGGTGCGAAATGCTAAAGTGGTTTAGGTAGCATAAAATAGGTATAACTATAATAAAAGGTATTCTACTACTATGCATTTAATATTAAGTTAATTGGTAATTAATAATTAAATGAAAAAATACAAAATATAAATAATGAATAAAATAATACTTGTAAGTCCGGTGGTGTGATGTCCTAGCTGGGTATGTCGTCTCGAATGGTAGTGTGTATGCTGCGTCCATTTATTGAGGAATGGCGTGTTTGTGGTATTGGCTCGTGAATGATTGTATGTTTGGTGTGTAGGTCCGTGAAGGATGGCGTGTTTGGTATGTAGAATTGTGAGTGATCGCGTAGATCGGTGAGTGGATGGTGTGTTTGGTAGGTGGAATTGTGAGGGACACTTTGGCGTACAAAATGTGTCCTTACAACCGCTATACAAGACGGCTGGAATTTCATTCCTCAGGGCCGATGTCAAACTTTGGTTGAAAGTTTGCCACGGAGATTAGAAGAAGTCACACGCCAAAAGGGATTCCCTACCAAATATTAAAAAATATACGCAACAAAATCTACGCAAAAACTTTTTATTTAAAATGTGCTAAATGAATGGCCACAAAAAACACACAGTTTTGTATAAATATGGTAAAACATTCAAACATAAATTTTGCATTTCCATCATATCTTTGTTTTTTAGATATTAAGACTGTTTTTTAATATTTTTAACAAAAAAATTGAAATAAATTGGTAAATTAAGATATGAACATCAATTTGTTTTAATGTATGAGGCGTGTGCTAATTGCTTAACCAACACTGTATATTGAAAATTGTAGAAATTTTCTGTACAACAACTTTTTCATAAAACATCGTTATTTAAGAATGAGAAAAAAACGACATGAAAATCAAAGTTTGGTCTTTCGATGCAAATATCTACGCTGTCCATTAATATTTTTCATTCAATTTTTTTTTTTTTTTATTCAAAACTTTATGTTTTATGTGTGTTATATGTTTTATGATTGCCTCAAAAAAGATCCAAAATATTGACTTTTTACTCAAAAAATTACTCAAAAATGGTTTTTGTTGTAAAAATTATATCAATTAAAAATTTCACATCCGGTTACATTTCATATGACATAGCATTTATTTGCAAAAATTCTTTCAGCTCAGCGCAATAACTATTTAACTGCGAAATTTATTTTTTCCAAAATGCTGTTTTTGTATTTTTTACAAAAAATTCAAGTCTCTAAAATAATGTATGTGAAAAAATTGACCCCAATATCTCTTTCTAATTAAAAGTTATGGCTGGCTACAAATCTATTTTTTCATACCAGTTATATTAAAATTCTCTATTCTAAATATCTTCCTACGTCTATATTTTTGCCATCCCACCCCCTCCTGTTAAATGTGTTTTATGGTGATGGTATAATTTTTTCTCACTACATTTTCAGCTTTGTCACTCTGTTCTTTATTAATGTTACTTTAGTTTTTGTATATATATATATCACCATTTCATCGAAAAGATGACCGTGAATAAAATGCAGTAAAAGTTCATATTTTCATGTTTAATGTGTTATTTGAACAATATTGTGGAAAGTCAAATTTCCACGCCAACTAAATGTACCGACTGATAAAAGAAAGGTTGTAAGCAAGGTTGCCAGTATTGTGGGAAAAGTCCCATTCGTGGTAATTTTTAATTAGTCTTGGGAATTATTTTTTTTGGGAATTCCCATGGTATTTTTTAATTCAGCGTGGTTTTTTTAATTGGAGTGGGAATTCAGCGTGGTATTTTTTACTTGCATGGGAATTTGGGAATTTTTGTTTATTAAGCAAAATCTTAATCATAGTATTCGATGATCGACGTATATATACAGTAGAGTAAAGCAATAAGTTTACGCTGTACATTTCTTTGAACTTACCCTTAATATTAACGATTAAATTACATATATGTAATGTAACTGATAGCGCATTATTTTCTGAAAAAAATTCTGACCTCAAAATTCTGAGGTTTTCTGAAAATTCTACATTTCTGCACGCAAGCGTTAATTCCAAAAAAAGTGAATTATATAAGTACTAGCAAAACAATAATAGACAATTTTTGTAAGTTTACTTATCGAATCCATTGGTCAGCAATTATCTTTTAAAATCAAAATTAATTCACAGTTGCCATTATACGCATTATATGCTCTGTTTACTCCACGATTTTGTGTCTTAACCTGCGCACGCCGCAAAATAAGCTTCTGACATCACAAATACGGCGTTCATTGAATACCACTATTATTTCTTTGGTTTTTTAGTTGTATATAGTTAGTGTAAAAGAAGTGTTAAAAATGTGTTTGCACGTTTTCCATCCCTGATATAAACGAACACAAAAAACAAAACTCATATTATTCTAAAACGTTCTTAATGAATTAAAAATATTTATATCTGAAGTCACAAAGCACAAATTTTTAAAAACTATTTTATTTTGTTTACTTTTTATTTCTGATGTATATCATTTTATATTAGAAATAAGTACCTAAATTTTTTAAAAATCGTATTGTGTTGAAATTAATTCTTTACAAAGCACAAATATCTTTGAAAACTGTATATATATTTTATTTTGTTTATTTTTTATTCTGAAGTCACTTTTATTGTTTGATATTAGAAGTAAAAACCTAATTTTTTGAAAAGTCATATTGTGTTAAAATGAATTGCTTATCACCTCACAAACCACAAATATTTTTGAAAACAATATTTGTATTTATTTTGTTTATTTTTTATTATTTTATTTTTATAATTACTAAATGGAAACAAACAAATAAAATTCACGATCTCAAATATAAGGCTAAATTATGTGATATGTATAACAATTAACTTTATGTGAAACAATTTGTATGTTATTTATTTTTTATAGTTTTAAAACAAAGACAGTGAATGCAAAATTTTTAACTGTTTATTTCTGCTTATTTAAATGCAAAAATTTCTGGTATTTCTAAATTTTTTAAAATTGCTATATATATGGGATTTGTCGTGGTATTTTTTAATGCATATGGGATTTTTTGTGGGAATTTCAAATGCATATGGGATTTTTGGTGGTATTTTTAAAACGCGTGGTATTTTTGTGGTAATTTTTAATGATCGTGGGATTTTTTTTGGTATTTTTTAATTGCTGTGGGAATTTTTTGCTTAAATTTATCATGGGAATTTTGGTGGTATTTAATTTATGTTACTTTGGGAAAAAGGTAGTTTTTGTGGGAATTCTTCCGAATTTTGGCTGGTTGTAAGCTTCGCTGCATTGAACAAATTTTTCGGTTTAACAGAGTACTAGCCGAAAGTATGCTGGAAAATGGTCTAAATTTGAAGTAAGCACTGCATTGCCAACACGGTTCCAATAATTTAGAAAATTTGGTATATGTTACTCAATTTAGGTTTTTTCGCACACAGCGAAAACTTAAACTTGCAGAAAAAACATAATGGCACTTCTTGCAGTAAGAAACGACTGTACAATTTTTCACATAAAAAAGGAATTCTGAAGATTTAAGAAATTGCATCAACTAGCAAACTCAGTTTATTTTATTTTTTATTTTAGACACAAACCAATTGTTATTTTCCAACCGGAAAAACTACTAGAAAATTTTGGAAGATTGGTGTCCATTTTCCTCTTTTTTACAAATTTGATTTTTATAAACGAAGTGCAAGTAACATGTTTACCAGCAACCATTAAATTCAGTATAAGACTAAAAAAAAATTTTTGATTGTGAAAAAACAGTGATAAAATTATTCCTTCGTTAAAAAAGCATGGTAAATTTTTTAACTAATATTTTTATAGTGGTCTCAAAAACTTAAATTCAACATGTTTTTACAAAATCCCAAAATTTAAAAAAATATTAAACCGAGAAGTGTATATTAAAATGTTTATATAATCTACTCTCGAGTAACACCGGGTATATCAGCTTGTTAACATATAAAAATGCTGAAGCTTGCAAACCACTTAGTGCTACTGAAAGCATTCTTTGAAAACTATTCGTTGAAATTTTTAATCCAAAAGTAAACGTTTGAATTGGAAATGACCTGAGTCAGTTGAAAAAGCTGTTAATGGTCTCGATTTTGAATGTAACGGAATTTGATGAAATGAAATTGCCATATTTAAGGTAGAAAAATATTTTGCTTTGCCTAACTTGTCAAGAACATCTTCTAGCCTAGTTAATAGGAATTTGTCGTCCACAATTTTTTTGTTCAAAGATCTATAATCTACTACTAGCCTCCATTTCTTCTCTTCACCTGTGCTCTTCTTCGGAACTATTAACAGTAGTGAATTATAAGGACTAACGGAACGTTCAATTATGTCTTCATCTAACAGTTTATCAACTTGTTTTTCTATATCTTGTAAATTGGAATGTGGCAATCTATAGTCTTTAATGTACACCGGTGATTTACTGTTGATATCTTTTATTCATAAAAATTATTTTTCGTTAAAATCTCTCCGTCCACATGAAAAATGTTTTGGTAATCACTGCAAATTTATAATATTGATTCTTTGTCAAGCTTATCAAGATAGATATATCTTGAAGAATGGTTATTATTTCCTCTACTATTATTTCCTCTTAAATTATTATTATACATACCTCTGTTATTACAATAGCTGTTATTTGTATTACACAGTGTGTAATTTTTGAAGCCATGGCAAAATAACCATATAAGGACATCACTACGTGATAAAAGACAAAAAAAAAGACCCCTGTCTCCCAGTTTTGCCCAAAGTCCTCCAGGTTTTTTTTTATGGGCCCCCAAAGATGTGGGGCCTCGGCGTTATTTTTGCATAAAAATGATCATTTTCTCAAGCTCATATCTTGCAAATCGTTCGAAATTTTTATTTACTCTCTGAGGCAAAGTTGTAGCTCTTGTCATAAAGAACAAGAATTGTGAACATATAAAATAAAAAAAACTTCATCTTCAAGGTCAAAACCGGTTAAAATCTCAATAAACAACTTTTTAGAACATATAAACTTCCTAGGAATGATTCTTAACACCGTTTAGGCAGCGCTTATGTAGCCGCAAAAGTAAAAAAATTTCCCGAAAATTTTTTAATTTCATTTGTTTTTTCTTTACTTCAACATTGAAATACTATAAAGCCTTCTCCAGTAAGTGAAAAGGCATGTTGCAGGTTTCATTGTTATACTATTACGTTCTCACAAGAAAAAAAGTGTAACCTATTTCAAATAAGAGAATATCATTCTGTAAAATTGTAAATTCTTCTGTTCAATTGCTGGTATTAAATTACCATTAAAAAACCACAAGTGTATGTACTTACTAATATGAAATATTTGCTTACTTATAAGAAATGAAATTAATCAATAAACTTGCAGATTTTAGCTGCTGTGTATAATCAGCTCAAAGTACGGTTTTCATTTTTATTAAAAATACCAAGCGACCGAACAGGTGTTATGCTGCTTGCGTATGCTGATGACATCGATATCATTGGCCATAATACGCGCGAAGTCAGTGCAGCATTTTCCAGATTAGAAAGAGAGTCAAGTCGAATGGGTCTGGCAGTGAATGCAGATAAGACGAAATACTTAGTGTCAACAAACAAACAGTCCCAGAGTCTTGGAACACACGTTACCGTTGACAATACCTCCTTCGAGGTTGTGAAGAACTTCGTTTATCTGGGATTCAGCATTAACTCAACCAACGACATCAGCATGAGCCAAGAGGTGTTACTTTGGGCTCAGTAGGCAATTGAGAAGTAGAGCCCTCTCCCGACGATCGAAAATCACGCTCTATAAATCGCTCATCATGTCCGTCCTACTTTATGCATCACAAACCTGGACGCTGAGCAGTTTAGATGAAAAGACTTTAGGAGCATTCGAGAGAAAGATTCTTCGTAAGATCTACGGAACAATCTGCGTCAATGGCGAGTACCGAATACGGTGGAATGATAAACTGTATGAGCTGTACGCTGACATCGACATAGTCAAACGCATTAAAATCGAGCGGCTTCGCAGGTTTGGTCATGTTCAGCGCATGAAAGACGATGCTCCAGTGAAGAAAACATTCGATTCGGTGTACCCAGCGGCGGTCAACGCAGAAGAGGACGACCGCATCTTCGTTGGAAAGACCAAGTAGAGAACAACCTGACGAAGCTTGGAATTTGCAACTGGCGCCAGCAAGCGAAAGACGGAAATGGCTGGCGCAAATTCTTAGATGAGGCCAAGACCGACATACGGTTGTAGCGCCAACTAAGTAAGTAAAAGTAAGTAAGTAATTGTTTAAATTACGAGAATTTCCTTGAAACTCAGGAATTAACTTAGAAACAGTAACTAAATCAGATGAAGACATTTTTGTTTCTAATTCTTCCTCTTTTGATTTTAACAGCAATTTGATTTGCTTCTATTATGGGATTAAATGTACACTTTTCTTGCCCTAGTTTAAGTCTAAAAATTTTTAGGTCTTTGTTATAAATTCGGTCGTATATGTTATATTTGGGTTGTTTTTTTTTAATTTCGTAAGTATTTCCAGTGCATATTCAATTTTCATCTATTATATATTTATTATATGTTTTCAATTGCTAACATTGTTTTATTCTTATTATAAGTTTTGTAACAATTAGATATTTTATATAAAATAATTGAAATTATTAATGCAATAAAAGTAGGTAAATTTATTGTTCTAAGCATTCTGTGTTCCATTTATATTTTACTATCAAGTACCCGCTGCTTCGCCTGCGATATAAATATTAAATACCATGCACAAATTTGAAATTTTACAATTGGAGTATTTTTTTTATCTTCAAATGAAAAGTATACAAATATTTGTATTTGCTTAATAGTTTAAAAATAGTATAAATATTAAAAAATTACGTACTTTATTTAATTTGAATTACCTTCTTACAGTTATTATTATGGTGACATAAAGTTGCTTGGCGTTTTCTGTATTTTTATTTTTTAATAAGTCCTGCAAAACAGAATAAAAAATATTGTTAAAAAATTTTTTAAATTTGTAATTAAAAAACTAAGATTCTAAACATGATAAATTTTTCTTAAGTTTTCAAAAATTTCCATTATTATAACATGAAACTTTTGGCTATATCTCGAAAACTATAGTTTTCGTGAAAAGTCGTTAATTAATAAAGATAACGGTAAACGAAAGATTTTTCGAAAATATTTTGTACGTATATCTAGTATATTGAAAATTTCCGTTACTATGACATCAAAATTATTGCGATATCTTGAAAACTACAGATATTCTCAATATAACACATTTTTTTGAGAATTAGGATGAGGAAAACCCGAATAAAATTAAAATTTTTTAATTTCCAAGCCAGCCTCGGCCATTTTCAAATCGATGTTCATCAAATTTGCTTTGTCTGAAAGGTCAATTAAGTTAATTTCGAGAAATTAGATAATATTAACCGTTACTTCACCAATTCAATGCTTTATTTTGTTTTCACAAAACCTTTAAAATATTCAATTTGTGCTTCATGCATCATCCATTTTGATGATGCATGGTGAGCGGAAAATCTCCGAGTGGATAGACAATCCTGAGAAGAAACTGAAGACACCTAGACCTAGCAGCGAAAATAACGATTATCATCATATAATTAGAACTATGAGCAAGCCTGTAAATAATGATAATTCTTCTAAGCTTAATTCAAAGTCTATTAAAAGTAAAGCATCAATCAATGATGGCAATATTCATCATAAAATTAGAACTATGAGTAATCCTTCGAATAATGTTTACTCTTCTAAGTTTAACTATAAGTCTTATAAAAGTAATGTTCCTTATAAACCTTTGCAAGATTAAAACTGGTCTTATAAAACAAATGTCTTTCCCAAATTTTCTCCTTTTCTTAAACATACTTCAATTCCACCGTCCTCTTCCGTTCAAAAATCATTAAAATCTAAACGCGTCTCCTTTAACCTTAAGCCTAAATCTGACTCCCCCTACATTAAAAATACACCTAAAATCCACATCATACTCTACTCTAAGCCCATCTCCATCTGATCCAAATTTAATTGAGCCCTCGAACCAACCTAGCAGTCCGAAGTCATTACTAGACCCTAGGAGTTATACTACCACCAAGAGTCAAATTAACGTTAAATTCTTGTGCAGACACTGAGAGTAGGTATGCCCTTTCCCGCCTTAGAGAGAACAGTGTATTTTATTAACGTTCGTCTGTATCTCGCCTACATGCACAAAGCCCCTGATTCAACATGCATTGAAGGCAGGACTAAAAGTAATCTTAAAGTTTTAATTCAGCAAGAAGGTCTGCCTACCGATGTTGATGACTTGCTTAACATATTTATTTGTTTTCACGATCAACTCGGCGTGACGATCGATCAAATCAAGGTGGATCTTGATACCTATGGTGCTCACGTCAGGACTAAACATATCTCCTTCTTCAAAAATCGCAAAAAGACTAACAACAATATTATCGTCCCTAACTCCCATTTCTTAAATATATTTTACCATAGCTGTGGCGGCATGAGAAGCAAATTAAATAAACTTTATGTTGACACCAAATTATGTCACTTCAATATTCTAGTATTCACTGAGACATGGTTAAATGATACCTTCAATAATGAGGAAATTCTTGACAGTAATTGGACTGTATTCAGAAACGATCGGGATTACTCCACAACTGGTCTTTCTAGAGGAGGTGGCGTTCTCATAGCAACTCACAATTCTCTTTCAAGTGAGCTAATAGATACGCATATCCATAAACTTTTTGATCACCGCATAATTAAAGTTTGTTCATGAAATAGTCTTTTTATGTACATAGGTGTCGTTTACATTCCTCCCGGCTCAAGTGAAACAACATACAACGAGCTATGTGAAACACTTTCCTCCTTTACATTCACTCTTAAAGAAGAAGATAAGGTTGTTATTCTTGGTGACTTAAACCGTCCAAATATCTCTTTTGTCGTTGATGAAAATGACAACTATCTTCTTCCTGTTAACCTTTCTAAGGCCATAGAGATCTCATTATTTAGTACCTTTTATGGCAACGATCAGCAACAAGTTTCTTCTGAACAAAATAAAAATGGCAGATGGTTGGACCTTATCTTTACAAACTCGTACGATGAAGTGAAGGTTAGGCGATGCACTGAAGCAGAAAATTTATTTACTAGCACTGTTCACCATACAGCTTTAACAGTTGCTGTCTCTGCTAACGACATCACTTTTACCAAGTCTTATAATAACTCCATTGCATACGATTACCTCAACGCCGATTACGAAAATATAAAATGTTATCTAAATGCTCTAAACTGGAATAATATTCTATCCAACATAGATTTAGACAGCGCTATCTCAAGATTTTATCAGCACATTTTTAGTGCTATCGAAAATTATGTGCCAAAAATAAAGAAAAATAATAAGCTTTCGGAGCCATGGCTAGACAAAAATCTCAGATTTTTGAGGAACCAAAGAAACAAAATTTACAAACTTCTCAAAACCACCGATAATGTAAGCGATTAACTGAAGCTAAGATATTCCGAGCCATCCAAAGAGTTCTCTATCAAGTACACTAACCTTATCGGAGAGAAAATTGTCCAAGAGCCACAAAAATTTTTTGACTTCGTTAACATGAAGCGGAAATCTAGCGGCTATCCATCTTCTATGTTTAAAGGTGATGTCAATTACTCCAACCTTCATGAAATGAGCAACTTATACGCAGACTATTTTAAAGAGGTTTTCTGTGTCTTTACAAGTAGTACTTATAGTTCCCTACCCTTTTCAGGAATTTGTCCTATAACTAATTATATCCAACTAAGGCGTGATGAGATATCTAATGCGATTAAAGAAATTGATACAAGTAAAGGACCCGGCCCAGACTTGTTACTACCCCCGCACTTACTAGTTCGATGGTTAGACACACTTATCATGCCTTTATATATAATATTTAACAAATCTTTGTTCCAAGGAACTTTTCCTTCGTATTGGAAGACATCTCACCTAACCAATATATAAAAATGACGATAAAAGGTCTGTTGAAAATTATAGGAGATCGCCATATTATTAGCTATTCCAAAATTGTTCGAAAAAATTATATGCGTAAAACTAACATCTATAACACAGTGGACAGTGGTTGGTACACATGAGAAATGTTAACAGAATATGAAAATAGACTTAAAATAAATAAATACGTGTCTCGGCGTTTTGCTGTAGCACGTCAGAATTTTAAGAAAATCGATTTTTAAGCTTCGAAGGACCGTGGTGGTTCACTTGTAATGTAATACTATTATAAAAATGTCTATAAAAACAGAATGGGTGAACCGATTTTAATGCTTCAGCCAGTTTTGAAAAGGGAATTAAATTTGAATTTTTTTTATTAAAAAAAACAATTTTTTCCCGCTAGATGGCGCTTTAATTTTCATGTAAAGTTAAAAAAAAACCAAAAATGTACGAAATTCATTAAAAATACAATGTTGTTAATTTGAAATCCAATAACTAAAGTATATGTGCTTCGCTAGCACATACAGTTACATTACATTACATTACATTTGCGGTTATTTTTTAACTTTACATGAAAATTAAAGCGCCATCTAGAGTAGAACAAAATTGTTTTTTTAATAAAAAAAAATCCAAATTTAATTCCTTTTTCAAAACTGGCTCAAGCATTAAAATCGGTTCATGCATTCTGTTTTCATAAAAATTTTTATAATAGTATTACATTACAAGTGAACCTCCACAGTTCTTCACAACTTAAAAATCGATTTTCTCAAAATTCTGACGTGCTACAGCAAAACGCCGACACGTATTTCTTTATTTTCATATTCTGTTAACATTTCTCATGTGTACTCAAAAAAATTTAACTTTGTCGTACTGTGTAATAAATCTTTACTCAATGAAAAGCAACATGGTTTCCG
The DNA here is from genome assembly GCA_963920525.1 of Dichetophora obliterata. Classification (NCBI taxonomy): domain Eukaryota; kingdom Metazoa; phylum Arthropoda; class Insecta; order Diptera; family Sciomyzidae; genus Dichetophora; species Dichetophora obliterata. Next base: position 79,788,475 of record OY986438.1, read on the forward strand.
TAGAGGTAGATCAACCACAACAAATCTAATGACTATGATCTCTGATGTTTTAAGTAAAATGGAAAAAGGACATCAAGTGGAGGCAATATACACCGACCTTAGCAAAGCTTTTGAACGAGTCGATCATGATATCTTGGCTTGGTAGTCACCTTGGTCCACTTCTCTTTAATATTTTTTTTCTCAGACCTATCTGATATTCTTTGCGATATCCTACATCTAATGTATGCAAACGACCTAAAAATGTACCATGTTATTAAATCGGAAACAGATGTAATTTACTTACAGTCGAAACTGTCATCTCTTGAGCACTGGTGCAATCAAAATAGACATTATCTTAATATTAAGAAATGCTGCGTAATAACCTTCTCCCTTAAAAATTTAGTAACAAATAACAGTTACTTCCTCAAAAGCATTGAACTTGAAAGAGTCAACCATATTGTTGATCTTGGTGTGGTCTTGGACAAATTTTAACTAGGGCCAGCAAACTACTTGGTTATATAAAACGGCGTGCAAAAGAGTTCTAAAATGTTTGGGTCATGAAGGCATTATACTGTGCGTTAGTGCGCCTTATTCTTGAATATGGATGCATTATTTGGAATCCTGCTTTTGAATCACACAGTGAAAGACTTGAATCTATTCAAAAGCAATTTCTACTTTTTGCGCTTAGGAACACGTATTACCCCCGTGAGTTCAATACTCTGCCACTTTATGATTTTAGGCTTAGCCTTCTGAATTTAATGCCACTGTCAACAAGAATTACTTTACTTAGTTCATGTTTTACTTTCGATGTTGATAGCGAGTATATATCAAACAAGATACGATTTAATGACCCGATCAGACGTACACGGCACACACGACTATTAAATGAATATAAATTGTATACGCAAGAAATGAGGCGATAAATAGGTGCTGTAGAGAATTCAATAATATCAGCGAGTACTATTCACCCCCTATGTTTAAATCAACTTTTAAGAAAAATCTTCCCAAGTCCCTTTTTCCATCATAATACCTTCCTTCAAGCAACTAGGTTTGAAATCTTAATCTATAATTAAGCATGCCCTCTCCAGATCTTTTTTCCCTACTAAAAGCCCAATAATCCTGCGCTCTTTATTTATTGTCCTTCTAGACATTAAGAATTAGATGCTAAGATAATAAATAGCCAGTTTAATAAGGCTTAAATGAAGCCGGTATAAAAGTAGGTGCTATATCTGCTAGGACAAATCGTCACCGAAACACCATAATAAATTTTTTAAAAGATCCTGGCAACTATGCTATAATCAAACGGAGTGAAAGAAAATCCGTGATTGACCAACGGCACAAAAGACGAATTCGACGTCTTTTTTTTTTTTTGATTCGCCCTTAGGTATGAAATCTTCCAAAAATACGTATACCCGTCCTATACGCATGCTCGAGTAACATTCTAGAATCTGCCCGCATCAGCCGGGACAGACAGAATGCACCTACGTACTTAAACATACCCCTTATTGGCAATTAGGATTTTCCACTAAGGGCCATTTTGTTCACAGAGAGATAAATTTATCCCCGAGTTAATTCCATGATTTTTCCAGTTTTTCATTTGTTCACAGCGAGTTAAGCCTTTAACTCTTCAAACTGGAGATAAAAATGGTGGCGAGATAGCTTAACCCCAGAAATATTTAACTCGTGAAAATTGGTGAGATAAGATTTTTAATTCGCTCTCATCACTCTCATTTTAATATTTTTTATTTACTTGGTGTCAAAATATTGAAAATACAGACTTTTAAGCATATGGAAACAGTATTGGGGGTTACTGATTTCGAATCTGATGTCAGAATTTTAAAATTTGGATAAGGTTGCCACCTTAATTTTTATTTTTACGAATTCGGGGCTGGCGCGAACTAAAGGGTAAAAATGGGTCGCTGAATTCGAATCCGTGGCCAGAATTTCAAAATGATAAAGTTTTGAAATAATAGGGCTGCCACCTAATAATATGTATTTTTTAGAATTTTAAACATCATTTAACAGTATTAGGGAGTCACTGATTTCGAATCTGAAGTCAGAATTTTAAAATTCAAGATGGTGGATAGGGTTGCCACCTTAATTTTTTGTATTTTTATGAATTCGGGGCTGGCAAAAAAAATGGTACATCAAAAATGGGTCGCTGAATCCGAATCCACGGTCAGAATATTAAAATTATTAAATTTTGAAATAATAGGGTTGCTTTTACTTTTGAAAATACATATTATTAGGTGGCAGCCCTATTATTATAAAATTTTATCATTTTGAAATTCTGACCACGGATTCGGACTCAGCGACCCATTTTTGATGTACCATTTTTTTTGCCAGCCCCGAATTCATAAAAATACAAAAAATTAAGGTGGCAACCCTATCCACCATCTTGAATTTTAAAATTCTGACTTCAGATTCAAAATCAGTGACTCCCTAACACTGTTAAATGATGTTTAAAATTCTAAAAAATACATATTATTAGGTGGCAACCCTATTATTTCAAAACTTTATCATATTGAAATTCTGGCCACGGATTCGGATTCAGTTACCCATTTTTTGTGTACCATTTTTTTTTGCCGGCCCCGAATTCATAAAAATACAAAAAATTAAGGTGGCAACCCTATCCACCATCTTGAATTTTAAATTTCTGACTTTAGATTCGAACTCAGCGGCCCCCAATACTCTTTCCTCATGTTGAAAATTCTTAAAATAAAACATTTTTAGGTGGCACCCCTACGTGTAGAAAAATTTTCGAGTTTTGAAATTTTGTGTTTCTCCCAGAGAAATTTATTTCGCATAAATAAACAAGAAATTAGGTGGCAACTTTATCCGCCATCTTGAATTTTAAAATTCTGACACCAGATTCGGAAGAAGTAACCCCCAATACTGTTTCTTCATGTTTAAAATTCTTAAAAAAATGTTTAGTTGGCAGCCCTGTGTAGAAAAATGTTAGAATTTTGAAATTCTGACATCAGATGCAAAATCAGCGATCCATTTTTACCTAGTGTTCACTCTAACCCTCAAATTCGCAAAAATAAACCAAAAATCCCCACACATTTTTTAATTAATGAGCAACACTCTAACATTCCAATGGAAATCGAGATAAACTGAGAGCGAATTTATGCTCTAAGCATAAAGCTGGGATAAAATGTGAACAAACCCACTTTTTTATCTCCCGATTTATACGCTTGGTATAAAATTAACCTAGAGATAGTTATCCCCGAATTAAATCATATTTATACCCTTTGTGAACAAAATGGCCCTTAGTGTTCACTCCAACCCCCAAATTCGCAAAAATAAACCAAAAATCCCCACACATTTTTTAATTAATGAGCAACACTCTAACATTCCAATGGAAATCGATATAAACTGAGAGCGAATTTATGCTCTAAGCATAAAGCTGGGATAAAATGTGAACAAAACCACTTTTTTATCTCCCGACTTATACGCTTGGTATAAAATTAACCTAGAGATAGTTATCCCCGAATTAAATCATATTTATGCCCTTTGTGAACAAAATGGCCCTAAGTACATTAATTGGCTTTTCAGCGGAATTTAAAAATTGAATATATATAAAACGCGTATTTAAGTATACTATATAAATAAGGAACATCGAATTAAATAATAGTAATTATCAATTTAAGGTACCCGAAAAACAATCCGAAGCACTAAACTCATTTTAACTAGTTTGCGGCCATTGTCCAACCCAAGGACCTACGTGGAAATGAGATAAATCTCATATCCGCCAAATCAAAATCCCAATTAGTTGGATATGCATTTGGGCAGGCATAAACTTGTGTGGAAAAGAGATATACTCTCGCACACCAATCTAGGTGATAGTGTGAGTTCAGTCTAATTTCAAATCAGGAAACCACGTGAGCATGTAAATCCCAATTCGATTAAAAATTAGAATATTGAATAATTAAAAAGTAAGTTTTAAAAACGATTCATATTTGATGGTGCTTACTTTATAAAACATAATATCGAGACAAAAAAGAGAAACAGAACAATCTCAATTATCAATATTACATTGTTATAAAACTGTTTTAGGTTTAATAAATAAATAAATAAAATAAATAAACACTAGGATAAAATTAAATTGATTTAATTATTTATATGCAATATAATTTTCCGTTTTAAGACGTCTACCGAATCAGAAAAATTAATCATGTTGAAGTTATCATTGAAATCAATGCACATACATCGTAAAGGTTCATGAAGAGCGTAATTAGAAATGAAAATGTCTAGTTCCTCTCCTTGGGATGTTAAAATTTAGAGCTGAGATGAGATATTCCGAATTAATCTCGCCACGAAGTAATTTATACAAAAACATGACATTAAGCATCATTCTTCTGCTTCTTAGGGAAGGTAGTAAAATAATTTTAAGGCGTATTTCATACGATGGAAGCATAATATTGGGGTTCCAACGACTATGACGTAAAGCAAAAAGTAAAAACTGTTTTTAAACGGATTCAATGGCGTCGATTGAGACATTATATTGTGGGTTCCATACAACTGATGCATATTCAAGAATTGGCCTTACGAGAGAGGTATATAATAATTTAGTAGTAAAGGGATCACTGAATTCTTTAGCCCATCTTTTAATGAAACCAAGGACTCCTCTTGCCTTATTTATCACCATATTAACGTGGAGATTGAAGCGAATTTTTGAATCCATAATAACACCAAGATCGAGAAAACTGGAAACTATTTCTAAGTTAGTGTTATTTATAGTGTAATTTATGTTACTAGCAGATCTTCGCGAGAATGTCATTTGCTTACATTTTTTTAAGTTGAGATTTAATATATTTAAGCTACACCAGTCCACAAGTCTATTTAGATCAGATTGTAAAAGATGTCGTTCTTCGGGTGATTTGTAACAAAGAAAAAGTTTCACGTCGTCAGCGTACATTAAGACGTTACAGTGTTTTATTACCGAAGGAAGATCATTAATGAATAGTAAATACAAAACCGGTCCAAGATGACTGCCCTGAGGAACGCCAGAAGTGACCGAAATACTTTTTGAAAGAGAATTCTTATATAAAACCTTTTGAGTACGTCTAGATAAATACGAATTTATCCAATTTAGTAATGTGACAGGAAAACCAATAAGGTGGAGTTTTTTCAAAAGAAGATTATGATTAACACTGTCGAAAGCTTTGCTAAAGTCCGTACAAATAACATCAGTCTGCAGTCCCAAAGTAAAACCACTTATAACACGCGTAGTAAACTCTAAGAGGTTTGTTGTAGTGGACTTACCCTTCAGAAAACCATGTTGAAAGACAGAAATGGTGGAAGACACGGAGTGGGTTAATTGATCAGTTATGATTTTCTCAAATAACTTAGAGATTGCACTTAATTTTGCAATTCCTCGATAGTTAGAAACATCTATCTTGAAGCCAGATTTATGAAGGGGTATGATATAAGAATCCTTCCATATAATAGGAAAATAACCACTATGCAAGGAAATATTAAAAATGTTTGCTAGAGGAGTACACAGGTTTGTAGCACATTGCTTTAAAATACAGCTTGGAATTTGATCAGGACCGGTCGTAAAAGACGATTTTACTTGTCGAAGATAACACATAACAATATTTGGGTCTATTACTATTAGGAGTTTCAAAAGAGTTAACTGGCGGGAGAAAAGGTTACACCGTGCTAGTATTAAATGGTATATCGGAGTAAGTTGATTTAAAGAAGTTTGCAAACATGTTTGAAATCACATTGTCACAAGATGATTCTGAAAAGTTTTGGATCATCTTTAAATTGAGATTTTATGTTAATTATATAAGCAGAATAGCATTGTTTATTTAATAGTTGATATCTATAAAGACAAGAAGAATAGGAAGCAAAGTCTAAACTAGAACCAGATATATTATATTTTTAAATAAACGATTTTTTAAATATTTAAGTGCCTTTTGATCATTTGTTAGCCAGGGTGGATTTAAAGGATTGGAGAAACAGCTTTTTTTTTTGGACGGACAATAAGAAACACCTTTGTAGAGTATCATTGAAAAACTGTACCGAAGATTCGACGTCATAATATGAATATGATGTTCCGCTAGTTAAAATTGGAGACCAATCAGTCTGCGAAAGTAAGGAATTAAGTTTTACATAGTCCGTTTTCTTAAAATTATAAATTTTTTATTTCGCGCATCAGAAGTTACTTTATATTCTTTTTCGTGGGGGAGTAAAACTGTTATTTAAAGAGTTGGATGATGTACATCTTCTGGAAGAGAAACGGGATTCGAACAATGGAGATTAACAGTAGTACATCTATCTACAAATACAAGGTCCAGGGTTCTGTGGTTTATATTTCAAATATCATTGACTTGTTGAAGACACAGATCAGACAGCTTATCTAAGAAGTCATTTATCCAATCACTATTGGAAACAGGAGTAAGAAATGAAGAATCGTCAGACGATCACCAAGTCACAAAAGGTAGGTTAAAATCACCCAGCACAATAAGAACGTCTTTATTTTTTAACAAATTATGAACTTTTTCGATAGCGTGTAAGTGTTTTAAATACATTGTTAAGTCACATTTAGGAGGAATGTAAGAGCAGGTAACATAAATAATACTATTTTTAATTTAACTGCAACACAAATGAACTCAATGTCACTGGTGTCAAGATTTGTCAATTCTTCATATACAACCAAGTCTTGAACAACTATCAAAACACCACCACCGATCTTATCATGACGATCTTTACGAAAAATTTGATATTTATAGCACATTATTTCAGAATTTAAGATATTAGAGCGAAGCGAATCAAAACGGTTTATGAAAATATCGGAAAGTTTGGAGTTAAGACCCCTGACATTTTGATACACAAGCTCTAATTTAGACTTGCGGTTTATTAATCGTTTTTTGGATGAGATTCAGGGCTATTTCGGGGACGCGATAAATGTGCAACATTTACCGGTCTTGGATTGCTTTTAAATTCAAATTCGCGTACAATTGTGTTTGGCGGCCAAAAGTTTACATCAACAATAGAATTAAATAAATATTCAGGAACTGTTAATCTAAAAGAAGTAATCGATCTTTTATTTGAATATTTGAATTTATGAACCGAAAGATGCAAGGAACATTTCAACTTTGATTTAATGAAAAAATCTATATCAACCTCTTGCTGTAGAGAAAGGGATGAGTTGTGGTAAAATTGCTGCGCATTTGGATCTAAGGGTTACCAGAAGCAGAATCCAAAAAATTGTGTATGAAAATTCCAACATCAGCTATGAATCGCCCTTCTCTCAACCCAGGCTTCTACCATGACTAACGCTCCCATCTCTTTTTTCGCCAAAAACAGTACAAATTGACAAAATTTTTAAGATTTTACGGGATTTACAGGACATCTGGCACTCATGCGAAGTTCATTGGTCGCGATTGGACGTGTTTTTTGCCGCTCTGCATTAAGCTGCAGGTAATCGCGCAGTTATTGAATTAATAGTTTAATAAATAAACAACGAACACTTTAACACTACCACTTCAATTGTTGAAAAATAAAAAGAAATTAAAAAGCATAATTAAAAAAACTTTCCAATCTTGTGCTAAAATTTGCAATCGCGGTTAATTCAAATTGTAGGAATAAAAAAACCATTAATTGTTTATAAAACTAATAACTCTGACTAAAGAGATGAATAAACTGCAATAATTAGTCGGCAGCACCGCTATTATATCTTTGTGTTGTGCGCGCTATCTCTTTGTACTCTGTACTTCGCTCTACACCTTGCGCCAAAGAGGCTTGGAAATTTCCATATGTCTCTGTCCCCCAAGCAAACTCGTTTTCGAGACAACAGCGTCGGTAACAACAACAACAGCGAGCATACTCCAAAGCTGTCAAGCAGCGCAATTATTCTTGGCGCTCAACTACTTGCTGTGGAAGAGAGGTTGAAAGCTCATTCTAAACAAGAAATTAGGGAGCTAGAGGAACGTCTTCGCAAACACACTGACAGCCTGTTCACTCGACTGGAGATTGAAGTGGGAACTCTGAACTATCAACTCAGTGACAGTAACTTAAAAATTCTCTCTCTTGAGTCGCAGCTAAATGCGCTTACTGCGCGCTGTAATCTTCTTACACTGCAGATAAGTGAAACCAGCAACAACAACAACACCATCAACAGCATACTTCTTGAGTCGCAACTGAATGGTCTTACTGCGCGGTGTGATCAACTCGCTCAACGACTGAGCGAATCCAGCAGCACTAACAACGATGCTATTATATTTGGAATACCCTGCACTGCGGGTGAAAACTTAAAAAGCATTTTTAATAGATTTGCCGCTCTTCGTGATATTTTTCGAGCTAGGCGGTCGGCAGAGCATTCAAATTCTGCGGTTATTATTAAATTTTATACCCCGTATGATCGCACTCGCGTACTTTGTGGCTTTGCTGAATATATGAAGAGAATATAGGATCACCAGGGCAGCAGTAACGCTAAGAGGTGCAGGGTTTGATTTCGACTTCAAAGTACTAATCCTTCGTGAGGTCAGGAAAATTCTTCAGGCTGGTATTAAGCTTAAAAAGTACAAGAAAGCTTTTTAACGTGTTCTCCATCCGTGGTTTGGTTCATGTTAGAGTTAACAGAGGTAATACTGCAGTTGCTGTCCAAAGTGTAGCTGAGCTTATTTCGCTGTCGTCGAATAATGCCTCCTCTACAGCTACAGACATTATTTAAGTTTTATAATTTTTCTTTGTTCTTTCTTCTATTTTCTATATCAATTTTTTACTCTTATTTGTCTACTAGCTCTATTTTAAAACTCATGGCTATCCTTAGTAATTTTAATACTTCTTGGTTTTTAATAGCTTCTAGTTGTTCGCCTGACATCATAACTTATGATTTCTTACTTTTTTAGTGGCATTGATAAAAACGTAAGCATCTAATAAACAATCTATGTAATAAATGTGATGGCCTTCCCATTGTGCACTTTAATGCGCGTAGTATGAATGTATCTAAACGTGACTATATTAAGTTTGTATTTGTCAACTCTAATGTCAATGTAATCTGTGTATCTGAGACGTGGTTCAATTCTGATGTCCCAAATAGTTTTTATAATATTGCTAATTACACTCTTTTTAGAAATGATAGGATTGGTTGCAAAGGCGGTGGAGTTATTACTGCAAATCATTTCTACACTCTAAACTTATAAGTAAGTCCTCTGGGTCAGGCATAGAGTTTTTAAATATTGAAATAACTAATAATTATAATGCAAAATTGCTTGTTTCCTGTGTTTACAATCCTCATAGATCTTTTTGTCTTGAACCATTTTTAAGTGACCAAAATCAACGTTTAATGGATTTTGACTGCTTTGCTATTTATGGTGATTTTAATGTTAATATTCTAAACAAGGACAGTGTGACAGAACGTTTGTATGACCGTATTAGTGTAGCTGGAATGAATATTATCAATTCCTCATATCCTACGCTCTTTGCGCCTAATGTAAATCCTAGCTTATTAGATCTTTTAACTCTGTCTGATGTCTCTTTACTTTTACTTTTTGATCAAATGTCATTCATATCCGATAATGACCTGTTATTTTGTGCAATAAATTTTAAGCCACGCAGTCTTTCTTCTCAAGTATCTGTTACATATCGTGATTTCAAGTCCATTGATTACTCTCTGTTGTATGATTATTTGTCTAGCATCTGTTGGAATAACTGTTGGTTCAGCCAATCTGTTGATGATTAGTTAAATGTTCTCGTTTCACACGTCAAATATGCTTTTAATAACTTTGTTCCCATTCGTGAGTCTATAGTTAGAAACAAGTTATGTCCATGGTACACGTCACATGTCAAAGTCGCCATAAATAAAAGAAGCAAACTTTATGTTAAATGGAAAAGACACCCTACTGAATGAAAACTGGGAATCATACAAACATGCTCGCAATGCCGCCGTTTCTATTATTAGACAGTCTAAAAAAATTCTTCTTTAAAAAGTTAAATACTGCTCTTCCTTCTAAAATTCTTTGGAAAAATTTTCGTTGCTTAGATGTAAGTAATAAATATGATCAAAAGTGTGATATTGAACTCAATAGTCTTAATTACTTTTTTCTGTTTAGATCACCCGCTAATATTAGTGTAAATCAATGGCCGCATTCTAGCCGAAAAAGTGCTCAAGTAGCGAAGTAGCATAAAATATTTTCGCTATATAAATTGTGACATCTCAAGGAACATGTTCTGTGAGAGCATACCATTCAGCCCGAAAGTTGTGGAACAGTTCTTGAGCACTTTTTCGGCTAGAATGCGGCCAATGTAATGCTCGTAACACTCATAATCACCCTGTTAATGATCAGTTCTCTTTCTGTAATGTTGATGAAAATTATGTAATATTGTCAATTATGAAAATTTAGTCTACTGCCATTGGTAGTGATGGCATTCCTTTACAGTTTATAAAAATTATTTTGCAGTTCATCATTAAACCTCTCACACATGTTATACACCACTGTTTTACTGTCTCATGTTTTTCCAATATTTGGATACCACAATAATACCAATTGCTAAGGTCAATAGTGATTCCTCTATGAAAAATTTTAGACCTATTAGTAGTCTATGCTCGTTCTCAAAAGTCTGTGAATCCTTGATGTATAAGCAAATTAGGCTTGTGCTTAACAGTTCCAGAGATGGAACGGACATGGAACGATTCTTTTGAAGAAAGGAACTAGTCCTCGGAAACATGTCCGCAGAACTATCTAGTTCCTTTGCTTACTTGAACTGTATAGACTATTTGGACTGTCTGCTTGTTGAACTACAGAGGGAATTTGAAGCATTTCCGCGGAACTATTAAGTTCCTTTGCTTATTTGAACTGTAAAACAATTTGAAGCATTTATTTGAACTGTGTGCTTGTTGAACTGCGGAGAAAATATGTAAAGGTCAATGTAGATCTTCAACACATCGCTCTGACTAGTCTTAAATCAATTGAACAGAATTTTTGGTTTTTTATTCTTTTTATTTCAATATTTCTAAATTAAAGAAAAACATTTTTTTAGTTTATATAAAATAAGGAACTTCTATCATTTAGTAAATAATTTCATTTAGTAAATTAAGTTCATGAAGTAAATTTATAAAGTTGCTGAAAAGCGAGCAAAAATAATTTCCAATCAGTTCCTCATAAGCTAAAAACTCGTTTGCATCTTATAGTTCATCAGTTTTAAGCATGTTCGCGGAACTATGTAGTTCATCAGCTTTAAGCATGTTCGCGGAACTATACAGTTCCAGCAGTTCTCTTTTTAAGAATGAAAGTAAGAATGAAAGCATGTTCAAGGTCATTTCATGATTGTTCTGTTTCATATGTTATAAGCAAAAATAAACAGCAATGCTGAACAATGCACACAATTGGAATGACGATATACTATTTGAATTTTATCTATTATTTCTTTCACTCTATTTCACATGCATAACTGGCTTACTTGTCGTCGCTCAAACAATTCGTTTAAGTTATGTAAGAGCGAAAGAGATGTCAGCTTATGTTGCTCAATTAAAATATTTTATTGTAATCGGAACTGTTTGGGCATGCTTAAATTGTACAGATGGAATGATTGGAACTATGTCCGAGAGTGAACATAGTTCCATTAACTATGCAGGTCCGGAACGACCCAACTCTAAAGCAAATTAATGAATATTTAGAGTCTTATAAAATGCTTTCACCGTACCAATCTGGTTTTCGAACCGGACATAGTTGCGCAACAGCTATGCTAAAGATTCAAGATGATGTACGCATAAATTATGACGCTGGTAATATCACACTCCTTTGTCTTCTTGACTTTTCTAAAGCATTTGACAGTGTAAATCATAATCTTTTAGTTCGAAAACTGAAAATTGAGTTTGGGTTCAGTAATAGCGCTGCTCTTTTAATTGCTAACTATCTCAATGACAGGAAGCAAAGAGTAAAAATTTGAAATGCACTGTCTGATTACGCAGAAATAAAAGCAGGTGTTCCTCAAGGATCCATTCTCGGACCACTGCAATTTACTTTATTTATTAACAACATTTTTACTACATGTAATGATATGACACTGCATGCATATGCCGACGACATTCAATTATATTCTTAAAACCGGATTGGACTACTTGAGGATCTATGCTTTAGGCTAAATGATAACTTGGATATATCCAAGGATAAACTTGACTTTAATGAAATTCCTACAGGTAGTCTTAATGGCAATCCTCTAAAAATAGTTGACAAAGTGAAAAATTTAGGATTTTATATCAATTCAAAACTTACTTATACTAACCATGTGAATTATATAATAAAAAGAATATATTATACTCTAAGATGCCTTCGTTTAACGTCTAAGCTTACCCCGACCTTGACAAAAAAACAACTTGTTCTTCAACTCATGTTGCTTATAATTACTTACTCCGAGTTATTTTACAGTAAATTTTACTCTCATTCTGAGCACAAAATTCTTGTTGTGCTTAATGACTTGACTAGATATATTTTTGGCTTAAGACGATTTGACCATGTAACTGAAAAAAGTAGGGAAATTTTAGGATGTACTGCATATTTCTTTACACAATGATTATCAATAAGACTCCATCATACTTACTTACTTAGTTGGCGCTACAACCGTATGTCGGTCTTGGCCTCATCTAAGAATTTGCGCCAGCCATTTCTGTCTTCCGCTTGCTGGCGCCAGTTGGAAATTCCAAGCTTCGTCAGGTTGTCCCCTACTTGGTCTTTCCAACGAAGATGCGGTCGACCACTTCTGCGTTGCCCGCCGATGGGTACACCGAATCGAATGTTTTCGTCACTGGAGCATCGTCTTTCATGCGCTGAACATGACCAAGCCAGCGAAGCCGCTCGATTTTAATCTCAATGCTGATGTCGTTGGTTGAGTTTATGCTGGATCCCAGATAAACGAAGTTCTTCACAACCTCGAAGGAGGTATTGTCAACGGTAACGTGTGTTCCAAGACACTGGGACTGTTTGTTTGTTGACACCAAGTATTTCGTCTTATCTGCATTCACTGCCAGACCCATTCGACTTGACTCTTTTTCCAATCTGGAAAATACTGCACTGACTTCACGCGTATTATGGCCAATGATATCGATGTCATCAGCATACGCAAGCAGCATAACACTCTTGTAGAATATTGTGCCACTACGTCTCAGATCAGCAGCTCGGATGATCTTTTCCATCATTAGGTTGAAAAAGTCGCACGATAAGGAATCACCTTGTCTGAAAGCTCGTTTGGTAACGAGGAGAGAGGTGCTTCTAATGGTGGGGAGAGGTGCTTCCCGATTTTAACTGCACTGCTGGTGTTGCTCAGAGTCATCCTGCAAATTTGTATTAGTTTTGCAGGAATACCAAATTCAGACATGGTGGAGTACAGGTGCTTCCTTATTGGTCTGTCGAAGGCGGCTTTGTAGTCGACAAAAAGATGGTGGGTGTCGACTTGCTTTTCTTGAGTCTTCTTCGAGATTTGTCGTAGCGTGAAAATCTGGTCGATGGTGGACTTTCCAGGTCTGAAGCCACAGTGATAAGGTCCGATCAGTTCGTTTACAATCGGCTTTAACCTTTCATATAAAACGCTCGACACGACCTTATATGCGATATTAAGAAGTCTTATCCCACGGTAATAGGCACAGATAGTGGGATCGCCTTTCTTGTGGATTGTTCCACAATGCAATTCCAATCGTTCTGAATGCATTCTTCCTACCATATTCTGCATAAAAGCTCGTGAATGCATTTAAGTAGAGCTTCGCCTCCGTTCTTAAACAGCTCAGCAAGTAAACCATCAGCTCCCGCGGCTTTGTTATTTTTAAGCCGAGCTATAGCTGTCAGAACTTCATCATAGTCGGGCAGCGGAACCTCGACGCTGTCATCCGTAATTGGGGTTTCCGGAATATCATCTCTATTGGCGGGATTGCTGTCAGCGTCGCCATTTAGAAGCTTAGAGAAGTGTTCCCTCCATAACTTCAGTGTACTCTGGACATCTATCACTAGATTCCCGTTTTCATCCTTGCAGGAAGAGGTTCCGGTTTTAAAACCATCGGCAAGGCGTCTTGATTGCAGCTTGTCGACGTCTAGCTTTCTCAGACGTGTACGGATCTTGGCTGCAACAAGATAGTGATCCGAGTCAATGTTTGCACCACGGATCGTGCGTACATCCAATACTCTGGAAAAGTGCCTTACGTCGATCAAAACGTGATCAATTTGATTTTTGGTTTTTTGATCAGGAGACGACATCCAGGTGGCTTAATGAATATTGAGATGCTTGAATCTAGTGCTACTTACGACCCTGTTTTGTGCTGCGGCGAAGTCAATCAGCCTCATTCCGTTATCGCAGGTCTTGTCGTGGAGGCTGAACATTGCGACTGTTGGATCAAAAATATTTTCCTTGCCCACCTTGAAGTCACCAAGCACGATTTTTACGTCGTGACGGGGGCAGCGCTCGTAAGCATTTTCAAGGCGCTCATAAAAATTTCCTTGATCTCATCGTCCTTGTCTTCTGTGGGAGCGTTCGCACATATTAGGCTTATATTAAAAAATTTTGCCGTAATGCGGATTATGGCTAGTCGTTCGTTCACAGGTGTGAATCGCAGAACGTGGGCCCGTAGCCAACTACAAATCCGCATCCAAACTGGTGCTTCTCCACATGGCCGCTGTAGTAGATATCGCAGGGTGCATGCCGAATGCAACCCTGTCCCTTCCATCGCATTTCTTGGATAGCAGTGATATCAGCTTTGTATCTTTCCAAGACATCAGTCAGTTGGATAGAGGCACCTTCCCAATTAAGGGTTCGGACATTCCAGGTGCATATCCGTAAATCATTATCAGTTTTTCGTTTGCGGTAGTCGTCATCAGATTTGGGGATCATTTTTCTTCTTTTCTTAATTGTTTTCATTGAAATGGGTTTTTACGGGTGGGCTTCAAACCCAACACACAACCTATTTTAAGCGTAGGGGGTCCCGCCGCTCAGATTAGCCGCCAAACTAACGGTTGTCAGTTTTGACGTTGCCTAGGAAACACCACGTGGAGATTTGAGTCGACTTGAGGCGATTTCACATAGATTATGCTGGCCTCGCCAGGTTGAGACAGTCAGACATGTTACATTGTAAAGGTTCGCTCCCGCATTCCCCCAGATTCCCTTATGAACTTCTCGGTTACTTAAAAAAGCTCAGCGATGTATTTTGTGATGTGTAGATACAAACCCTTATTCGAAATTCAGCAGCGTTGTCAGCTCGTTGACAAATTAGAGTTTATGTTCCTAGTCTCGCCACGCAGACGCCCATAACTGAATTTTTGAATAAAGCAACGTTCAAACAACCTTGAATTTAAAAAAAGCTTAGCAATATTGTATTCACCTTCCCTTTTTTTATTTTATGAATTGTGGAAAGAAACCCGTATAAAAGCTTTAATTATTTTCAACTATTTTCGCACTTGATTTACTTATTTAAGCCATTAAATTAAAAGTAAAATTACGTTCTAATATATTATGAACATGAAAACATAAAAGCATCAAAAGAATAATTCACAAAAACATTTTCAACAAATTCAAACTTGATTTGAAACGGACTACGGGCATTCATCTTCTCTGGTTCAAAAGTTTACACTTATTTGTTAGCCTGTGATATTTTTAAAATTGTTTATGTGTTTCGTTTAAAGTTCTTTGAGCAATTTTACAGCTCTAGATAATTTTTGTCGGTGTTATCATAAGAGTATTGCTATTTTTACATTCGAAAAGGTGGCAGCACTGGTACCGTATACAATGCAGGTTGCGGTCTCTTTTTTGCGTATCTTGTTGACTTTTTTTATCGTGCTTTAAAATAGCTTGAAAAGAGAGCTTTTGTCTCGCAGCGAAATAGAAAAAATTTTTCGCCACAACAGATTTTTCAATTTTGTTAGATTTGCGCACATCTTGTTAAGCGTTGCACGCAACCTTGCTCAAATAGAGCTTAAAAGGAAGAGCTGTTTTTCCCACTGAGAATAAGAATGCAGAAATTGTATGGTTATGCTCTTTTAAATTAAATTAGTTATTTAAATAATAACTAGCACATTTATATAGCTTAACTTTTAAAAGGGTACCATAGCTACCCAATAAAAAAAAAATTATAGAAATATAGCCTACCGTTTTCTAGCTCTGAGCTGTCTAATATACGTGAGTCTCCTTTTATATAATAGTATAGATATACATATGCCTTAAAATAGTGACTTACTTTATATGCTTTATATATAATTATACAAATGATTATAACTGTTGCTGCTATCGTTATGGTATTTTGCTGTTCTTCATTCTTCGTGACAGCAGATCTTAAATTATTCAATGTTTTCGTTTATTGTAATGGTTTCCTTGCTGTTTTGGTCAGGCATCGCGAGTTGTCTGTATATTTCCGTGTTATGTAATGACCACCTTAGCAGCTAAAAAGATTTATTTGATTATTTTTTTTACTTATAACATAATGGCACGCAGAACGCAGCTTGCTGATGCCCACTCCTGACCATCACTTGTCTGCATAGCACCACACCCCACACACCAACCCCGCTCACGGTGCGTAACATTAGTAAATACCTTTAACTAATCGGTCCACTTGATTTTTGCATAAGCTGCACTACAATGATTAAATCCTAATATTAGTAGCATAACAACTAATATGGAAGACTGCAGACTGTATGCAGACATTGCCTGCATTCAGCGGAAAGAACTATTCCACAACTTTCGGGCTGAATGGTATGCTCTCACAAAACATGTTCCTTGAGATGTCACAATTTATATAGCGAAAATATTTTATGCTACTTCGCTACTTGAGCACTTTTTCGGCTAGAATGCGGCCATTGTTAAAACCTATGTTTTAATAACAATAACAAATAGAAAAAAATACCTAGTTATACATTGATTCACTTAATTGTATTTCATTTTAAAGTTGTCACTTAGGCAAGTTGTGAATCCTTCTTTGTAAAAAAAAAAAAAAAAAATAACATTGTATTTACTATTTAAATAAAGGTCTTATAAAATACTGCAGCTCATACTTAAGTCGGATAGACCAACTTAGAATAAAGACAAAAGTAGTTGCTAGGCTTTAAGTAATAAAATGTTCCGTTGCTATCGCATGACAAAATTGAGTCTGGGTACCGTAAGCTCTGAAGCTAGCTTTGACTAGCTAATAAGTCTAACTTTGGTGCAGCGAGCAGTTGAAAATCAAGTACGCATTAAAGAAGAAGGTCGAAGCTGCTCTTAATACACCAGCGTTAATCTTACATTTTATTTAAAAATCAATAATTTGACTCTATATACTACTTAAAGTGAAATAAGAGTGGCGCTTTGGACGAACAAAGTCAGTTTAATTTACGAACTTAATAGCTGGTATAAAAAAAAAAAAAAAATATTATCTATAAAACTTACAAAATACAACATTTTAAACGTGGGTCCCAGTTGGAGGCATTGTTGTCTACGGACCTCGCAGGCAGTTAACGATTCAGCTTGGAGCTCCAACGTCATAACACATATGGATTGGTCACATATATTGAATGTCCAGCGGCAACCATTGCAGCGACATCCTAGTAATCTTCTAGTGAAAAGTCACAGTAGCATAAGCTACTAGGAGAAAAATGCTTACATTCTTTAAATATAACTTAATTATAAAAATTTATGTAACTTATAACTTACATTTTAGTTCATAAAATAACTTAAAACTATTAATACTTAAGATCTCATTAAAAGTGAAGACGATTTGAGCAAAACAAAAATTGCACGTAATTAATAGAAAAAAAAAAAGATTAAATTTTCAATTAATTATAGTCTTATAATTTAACGGCTCATAATTAATTTTATGCATAATTTGATTGCACTTAATTATCTGCACTAAATCAATCAAAGCTTAATAAGAATGAAAGTATAAGATATCTAAATGATAAGAAAAAAAAAACAAAAAGGAAAAAAAAAAAAACAAACAAGAAAAAATAATAAGCTAATTTGTCGCGATAGTTATAATTAAGAAGTTATCGTACGCATTTTTCTATTAATAATTTTTTTAAATTTAACTAACTGAATTTTCTATAAGCTAACCTTTACTTTGAAGCATAAACAAAGAATACGAAAAGATTCGAAACAACAACAACACAAAAATCATCGTCGCTGAGCTCACCGATGCAGATTATCAAGTAAGTCATTTGTTCATACATACTTAATTATTTAGATAAATGCTTTAGCTAATGATAATTCAGTTAATTATGCTTTAAAGTAATTTTATTTCATTATCATGATAGCACAAAATTTCTCTTAGTTCTTAACCAAGTTTAAATTTTGTCTCGCACCGAAACCGGTTTTGTTCACTCTTCTTTGTTTTTGTGTTGTTTAAACCTCTTTAAGCTCAATTTCTTCGAATAGCAAAGAGCATAAATTAAGTGCAAGAATAACAAAGTATTACAATTTTTTTTATAACAAAAAGAAAAAAAAATGAGAATTTAAATTGTTAAGCTGTCAAGTTGAATTCTAACTATAATTTGTTCTAACTATAATAATTTGTTAGTATAAACTTAAACATAAAATGAGGCTTAAACGTACTCTTAATAATTTATAAATTTAGATTAAATATTATAATTCTATAAAACTATGAAATATATTTGAATTTTGGAAAAATAAAAACATATAATGGTGTCAGTCAATTCGTAGTCCAGGGTAAGGTAGCGATGTGGTAAGGTAAGGCGAAAGTAGGTGCTTTAGAAACTTTAGGGCAACTGTAATATCGGCCAAGTTGCAAGGTAGGGAGGGTGCAGAAGGCAGGTTCCCGTAACATCTAGGGAACCTCTCAAAAAGTATGATGAAGAGACTTGTTTTTTTGCAACTAGAGACAATTTTTAAACCCATAGTTTTTTTTATTACATCCGTGTCTTATTATTTTTTTTTTGTGCACATAAATTTAATGTTGTTGTGTCTTGGCGTTTACGGAGCGGTAAGATCCCCGACTTCCCGACGAGCTAGTTAGAGCAGAGCTAGATGTGCACGTATTTCCGAATCCTTTAGACGCAGAGCAACCAGACCTAGGCACACTACAGTTATTGGAGATCCTTCAAATCATCCTAGTTTTACTCTCATCAGTGCAGCAATTAGTTCTTTCTTGTTTTCTTCTGATGAATTACTCGGTACAGATCACCAAGGTTCCTTCTTTTGGGTCAAGAGCCAGAGTGGAAACAACAAAGATTAATTTATTTAGTTTTATTTAAATTTTAAGCAATAGAACATAAAACGAATTAACCGTATCCATTAACATTTCACCCATCAGATATGTTAACAATAATAAAAATCACAAAGAAATCAGCCAGTATGTATATCAAGAATGATCAACTAAAAAAACATCCAAAATTAAAGAAAGTAAAAATAAAGTAATGCCATGGGTGGCATTGCTATACTGTAACGAAGCTGCCGGTCTTCCGACTCTATAGCTGAGGTTTGCTCAGTCGTGTCCAGAATTCTTCACAAAATAAGAAGTTTTGTTTCAGGTTCTTCCAAATAAGGCTTAATTTATAAATGTTAAAATATTTTATAAATGCTTTAGATTCTACTTCTTAAAATAAAAGGCGATGTGGTGAGCAATGCGGCGGTGATTGAGGTTGTTGACGTTCGACTATCGTTCGAAAGTGGGTTGGAGGAAACTCTGGTGAATCGTCGTTGTGGTCCTTGGCACTCCTGGTAGATTTAGGGGAAAATCTCCACATCGTATTGATGTCCCGATGCCGGACAGAAATTGCATTCCAGGGATACCTCTGCTTCTAACGCCTCTGCAACTTCTTGTCTACTTCCATCAGCTAAACTAATCTGCGTTTTGGTAGGTATGCTTTTGAACGTAGTCCGCAGCTTGCCTGCATAATATTGGCTGATGAAACTCCTTGTCCTTGAAACTGTGGCCACTATGCGGCCCTCTTCTGCTCGAAGACCATCTAGTGCTGTCGAGACTCCACAAAATTGGGCCTCCTTCTCCTCGACGTAGAAGGGGAATTCCGTCGTTTCCCTGTCTTCGACGGCAGCAGTCGTAAGTACGAATATTAATTTTCCCACATTCCCAGCAGAAATTTACACCTTTGTTCTGGCAGTGGCGTGCTAAATGACCGATCTGTTCGCAGCGTCGGCAAGCTGCGTGTGGATCGATGTATGCGACTTGTGTCGACTGCTGGCTAACTGCCTCTCTTATCTGAACCTCTGCAAGGTGGTGGCAGTTGTTCGACCGCTCTAAGTTTTCGAAGTCGTCCGCCAAATTGATAAGCTCCGCCAGGCTTGAGAACTCTCTTCTCTATATAAAATTGAAGCTCATGGCTGTTATTTCATTAGATCTGCTCTAACTGTTGCTCCTTGCTGAGATTACCATGTCGCATCAGGTTCTGGATGCTATAACGAAATCTTTAAATTTTTCGCCTGCGAATTGTTGCTGGCGGCGTATTTCGTCTTTCAGCCGCTCTAAAAATCTAGCTGGCAGGAAGAATCCCAAAAAGTCCGTCTTGAAGCTTTGCCAGTTGTTCCAGTTATTGTTGCGGTACCAGTGGAGTGCTTGTTCGTATAGCAACTGAATGCACCGTGGCAACAAGTCTATATTCAGATCATACACCTCCACAAGCTCCTCGACTCGCTCAATGAAGGCTAGAGCGTCTTCTGTCATATTGAAACTTACTGACCACTTCTTGTCGCTGTAAAATTATGGGCGTAACCCACCCCTCTGGGCGTCAGGATATGGTTATGGCCGCGTCTGGTAGTTTGAAAGTCCGTCTGCCCTTGCTTCTTCCTCTTCCATATCTCTTTGTGTGCATTGCGCCTCTAGGAAGTATTTCGTTATCTTTATAGCTTTCGTTTTGTTTGTCTCGTTACATGCTACTGGCACTGGTGCAAACCCTTGTCGGTGTTTGACCTCTAGTTCGGCCAGCCGTTTCTCCTGCTCCAGTTCGTAATTATTTTCGTTGATCTGGGCTACTAACCTTTTCCGCAGCTCTTCTACCGAGCCTTCTGTATCAAATTTGAAGTTCTCAGCGTAACTCAAGAGATCTTCTCGTCGAAGCGAGTACACCCACGTGGTTTTAACCATTATGATTTTCTTCAACTTTTGTGAATTCCACAAATTCCGCAAATGCCTTCAAAAGACAATCTTACTATTTATTTCTATGCATATTCAATTTTTAAGTAAAATATTTTCTTGATAGTTTTAAAAAATATATTTTAAAATATATATATAGGTATATGCCAGTTGTCCACTTTCAAATCACTTCACATTTGCTCACCAAGCTATATTTGGAAGGGTCCCTGCTCGGGCGCCATGTAACGAAGTTGCCGGTTTTTTTTTTTTTTTTTGATTCTGCCGGAGGTATGAATCTTCCAAAGATACGTATACCCGACCTATACGCATGCACGATTTACACTCTAGAACCTGCCCGGATCAGACCGGGACAGACAGAATGCACCTACGTACTAAACATACCCCCTATTGGCAATTACGATTTTCCACTATGCACATTAATTAGCTTTTCAGCGGAATTTAAAATTTTAATATATAACAAACGCGTATTTAAGTATATTTAATTCTATATCAATAAGCAACATCGAATTAAATTATAGTGATTATCATTTTAAGGTACCCGAAAAACAGTCCTGATTTCAAAAACAATCCTGATTTCAAAAACAATCCAAAGCACTAAACTCATTTTAACTGGTTTGCGGCCATTGTCCAACCCAAGGACCTGCGTAGAAATGAGATAAATCTCATATCCGCCAAATCAAAATCCCAATTAGTTGGATATGCATTTGGGCCAACGCAGGTATAAACTTGTGTGGAAAAGAGAACACCAATCCAGGTGATAGTTTGAGTTCAGTCTAATTTCAAATCAGGAAACCACGTGAGCACGTAAATCCCAAATCGATTAAAAATTAAAATATTGAATAATTAAAAAGTAAGTTTTAAAAACGATTCATATTTGATGGTGCTTACATTATAAAACATAATATCGAGACAAAAAGCAGAAACAGAACAATCTCAATTACCGATATTACATTGTTATAAAACTGCGTTAGGTATAAAAGGATGAAGTTAAATTGATTTAATTATTTGAATGTAATATAATTTTCCGTTTTAAGACGTCTACCGAATCAGAAAAATTAATCATGTTGAAGTTATCATTGAAATCAATGCACATACATCGTAAAGGTTCATGAAGAGCGTAATTAGAATTGCACCGACTCAACTTGAAAAACAGAAAATGTCTAGTTCCTCTCCTTGGGATGTTAAAATTTAGATCTGAGATGAGATATTCCGAATTAATCCCGCCACGAAGTAATTTATACAGAAACATGACATCATTCTTCTGCTTCTTAGGGAAGGTAGTAAAATAATCTTTAGGCGTATTTCATACGATCGAAGCATAATATTGGGATTCCAACGACTATGACGTAAAACAAAAAGTAAAAACTGTTTTTGAACGGATTCTATGGTGTCGATGTAGACATTAGGTGACCAAGGACTCCTCTTGCCTTATTTATCACCATATTAACGTGGAGATTGAAGCGAATTTTTGAATCCATAATAACACCAAGATCGAGAAAACTGGAAACTATTTCTAAGTTAGTGTTATTTATAGTGTAATTTATGTTACTAGCAGATCTTCGCGAGAATGTCATTTGCTTACATTTTTTTAAGTTGAGATTTAATATATTTAAGCTACACCAGTCTACAAGTCTATTTAGATCAGATTGTAAAAGATGTCGTTCTTCGGGTGATTTGTAACAAAGAAAAAGTTTCACGTCGTCAGCGTACATTAAGACGTTACAGTGTTTTATTACCGAAGGAAGATCATTAATGAATAGTAAAAACAAAACCGGTCCAAGATGACTGCCCTGAGGAACGCCAGAAGTGACCGAAATACTTTTTGAAAGAGAATTCTTATATAAAACCTTTTGAGTACGTCTAGATAAATACGAATTTATCCAATTTAATAATGCGACAGGAAACCCAATAAGGCAGAGTTTTTTTAAAAGAAGATTATGATTAACACTGTCGAAAGCTATGCTAAAGTCCGTACAAATAACATCAGTCTGCAGTCCCAAAGTAAAACCACTTATAACACGCGTAGTAAACTCTAAGAGGTTTGTTGTAGTGGACTTACCCTTCAGAAAACCATGTTGAAAGACAGAAATGGTGCAAGACACGGAGTGGATTAATTGATCAGTTATGATTTTCTCAAATAACTTAGGGATTGCACTTAATTTTGCAATTCTTCGATAGTTAGAAACATCTATCTTGGAGCCAGATTTATGAAGCGGTATAATATAAGAATCCTTCCATATAATAGGAAAATAACCACTATGCAAGGAAATATTAAAAATGTTTGCTAGAGGAGTACACAGGTTTGTAGCACATTGCTTTAAAATACAGCTTGGAATTTTATCAGGGCCGGTCGTAAAAGAAAATTTTACTTGTCGAAGATAACACATAACAATATTTGGGTCTATTACAGGAGTTTTAAAAGAGTTAACTGGCGGGAGAAAAGGATACACCGTGCTAGTATTAAATGGTATATCGGAGTAAGTTGATTTAAAGAAGTTTGCAAACATGTTAGATATCACATTGTCACAAGATGATTCTTTCTTATTGAATTTCATAAGGGGTGGAAAGCTGGAGGCTTTACGTTTTGAGTTAACAAAACTATAGAAAAGTTTTGGATCATCTTTAAATTGAGATTTTATGTTAATTATATAAGCAGAATAGCATTGTTTATTTAATAGTTGATATCTATAATGACAAGAAGAATAGGAAGCAAAGTCTTAACTGGAAACAGATATATTATATTTTTTAAATAAACGATTTTTTAAATTTTTAAGTGCCTTTAGATTTGTTAGCCAGGATCCGAGTAACACCTTTTTTTTGGACGGACAATAAGAAACACCTTTGTAGAGTATCATTAAAAAACTGTACCGAAGATTCGACGTCATAATATGAATATGATGTTCCGCTAGTTAAAATTGGAGACCAATCAGTCTGCGAAAGTAAGGAATTAAATTTTGCATAGGCCGTTCGTTTAGAACTATAAACTTTTTTATTTCTCGCATCAGCAGTTACTTTCTCTTCTTTTTCGTGAGAGAGTAAAACTGTTATTTCTAGAGTTGGATGACGTACATCTTCTGGAAGAGATACGGGATTCTAACAATGGAGATTAACAGTAGTACATCTATCTACAAATACAAGGTCCAGGGTTCTGTGGTTTATATTTCAAATATCATTGACTTGTTGAAGACACAGATCAGATAGCTTATCTAAGAAATCATTTATCCAATCACTACTGGAAACAGGAGTAAGAAATGAAGAATCGTCAGACGATCTCCAAGTCACAAAAAGGAAATCACCAGCACAATAAGAACGTCTTTATTTTTTAAAAAATTATGAACTTTTTCGATGGCGTGTAAATGTTTTAAATACATTGTTAAGTCACATTGAGGAGGAATGTAAGAGCAGGTAACATAAATAATACTATTTTTAATTTAACTGCAACACAAATGAACTCAATGTCACTGGTGTCAAGATTTGTCAATTCTTCATATACAACCAAGTCTTGAACAACTATCAAAACACCACCACCGATCTTATCATGACGATCTTTACGAAAAATTTGATATTTATAGCACATTATTTCAGAATTTAAGATATTAGAGCGAAGCGAATCAAAACGGTTTATGAAAATATCGGAAAGTTTGGAGTTAAGACCCCTGACATTTTGATACACAAGCTCTAATTTAGACTTGCGGTTTATTAATCGTTTTTTGGATGAGATTCAGGGCTATTTCGGGGACGCGATAAATGTGCAACATTTACCGGTCTTGGATTGCTTTTAAATTCAAATTCGCGTACAATTGTGTTTGGCGGCCAAAAGTTTACATCAACAATAGAATTAAATAAATATTCAGGAACTGTTAATCTAAAAGAAGTAATCGATCTTTTATTTGAATATTTGAATTTATGAACCGAAAGATGCAAGGAACAATTCAACTTTATTTAATGAAAAAAAATCTATATCAACCTCTGTTGTATCCGCAGCTAAGCGAGAAACAAAGATTGATTTAGTTGGTGGAATTGCAATGATTGGCTTAGGTGGAACAGAAACCTGAGAAGTAAGAGGAACAACCTAGGAATCGACCAAAGTTGGTGAAAGAGAAACAGTTTGGGCATAAGACATGACTGGCAATGAAGGTGGAGGTGCCAGCACTGGCAAAGGAGCAGAAATCGATATGTTTGCTGTATTCGAAGTAGAAGTTAAAATAGGTGGAGGGGCCGTTATACCACAAATGTCCATGTCATCAGCAATGTCATGTACAGAAGAAAGTAGAGTTGGAGTTGAATCCGTTTTTTGCTTACTACGCAAAGAAATGTGTTTTTTTTTTTCTTTTTGGGTGAAGGAATTGACTCTTCAATATATTTAAAATGGTCGAAAAGAGACTGGTATTTATAAAATTTTGCAGAAAGCGAAGAAAGTTCCTTACTTATTTCAGAGAAGCCTTGCTTTGTCTTCTTGAAAAGCTTGTAGAAGTTGATGTCAGCAAATCTACATTTCTCGCAAGACCAACGCAACCCTTTATCTTCCTCAATACAATCCGCAACTTGGTTTGTTACGCCTGCACATTTGGTATGAACAGCATTATCACATAACCAGCATTATCACATAACCGCTCAGTTTCACCCCTTACAGAACAGCCAGGCTTAGCACAAATCATATTAAAATAATGCAGATAAAATGACGAAAATAAGGTAAAAAAAAACACTGCACTTAAATGACAAGCAAAAATTTTAACAAATTTTACCAATAAGAATTAAAAGAATAAAAAAAGAAAAATTAGCGTTGTAACCACCCTGAACTAAAAGTTCCTAAAAGTATAAATAACAGAAACAAGCGGATATGAATGTAAAAACAAAAACTCAAAAACTTAGCTTCCACAGCTTATGAAAAAAAATTTGTCAGAAACAAATTTTATTTTTCTTTAACAAAATTAAGTGGAAAAATAAACAAAAATTATAAAAACCTGACTGGAAAACGTCCTCAAACGTCCGGCTCTATAGCTGAGGTATTCTCAGTCGTGTCCAGAATTCGTCACAAAATAAGAATTTTTGTTTCAGGTTTTTCCAAATAAAGCTTTATTTATAAATGTTTTAGATTTTTTTGCTTAAAATATTTTATAAATGTTGTAGAATCTATTTCTTAAAATATTTTATAATATAATAATTCGATGTGGTGAGCAATGGGGCGGTGATTGAGGTTTTTGACGTTCGACTCTCCTTCGAAAGTGGGTGTGGTGGTTGGCGGAAACTCTGGTGAATCGTCGTTGTGGTCCTTATGTCCTAACCATGTGCTCCCTGGCTAGAGTATGTGCCTTGCGATCTGACGATGCGCCTATAAGCTATGTGGTCCCTTGCGTTCTGACGATGCGCTTATAAGCTATGTGGTCCCTTGCGATCTGATGATGCGCCTATAAGCTATGTGGTCCTTTGCGATCTGACGATGCGGCTAAAAGCTATGTGGTCCCTTGCTATCTGAAGATGCGCCTATAAGCTATGTGGTCCCTTGCAATCTGACGATGCGCCTATAAACTATGTGGTCCCTTGCAATCTGACGATGCGCCTATAAGCTATGTGATCCCTTGCGATCTGACGATGCGCGTATAAGCTATGTTCGTGTCACCTGTTATCCTTGACACCTTTTCTTCAGAACGTTCTTACCGCAAATACCTTCAGCAGCTTTTGTCTGAGCTTCTTCTGCTATGTCTGTTCAGATTTCTTCACCAAGTCCTACATACCTTATCTTCACTTTGGTGGCTCGTCAGCAACTGCTTAGTTCGATCGACTCTTTCCTTCTATAGTTCGTCAGCCAGTGTTTAATAAGCCCAACCACTCGCTTTGACTGTCTGCCAAGAACTCTCCAGTAAGCCCAACCGCTCGCTTTAATTGTCTGTCAGCAACTGACTGTCTCCTAATCATTCAATTCATTGCATACCTCTGCTGGTTGATCGTAGCAGCATCGCTGTGAGCTAGATATACTCATGTTTTCGTTAACATGTTGTCACCGCTCATTAGTGTTGTCATACTCTGCTACTCATGCTCTCTTCGACATGTTGACACCGCTCATTTGTTTTCGGAAACATTCGCATCGTGTTTCTGGGTCTCCCATCGAAGTACTCGCGGTCCCGTTGGCGCTTAATCAAATGTTGCTAATTGTTGGTGGCTTCTCTGTTTCGCTGTTAGCCATTCGTAATCATGTTTTCGGTAACATGTTGACATCGCTCAGTAGTGTTGCCCCGCTCTGCTACTAAATTCTCTCGTTGACATGTTGATACTGCTCAGTGGTTTTCGGAAACATACGCATCGTGTTGCTGGGTCGCCCTGGTCTCCCATCGAAGTAATCGCGGTCCCGTTGGCGCTTAATCTAATGTTGCTATTTGTTGGTACTCATCTTGCTCTTGGTCTTTAGCTTCGTGTATGCCGTTCTTTTTGTTGCTTAATTTTGTCGCATTGACCGTTGCTCACACCACATATCTATAAATGATGGTTAACTATTTATGTGTGCACAGGGTGCTTTGCTCAAAACATATATATAGTTATTATAGTTATTTTAAATTGTTTCTGACTAATTTCCATTTGTAGTAAATAATAACTAAGCATTAGTTAAGTAATTCATGTGTTGTTTTTTTAATATAATATAAAATAAAAGTATCTACAGATCAAGTACTTCAAGTTTAAAAAAAAGAAATGGTTTGCTTATCATAATTTATGATGATAATTATATTTGTGTTGTTGTTTTTACATGTGCGGCAAAACTCGGGACATGTTTTGCCTCGTCACAAAACATAGCGAAATCAGGGATGACAGTTCAGCCCTTCCTGACTTTAACTCGTTCCGAGTTACTACTCATCCGTTGGAAAGTCGTCATAGTCGTCAGATGCATCAATCTCATAGTCGCCGTCTATATCGGGGTAAAGAGCACACCATGGCTTCATTTTAACCCTGCTCGCCACAGTGTGAAATTTTCGCTGATTACGTTGAGCACCTTCTATGTCTTCTACCAGGCAGAGATTGAAACGTAGAACCTTAGAAATAGTATAAGGCCCTCGGAACTTAGAATCAAGTTTTCTTTACTTACCAGTGCTTGGTAAGGCACTCTCAAGCAGAACCAAATCTCCCTCCTTTTACGCTTTCGGCTTCACGTGTTTCGCGTCAAATCTAGACTTCCAAACGGCTCGTGCAATCTCAATAGTATTGATAGCTTCAGTGCGTCTGTCGAGCATGTTGATATTTTCCGATGAGACTGTTGCATCTTGTAACGCGGCAAGGATTCGATTTCCACTTATGTCTCGTAATGGGAAATCATTAATTAAATCTATCGGTGCAAACTTTGTAGTAAAGTTGACAGTAGTATTTAAAGTCCATTGGAGATCTCTGAGTTGAAGATTCCAGCCTTTAGCAAATGGGCCAACTTGGGCCAAGGTGGTCCATGTGGAAAATCTCAAATGGAATTCGAGGTGTATCCATCCCGAATAATTCACATTCCTTACAACGAGGCTCACGGCTGTAGCAACATTCCACGCAAGCTTTTATGTAGCCCTTTACAAAATTTCAGCTTTTTAGGATGTGCTAAAAGTCGTTTCAAGGTACCATCAACCAAAGGGTGCCAAGACTCATCATGGCATAGTCTCACAATTCGCCATCGAATACTTCGAGGGATGAAAAGCAGCAGTTTTTCTTCTCCAAAGATGATTATTTATAACAACAAATTCGTTTTATCTCTATCTCGATGTTTGGATGATGTATTTGATAAAATGTCAATAATTTGCAACAGCTTGGGATCTTGCTTTTGCATCGTAAATATCCAGTCATCTACTGTGATATCAATCTTCATGGTCTTCGACATGTGCCACCGAAATTCCAGGACAGTGAACGACTTGAAAATCATATTCAAGAAGCTTTAAGAACCATTGCGCCACTCGGGGAATCAATGGTTTTGATGATTTCTTTTCCCAACTTCTTCTTTTCCTGAAGAATATACATCCGGAACCGTTGGCATTCTTCAACCACTGCTAAGACCTCTATCTCGTTCCCATGGTAGTTTCGTTCAGCCTCGTTACATAGTCTGCTATAGTAAGTGATCGGTTTCAACGTACCATCGTCCTCGCGCTGCATTAAGACAGCTGCGATACCAACACTGCATTCGTCGGTGTGTAGCTGGTGTTCTCTTCGTACATCATAGACACCATGAACTGGCGATGTGGTCAAAAGCTGCACTGTAATGTTGGACGCGCATAATTTTTACTTTTACTCGGCTTACGCGTTTTACGTGTAATAAAGTTTACGCGGTTATTTAATTTGTACGCGTTTTATTTTTATTGCCAGCGCTTAAGAGCGCTACTGGCCTGATTTTTAAAAAAACATTGTTTTTACAATTATTTTGTCACCAATATTTATATTAAGTGGGTTTGAAATTTCATTATCTTTCTTTCGCTTCTCTTTAGCTATGATTATCAATTCATATGCTTTTTTTAAAGAATATGCTAATCTAAATTTTAGTTCTTGAGCATAATTTTCAGTATTGTAAGTTTTAAATGTTTCTAATTGTTCATTTGGTAGGTTTGCCAATTTGCCAAAAATAAGTTCAAATGGACTATAGTTCGTATCGATATGAGGTGTCGTATTGTACGCAAATGTGAAGTATGGGATCCAATTGTCCCATTCGTCATCTTTGCAAAAATTAAGTAAAAATTCGTTTAGCACTCTGTGGTTCCTCTCTATAGAACCAAGAGTTTCGTGATGATACGGTGTGCTAAATACTGCATATTTGCGACATCAACTCATTGGTAAACTCTGTACCCCTATCCGACTTTATTGTTTTAAAATCCCCATAAATCAAAATTAAGTTTTCTATTAAAGTTTTGGCTACTGTTTTGGCGTCTTTCGTCTCCATAGGACATGTTATAACATATTTTGTTAATTCGCACTGCATGATGAGTATGTACCGGTAGTTATTTGTTAATCGTAGAGGACCTACAGTATCTATTGAAACTACTTTAAAACTAGTTCCTGGTGTGTCTGTCACAGTTAGTTGTTCTTTTGTATGTCTGGTTTGTTTATTAATTTTGCATGTTTCGCAATTATTTATAAAATTTTTAATCATTCTACTCATGTTTTTCCATATATACCTCTGCTTTATTTTTAAAATCGTTTTTCTAATTCCCATATGACCTCCATGGGTCGAATTATGGTATTCTTCAATTATTCTTTTCTGGTTTTCTATCTCTATTATTCTTTTTGCTTCTCTATACATGAGTATTTTTACTCTTTTTTCACTAATCTTTAAATTATTATAAACTCGTTTAAAATTTTCCATGGCCATGGTTTTAAATATATCATCATTAATATTCAATGCTAATTCTTCAATCCCTAGTTTTTACATCTTCGAAATCAGTTTCTCCAAAGTCATCTGTGTGAACATCGGATTGTCACTGCATCGTACAAAAACTTGATTGTCTTCTATGTCTATCTGAGTACCCTTAAAATCTTTTTCTGTTATAAATTTTAGTTTTCTTGTTTTGTTTACATCCGATAGTGAAGTGCATTCCCACACAAAAAGGTGATCAATCTTCCTGCCTGGAATACGTTCTAAATTGTTACTGGTTGAGTTTTTTGTATGTTTATTTTTATCCATACTTCTCGTTATGACTAGTATTTTTGTATTTTCGTTTTCTAAAACTGTTGGAATCATCGCTTAAAGCGAATTGCTATTTATAATGATTCTAGACAATGCATCTGCATTGGTATTAGCTTTCCCTGTTTTGTATTTAATTTCGAAATCATAGTCGCATAGGTCTAACCTAATGCGTGTCATTTTAGACGATGGGTTTTTATGCGAAAAGAGATAATTCTTCAATAATTCTTTTTCTGAAATTGGTTTGTTTAAATCGTGCTTTCCGAGTGATTTGCTCGCGTAAGAAATTGGTAAATCTGATCCGATCTCACCTTGCGACAATACTGCACCTAAGGCATAATTTGAGGCGTCATTAGTTAGCACGAATGGTTTATCGAAATCAGGGTATTGAAGGATTGGAGGATTAAGTAATTTAGATTTTAAAGTTTCGAATGCTTGATGACACGCGTCATTCCATTCAAATTTTGTATTTTTCCTTAGCAATGCATTTAAATTTTTGGCTATATCAGCAAATTTTGGTATAAAACGCCTATAATAATTGGCAAAGGCCACAAATCTCCTTACTTCATCTGAGTTTGTTGGTACTGGGTAGTTTCTTATTACTTTATACTTTGCTGGGTCTGTTCTTATGCCTTCGTTTGTTATCAAATGCCCAAGATAAACAACTTCAGGTTTCAAAAATGAACATTTATCTGGATTTAACCTCAGGTTAAATTTTCTCATCCGATTAAAAACTTTTGCCAAACTTTCGTTATGGTGCTGTAGGCTGCGCCCAAATACAATTATATCATCCACGTACAAAAAAGCTTCTGCGTCTAACCCGGTCAATGCTATCGTCAACATACGTTGAAAGCTATTAGACGAAATTTTAAGTCCGAATGGTAAGCGGGTAAATTGAAAATGTCCGTTTCCTGTTGAAAATGAGGTAAGTGGTCGCGAGTCTTCGTCTAAGTCTATCTGGTGGAACGAGCTGGTCATGTCCAATGTCGAAAAGTACTTAGCTCTTCCGAGTCTGTCAAGTATGTCTTCAATTTTGGTCAGGGGAAATTTATCATTCACGATTTTTTCATTAAGCTTTCTAAAATCGACGACTAGTCTCCATTTTTTTGTGTCGTCCGCTGATTTTTTTGGGACCAAGAGTAGTGGGGAATTGTACGGACTAATTGAGTGTTCAATGATGTTGTCCTGTAACAGTTGGTCAACCTGTTCATTTATTTCAGTAATTTGTGTTTGTGGTTGTCGGTAATTTTTGATGTAAACAGGGGTCGAATCTGTTGTTTGTATTTGTTGTTTATAAAAATTATTGACGCTTAAATGTTCTCCAGGGAGATGAAAAATATCTTGGTATTCTGCGATTATAGATTTTCTGACTTCAGTTTTCAGTTTTTCACATTAAAACTTTTTATTTTTATCTCTTCATTGGTTGTATTCATCAACTTGACGTGCGCTACTCCGTTCGCGGGTATAATAGTATTTCCTAAAAATACTCCCTCACTAATTTCTTCATTAAGAATTATGCTATCTTCTTTAACTTTGATATCGATTGGGACTACCGCTTTTGTTCAGGCGGGTACCGTAACATTATAAAAATCTTTTAAAATTATTGGTAATATTACTTCTTTTTCATTAATTATAAATGTAACTGTACATGTCTCGTAGTCTATTTTTGACATATACCTCCTCATCATGTCTCGGCCTATTATTACATCTGTTGCTATGGGAAAATCATTTTCAAATATTTGAAAATTATGTTCAAATTCTTCATTTTCAATATAAAATTTTAAATTTGATGTACCAATACATTCTATAGTTTCGTTCGTTATGCCTTTTATCTTTGTAATATATCTTGTGTTTATATTGTTAGCATTTTCAACTTTGCAAACGGAAATATCAGCTCCCGTATCTATAAGGAATTTTAACGTTCTATTTGAATTTTTACATTTTAAAATTATGAAATTAGATAAGTTTTTTGATAGTTGTAAAATTAATTGTGTCCTCTGCGGGTAACAGCTCCTGCTACCCGGCCATTGCCGTTTCCCTGCACATTGTAATTAAAATTATTATTATTATTCCTGCTAAAATTTCTGTTTTATTATTGTACCGAAAACTATTGTTATTTTGAAAGTTTTTATTGTTTGGAAAGTTTTTGTTTCTGTTAAAGCCTTGATATGAATTATTACTATTGATTCTAAAATTGTTGATAATAATCTCTGATTATTATTAAAATTATTGTTATATCTCTGTTCTCTAAAATTGTTTCTAATTTGGAAAATATTATTTCCATTAGCCTTTAAATTTTCTTCTACTGTCATAGACCTCTCAACAGCCTCACCAAAAGTTTTCGGTGGATTTGCTAGTAATATATTTCTATATTCTGTATCAACACCTTTTGTGAAAATATTGAGTGCCATACTCTCATTTATTTTGTATACCGCATCTTTGGCGTCCTTACTCGGATTTTCTAGACTTTTTATTTCATACGAACTCAGCTGTTCTGAAAGTTCTACCAATTTTTCTCTGAAAGCTGCTATTGGCATATTATTTTGTTTTAGTGAACTAAATTCATTTAATATTTGTTGAAAATTTTTCGGATTTGGGTACGATTTTTCCAATAAAGTTTTTAATTCCGCAAAAGTAGAAGCTCGGTTTGAATGTCCAAGTATGCTGCGTACTTGGGTGGTTAATTTGAAATTATAAATATATTTAACAAAAATTTCCTTATCATCATCCTTCACTAAATCATACAATAATTCTGCTTTTACAATAAAATCCTCTAATCTATTATAGTTTCTTTTAAAAATTTGTAGGTTTTTACCTATTACATTTATGTCGAAATTTGACATTTTTGGCGAAATTTTCTCTTCCTCCCAAATGTTTGATAAATCTAAATCTATAGAAACAATTTCTTATAAACTTTTGTATTTACTTTTATAATTAAATTATTTAATATTTTCACAACTTCATAATAAATATTGTTGAATTTTACTTTAAAAATTCGACAATCTTCATTGTCTTCAATATTCTCTATTTCAACTTTTATATTTTGAAAAAAATTCAACTTACTTTTTACGTATTCACTACTGTATTTTCTGTTTTTACTTTTCTTAAAATTTAATATAAATTTTTCAATTATTTCCATAAAAATTTTTTTGTAATAGATTAAGTTATTTATATTTTAATTCGTATGAAACACCCTGTGGTAGTACCAACATATAGAACATTACTATAAGAAAGTCGACCAAAAGAAAATGAAGAATTAAGTGACGTTTAGTTCGTGAATGAAAAACAACCCGGTCGCGTGTGCGTAAATAGTTAAGAAAAGAAATCGATTAGAAAAAACATAAAATTGAGTTAAATTCATTTTAAAGAGTTGCTCGCATAATACTCAACATTGCACATATTTATCAAAATTTGTGCATTGTTTTCATAATGTTGCGTAAAAAAAACGAAGATTTTATATATATCGTTGTATATATTGTGAGTGTGTGTGTTTTTTAGCATTAAAAAGATTCGTCGCAGCGTCAAAAACTAAAGCGAAAAAAAGACAAAAAATGTGTGCAAAAATTTAACCTTAAAAAATTTACTATGTGCAACTGGCATATTTGACCGAAAAGAAAAATATATGTATGTGTATGTGATATTTTTTTGTTTTGTTTTGGCCTTATGAAACTGCTTAAAAAAAGTTTTATGTTTAAAATATAGGTCCAAAATAATGATGTGGAAAAATGGATTTAGCTTTTTTTTATATGTGTAGTGTTTTTATTTTCACGTTTTTTTTTCATAATGTGATTTTAATAAATATTTTAAAAGAAATCAAAAAAATTTTGTTTATCATGGTTTTTGTTTTTAGTGTTGTTATTGTTGAATCGGCTGCTTCTTCTGAATAATTGATCCCTCAATATAAATACGCGACGGTTGGATTTGGTGCGTTCACGACACCATTGCGTTTTGCCGTCGGCAAAATTTTCTCCTCTGTGCGCATCAGATTTTGGTCCGTGTTTGGCAGGATCGCCAAGTAATGTTGGACGAGCGTAATTTTTACTTTTACTCGGTTTACGCGTTTTACGTGTAATAAAGTTTACGCGGTTATTTAATTTGTACGCGTTTTATTTTTATTGCCAGCGCTTGAGAGCGCTACTGGCCTGATTTTTTAAAAAAGATTTCTATGCGCCGACACTCGAAAGTGCATTCAGGCGCTTAGAAATAAAATTAAAAGAAGCAATTAGTTTAAAGCTCAAAACTTTAATGATTTTATTTTAAGATTTTCTTCGGCCTATAAAGCCAAGTAACAGTATTTTTTTAACTTAAAATAAATACAAAATTAAATATATATCTTATTTAATATAATTGTAACTAAGTAGAATATTAGTTTATGTAGTCATTGTAATGTAGTTATTTAGTGTAGTTTTGTAAACATAAAGTGCATGTGAATAAGAATGTAAACAATAGTTATGTGTTTGTTTTGTTTGTTTGCTACATAAATGTGCTTAGGCTACGTTTATAGCAATATTAGTTTGTAGACTAGACCTTTATGTGTTAAATATTTATAAATAACAAGTGCATGGAATAAATGTGTATAAGTTAGAGTTATAGCAAAGTTTAGATTGAAGTGTACTACAGCACCAACCTTTGGAAGGCATTGTTGCATTCAGCTGTCCATTTATTTATTTATTATTTGCAGTTCTTAGTGTTACAAGATATAATATCTCTTAACTAGCACTAATCATAAAGAAAAGGAAATATGGCAGTAAATATTTAATATACGAAACACTTATATTTAATAAACGAAAACTTAAAACTAACATGAAGAGCTCATTACAACAAAAAATCCGAAACATACAAAATTATTACAAATAAATATGAAATCTGATTGAATACTTTAAAAGGACTTACCTCTAATGGATGACATGTTAAACTAATTAAGGGACGACAATGACGATAACAGTTTCTTTTTAAAATTGACAGCGTTGCTAATTTGTTGTGTGTTATAATCTAAGAAATTCCAAAGAAGTGAACCATATATGAAGAATTGCCTTTCGGAGACAAGGCTGGAGTGTCTTGCTAATACAATATTATTATTACGGCGCGATTGTGTTATAGGTTCAGCGAAAAAAATTAAATTGTGGACAATCTGTAGGACTTTTATCCTGACAAGGTTATCAAAGGTGGTGTTGTTCATTTGGTAAGCATATTCTAAGACATGATCAAACCTTCTCAAACTGTATACATACCGAGCGATATTATTATATGTTACTTTTCATTTTTGCTTATGGACAGAATCAGCGTTTGCAAATACTTCACAGCCATACAAGAGAATTGGTATTAAGTATGTTTTTGCTATAAGCAGTCTAATTCCTAATGGCGTAAGGTATTGGGTAGGCCATAAACCGCGTAACATACCATTTACCTTACCTGAGGAACTGGTGATGTGTTCGTTCCATGTCAAGGTATTATTAAAAAAAAAACCCCAAGTCCTTAGCCTTACACACATATTCAATAATCGAGTCGTTTATTATTATATCAGGAAGACTATTATAGTTTATAGGTTTTTTATAGACCAACAAACACTTAGATTTTCTTGGATTAATTTCAAGCTCATTTTCTGCGGCCCAATTTCTTGATATAGGAGTTCTTGATTAAGGATATTCACACCACTACAAAGATCAGTTTTATCACATGAAACACAAAGCTGTATATCATCAGCGTACATATGTGTGAAACATTGATTCGGGACTAACGGAAAATAATATACGTAAATGGAAAACAAAAAGGGTCCCAGAACTGACCCCTGGGGAACACCTTTACTTAAACGAATAAAGTCTGAGTACAAATCACCAGAACAAACACATTGGAAACGATCATACAGATATGACCAAGTCAATTTTATTGCTGTTGGAGAAAAACCGTAAAAATTTTTGAGCTTATGGCAAAATATTAAATGATTAATAGAATTGAAAGCTTTGGAGCAATCTAAAAGAACCAGGAAAGTAGGTTTGTTTGCTTCAATATTTTGGTGAAAAGTTTCAGACATCTGTTATTGCTGTTGTACAACTACGTTTTGGTCTAAATCCAGACTGTCTGTCCGTTAAGTAGACGATTGGTGGTAAAATACGAACTCATTTGCTTGTAAACAAGGTTTTCGAATGCTTTTGAAAGAAAGGGTAATATAGCTATAGGCCGAAATTCATCGCCTGATTTCGGAATTGGAATTATTTTGGCTAATTTCCACTTCTTTAGAAACACTGCTTTAGTAAAGATTGTATTGAAAATATGTGTAATAACGGGTACAAGTTTCGATAAAGCAATGTAAGGAACTTAGGAGTAATACCGTCAATGCCTGTCGAGTGAAATTCAATGTTTTTCCGTGTCAAGCGCGTCAACGGTGTAGCCATTTTTAACATAGTTAGCTATAAATTTTCGGAAAAATTCGGTGACGCCCAGGAACCTTCTCACTTCTAATGCGCTCTTCGGAGCTTGGTATTTTTCTATTGCAATTGTTTTGATTTTACCCGGCGACAAACCATTTTCGCTCAGCTCGTGTCCAAGAAACGTGACACTTTTCTTTAAAAATGAACATGTAGATAGCCTTAATGTTAGACCTTGTTGCTTAAAAATTTCCAAAAATTCTTCCAAGTATTGTATTCCGTTGTCAAAGAAATCGGATGTAACGATAACTTCGTCTACATAGCTTACAATTTTGTTACCCATTGGCATAACCACTTGCGACATCATGCGAGCTGTAAATTGTTTGGACTCCTCACTAATCTCAACTTGGTAGTACCCTGACATTAAATCGAGTGTTGTAAAGAATTTCTTACCAGCTAATGCAGAAAGGACACCATCCACTGTTGGCATAGACCATGGCTGCTTCTCAGTTATGGCATTCACCTCGCAATACTCTATGCATAAGCGATCTTCCCAATTCTGCTTTCGGACCAGTACGATCGGAGATGCATATTATGTTATGTCGAATGTAGGTCGAATTATGTTATGTTTTAACAAGTCTGCAATTATATTTGCGACAGTTTATTGTTTTGGGATAGGAACCGGATATGGAGTTTAACAATTGGTTTCGTCGATGTTAATTTAATTTCCATTTTTAACTCACCGCACTTTCCTATTTCACTTAGTTTTTCGCCAAAACAACCACTATAAAAATTCAAAACTTCCAATAATTTTTATTTTTCTTTTAATTTTAAACTATCATCGAGATCTATTTTCGTTGTACCGAGCGCGATAACTTGACAATTACCGTTTTCAATAATAACACGATCTTGACATAACACATCAGTTCCAATTATTAAATCGTATTTTAACATATTGTCATTAATGACACTAAAATCATTTTTATAGTCACGGCCGTCAATGTTTATCATACCTGTCATCACTTCCCGACATTTTCATTTCCAAATGCTTCCAAAACTTCGTTGCAACTAATAAGCTGTCCTTTACACTCAATCTTAGTGGAACGATGAACAAGGAATTTGCAACTCCCTGAGTCAATTAATGCGCGACTCAGGGAGTTTAACATTATTTATTTTAACGTCTTTCACTATTTCAATATTTTTATTTTACTCGGGTTTTGCAATAATGTTGATCGCCGCTGTAGTACGTGGCGCGATTCGAGCTGTACAATTTTGAGCAGCATGATTAATTCGTCGAAGAACACTTTTGGTTTCTTTGGGGCATTGGGCAATTTCGAGATAAATGACCGCGTTCCCTACAATTATAACAAATCGAACCGGACCGAAGATTTTCTTTGCTATCGTTATTAAAATTATTGTTTTTATTATTTGTTATATTTAAATTTTTAGCAACCCCTTGTGGTTGTGTTTGAGCACAATAGTTAACCGGTTTTCTTTGGTTCGAATCGATACTTATCAACGATTGCAGTAAATCTGAACACTTGGCAAAGTTCATTGCTGAAAGGGTCTTCCGAAGACTATCGTCATACATCCCGTTAATACCGAACCGATTTATTAACATATCGTCCACATTTCCACGTTGCCCGATAGATAGCAATCTATAATAAAAATATACAACTGTCTCACTCTTCAACATACGCGCGTTCATCATCTGCATATGGATGTCTGTTAAGTTAACAATACACGGAAGTCTGTTAGAAATGCACTTACAAACTGTTCCCAGCTTCTAAAGATAGATTGTGCGTCTATCTAAAGCTTAGCAGAACCTTTAAATTTGTTTTGGACTGCAAACATAATTAATTTTTCATCCCAGCCATAAGCATTTTGCAATTGTTGTACTCGTTCCACAAATTGCACTGAAGTGATGTCATTGCTGCACGGATCAAAGTCCGGCATAATTGATGTTGAGTCGCGAATGTTATTAAATGAATTTCTAATCGAACTGAAATTATTTGTTGCACACGAATTCGGCATCTTCGTAGCATTTGTATTTGCATATGGTACAAAACATGCGTTTGAATGCGATGTGCTGCAAATATTTGTAAGAGAAGCACAGCACAAACTACAGTCGACGTCCCGGCGTTGACAAAAGAAATGAAGCTGCTGGCGCAACAGCAGCGTGCTGCAGATTTGAAAATTGTTTTTGAAACATTAACGGTGATGTGTATGAGCTCGCTGGTTGCGCATGCGTCGAAACAATTGAACTAGTTTGCGGCGGCAAGCTACGAAAGGTAAAGTGGATGCTGATACATACTCTTTCGTCGGCAGCACAGCTAAACGTGGTTGCGCAGCAGCAATGTGTGGCGTCATTGTGTTAGTTGCGCTTCCGAACGCTTGAATTTCCACGAAATTTATTGGAGACAGCGCTGTTACTAACGGCTGTTGATTATGCATTGGCAACAAAATTCTTTCGCGAACATTCGAGGCACTACATGTTGCCAGATGATTTACTGCATGAATCTGCTCACCCGATAGAGGTGGTAAGCTGGTAACAGTTTGGATCAGCTGAGATGATGAGTCCACAGTACGCTGGAGACTTCCGAGAAAACCGAGTCCGTCGTCGCCTCTTGGGATGCAACAGCAGTATCCTTTAATTTGCCAGGAGCACCTACTTGCTGTTCTAGCAAACGTGCAACCAATTCTACTTTGGTGCCCGATGTTTTCATAATTTTCGCCGAAGTATTTCTTGTAGTTCAACCATCGAAAAGTCATCAAAACGCATTTTTTCCCCGTTTAACAACTAACCAATTTTCTCGGTTGATCCCACTTCTGATTTTTGTCAGGAGCTAGAGTGGAAAAAACAAGGATTTATTTATATAATTTTATTTAGATTTTTAGCAATAGAACATAAAACGAATTAACCTAATCCATTAACAGTACACCAATCAGATATGTGAATAATAATAAAAATCACAAAGAAATCAGCCAGTAGGTATATCAAGATTGATCAACTAAAAAAACATCCAAAATTAAAAGAAAGTAAAAAGAAAGTAAAAATGAGATCCTGTGGCATTGCCATACATAGCGAAACCAGGGATGACATTTGTTTGCCGCTTTGCCTTCTCTGGCTATTCTTAGGCTATTCTTTACTTGTTGCACTCTTTTTGTTTGTCTCTTCCTGTATTGATCCAGGGTAAGCCGTTTTGGTCCAGCGTTTAATGGTGTCGGAAAATATTCAAGCTGTGGAGCTGTATCTATTCGAACTTCCGGTACGTGCTTAGGCACTTATTCCTCTTCTTCAAAAATCGTTCGTTGGT
Source organism: Dichetophora obliterata (assembly GCA_963920525.1). Lineage (NCBI taxonomy): Eukaryota > Metazoa > Arthropoda > Insecta > Diptera > Sciomyzidae > Dichetophora > Dichetophora obliterata. The sequence continues at coordinate 79,828,795 of OY986438.1, forward strand.
TTAGCTTCTCGAGTTCTTCAAGAATTTCTCTTGAGTAAGACGTCTGGTTTCGTTTATTTTCGGGATTTATGTTGTTATTTCAGGATTCGGGATTCAGGATTCACATTTAAATTTCAACTACTTTCAGGTTCCTCGTTTACATTTCAGGATTCCGAATTCACGTCCGCAGGATCGCCATGTTATGATTGGTTTTTATATTTTTATAGCAGAAACCCTAATGTTTGACTTTTTAGCGAGCTAAGCTAAAATTGAAGTTCAACACAAATAAAACTATCGACTGATTGGTTCGAACTCCAAGTCGGAACATATTTTATTATTCTAAAAATCTCAATTAATTAATTAACAAGATATTCTTACATCTAAAACACACCCACTTTTCCAGTCATTTTCCAATGTACCTTTTGAAACCAATCGTTCTTTGTAACCAAAGAAATGTTTAAACTTGCACTTTCAAATGACATAGTTCAAAATGTCAGTGCTTCTATCTTTCTCTGATTGATTTCATATTGTTATTCAAGATTTAAGAAATACCAATTACGAAGACAATCATTTCATCAGTTGCTATACTAAAGGCTGGTGCTATACAGTAGAGTATACTTAAACTATTATGAAATTGCACTTCTACACATTTCATAACATACTGACCCACATGTGCACACTGTAATATAATCTTGTCTCTTGTAGTATTTTTATTTTGAAACTATAGTGGCCGCTTGCGCTAAGCCCACTGGCTAATATATGATTCATTTATCATTCTTCTTTATACGTTTTTTGGAAGCGTTTTTGTCGTTATTTAACCGAGAACAAGAGATTTCTCTCAGTTCGTTACTCGTTAAGTTTCGATCAAATATTACGTGCCAAAACAAGCTTGAGATCTTTCTTCCACAGCCAACAAGAATAGAGCGATAGGATACTAACGTTCCGAAGATCCTTTCCTACAATATATATACTGTGAAACAGTACAATATATATATACAATATATGCAAAATATATACTAAAGTGAACAAAGTGCTGTATATCCGTTCAAAATAATTTGTTGGAGTTTTCTTAAATTATGCTTCGACTTACTTCCAGCAATAACAAAAATTAAATTCTAAGCCGTAACAATTAAAAAAAAAAAACAAAACATAAAAACTCAATATTTACCTGTTCGAAACTTAAGCAACTTTTTTGTTTTTGCAATTTTTTACAGTTAATACACAAACAAAGAACGAATGTTTGCGAAACAGTTTTTTTTTTGTCTCATTTGTTTTCAGAAAAAATAAAATTTTTCTTGTTTCTGTACATTAATTAACATTCTCTGACAATGGCGCGTTCGTATTACAAATGGAAGGCTTCAAGCTAAAAATAATTGAATTTTTATAACGGCGAATCACATATTTCAAAGGCTAATAAATAAATCATTAATAAATTAATAGTTTCTTGACTGATTAATAAGTTCAATAAGTTTCTCTGATTAATCAAACCGCTGATTAATCATTTGAGTAATTATTCTATTAATCAGGTATATGATAAATAGAAATTTGATAATTTAAAATCTGCATTATTTCAAATTTGTAAAATAAAGTGTTTATTCAGCGAATGTAAATATTAATATAATATTAGTAATATGGTACAGCAAAGAGCTCGATGTCCTTCTGTGTTGCAGCCATTACCACACTTTTTGCACCTCGCTGCGAAATTTTCTTCCAAAAGAGTAAAATTTTCAATAATTTGTTGGTCCACAATTTTAAAAATTGTATTATTGTTCTTTACGTGCTTTTTTTTTATTTTAAATTCAAACAAACATTTCAAATAAGTTTGATCAAAATTATTAAATCCCCGAATAAAACGAATTCTGATTAATCAGAAAAATGATTAATCAGAAAGCTGATTAATTTCAGATAAACTGATTAATCGATTAATCAGCTTTCTTATTAATTGATTAATTAGCTTTCTGATTAATCAGAATGAGTTCAAGAGAATGAATTATATCACAACATATTTGTAAAAGTAATGGATGGTCTGCATTGAATAATTTTAATTTACCGCCTGGTAGCGAACGTGTTAATAACGCGTTAATATTGCAATATTGTAATGTTGTAATATTACATAATGTTAATATGGTTAATATGCAATACAATTTTGTGGCTTTATTTAATAAATTCAGGCTACCTAAAGCCTGACCTGTGGACCTGTAGTGGACCTGTAGTGGACCTGTAGCCTGAATATTTTTTTAATATTGTAAATATTTTTTAAATATTTAGGCAATTCACAGTTCATGCTAATTAAGGTTTAATGTGCTAATTCTGAAATGTGCTATTTTGCCTGTTAATTTTGTTTTGCATATAAACACAAATTAAACCGGTGTGTTAAATGTTGCTACTTTTGTACATGCCCTAAGGCATGCTTTTGTGGAGTGTTAATGTGTTATTTTATGAACAGCTGTTTAACGTGAATAAAAAAGAGTTGCCTGATAAATAATTTTAATGAAGTTTTCAATAAAACTGAATATTAAATTGAGTTATTTAACTTTTAATAAAATCCAAAACATCTGAGCCGCATATTAAAGATTCCAGCGCTGTTTTGAAACTGCAAATCAATACTTTTCACTTAAGTTGTGCTCACATTTGTAAAAAATTAGTACATTAAAATATGTATATTTAATTTGTAAATATTGCTATACATGTAAATATTATATATTGTACATATTGAAAATGTTTTGTAAATATTGGAAATTTTTTGTAAATAAGAAAAACCTGTGTATTTTCTTATGTGCCTCTAAATTCACAAAAATTGTGGCAAACTGCCCAATCGGCGTCGCTGCCTGAAAGTAGTGTATTTTGTTGTTGTTTGGTGAGCCCTACAATCGGTCAAGTTGTCTGACAGTAGGGTGGCTCAAGCGTGTTGTTGTTGTTATAAATTGGGGATAAGATTGCAAGACGGAAAACGGACAGGTTAATAGACAGACACACGGACAGATCTATAGACGGCCAGGTTGGATCGTGTTTTGGTTTAAGTTGCTACAAAAATTTCAAGTTAAAGATGGTTAGCCTTCTTTACTTGAACAACAACACCACGAAGCAGTAAAGCATCATACATCGTGAGTCACCCTGTGTTTCTGTATGCGCATTGAAATGCTTTTTTATTTTATACATAATTTTTTATTTGATAGTTATTTAAGAAAACTTTTTGAACAACTATTCAGATCAAATATTTTAGAATAATTTTTGTAACAAACTTTTTTGATTAATTATAATTGATATTTTTGAAAAACAATTTTTAATTTTTTTTTTTTTTTTTTGATTCGCCCGGAGGTATGAATCTTCCAAAGATACGTATACCCGACCTATACGCATGCACCTACGTACTAAACATACCCCTTATTGGCAATTAGGATTTTCCACTAAGCACATTAATTGGCTTTTCAGCGGAATTTGAAAATTTAATATATAACAAACGCGTATTTAAGTATATTTAATTCTATATAAATAAGCAACATCGAATTAAATTATAGTGATTATTAATTTAAGGTACCCGAAAAACAATCCTGATTTCAAAAACAATCCAAAACACTATACTCATTTTTACTGGTTTGCGGCCATTGTCCAACCCAAAGACCTACGTGGAATTGAGATAAATCTCATATCCGCCAAATCAAAATCCCAATTAGTTGGATATGCATTTGGGCCAACGCAATCATAAACTTGTGTGGAAAAGAGATATTCTCTGGCACACCAATCCAGGTGATAGTGTGAGTTCAGTCTAATTTCAAATCAGGAAACCACGTGAGCACGTAAATCACAATTCTATTTAAAATTAAAATATTGAATAATTAAAAAGTAAGTTTTAAAAACGATTCATATTTGATGGTGCTTACTTAATAAAACATAATATCGAGACAAAAAGGAGAAACAGAGCAATCTCAATTACCGATATTACATTGTTATAAAACTGCGTTAGGTATAATAGGACGAAGTTAAATTGATTTAATTATTTGAATGTAATATAATTTTCCGTTTTAAGACGTCTACCGAATCAGAAAAGTTAATCATGTTGAAGTTGTCATTGAAATCAATGCATATACATCGTAAAGGTTCATGAAAAGCGTAATTAGAACTGCACTGACTCAACTTGAAAAACAGAAAATGTCTAGTTTCTCTCCTTGGGATGTTAAAACTTAGGGCTGAGATGAGATATTCCGAATTAATCTCGCCACGAAGTAATTTATACAGAAACATGACATTAAGCATCATTCTTCTGCTTCTTAGGGAAGGAAGTAAAATAATTTTAAGGCGTATTTCATACGATGGAAGCATAATATTGGGGTTCCAACGACTATGACGTAAAGCAAAAAGTAAAAACTGTTTTTGAACGGATTCTATGGCGTCGATGTAGACATTATATTGTGGGTTCCATATAACTGATGCATATTCAATAATTGGCCTTACGAGAGAGGTATATAATAATTTAGTAGTAAAGGGATCACTGAATTCTTTAGCCCATGTTTTAATGAAACCAAGGACTCCTCTTGCCTTATTTATCACCATATTAACGTAGAGATTGAAGCGAAGTGTTGAATCCATAATAACACCGAGATCGAGAAAACTGGAAACTATTTCCATAATTAATATATAAAGTAAATTTTTTATAATGTGTACTTGAATGTATGTAATCATGTATGTGTGAGTGTGCTTTTGTATGTATGTAATTAGAACACTACATTATTACCCCCCCATAGCTTTTGATTGTGTTTGCTAAGAGATTGAAGTGTACTTTCTATGTCGATATTGTCTCTGTAGTGTCTCTCTTCAAAAATGCTGGTTTGATTCTGTCAATGTGAATTGTGTTTGTGTTATTATAATTAAATATGGTAAAGTATTTTGGTGTTCTGTGTAAAACTCTGAAAGGTCCCTCGTATGGTTCTTTACGACCTCAATGTGTTGTGTCCTCGCGAATAAAAACGTATTTATATGTTTTAAGTGCTTGTGGAATATATTGTTGGAATTTGGTATTGTGGTGTGAAATGTATGTTCGCTTAGTTTCAACGACTTCTTTGACTTTTGCCAGTGTTTTAGTTGGATTGAAAGTTTGATTGTCTTGTACAATACTATTAATTGATTCGGTAACCTGAGTGTTTGAAAAAAACCATTTCTGCTCGTGAAGCTTTAATATCTTCCTTAACTGTCGACCTGAGCTCTAAGAGAATTAATGGTATTTCTGCGTACCAATTGGTTTGATTATTGCTTGCTATCAGAGAATCTTGAGTTGGCGATGAAATCGCTCTATAATTCCATTAACTTGTGGGTGATAAGCCGAAGTTGTTATGTGTTTGCTACCGATATCTTTAATGAAGTTCTTGAATGTACTAGATGTGAATTGAGCTCCTCGATCGGACGTAATTCCTAGAGGAACGCCAAAGCGTGATATAAATTCTCTTCGTAGTGTGTCTACTATCATATCTGTGCTGATGTCTTTAAGTGGATATACTTCAGGCCAACGTGTGTTTCGGTCAATTGCGGAAAGGAGGTATCTATGACCATTTGATATTGGTAATGGGCCTACTAGGTAAATATGCACATGTTCAAAGCGCCCGTTTGGAATGTTTATTTTATATGAGAGTGTTTTAGTGTGTCTATGGATTTTTTATTTTTGACTTCTAACACATTCTTGTGACCATTTGTTAATTTGTGAATTCATTTTAGGCCAAAAGTATCTCACGTGTTCCAGGATGAGAGATGTTGTGTAAGTGTTCAAAAATTTGTTTCCGTAACCTTAGTGGAATGTATGGCCTTGTTTTCGAATCTGTGCAGCAGATTTTTCATTTAGTTAAGGTATGTGTATATGTTCTAGTTTGTTCATGTTTTTGTTAAGTATGTCTTGTTATTTTGTATCTGTAGTTTGTTCTATGTATGTAATGTTTTAAAATTAATATATGAAGGTGTGAAAGCGTCAATTTCGGCTCGTGAAAGTGCGTCTGCTACTGCATGGTCTGTATCTTTAATATGTTTGATGTCATTTGTGAAATGTATAAGTGGTGTCTGGTTTGCCTTGGACTACGTTCTGTTTTCGTGTAAAGTGCATTGGTTAATGGTTTGTGATCTGTAAATATTGTGAAATTGTTGCCTTTGAAATGATGTTTGAAATGCTTTATTGTTAAGTATATTGCGAATAATTCGCGATCGAATGAACTTCATTTGGTTTCTGACTGTGTAAGCTTTTTCGAAAAGAATGCTACAGGTTCAAGTCTCTTGTTGTACTGTTGTTGTAGTATGCCACCGACTGCGGTGTTAGATGCATCTACAACAATCGATAATTTTGCATTGCTATTTACATTTTTAAGTAGCGTTTGCGTTGCAAAACTGTCTTTGATTGTTGTGAAGGCATTTAGTGTAATGTCAGTCCAAAGTAAGTGTTTGTGTTTTGTTTCTGATGCTACGGTCATAAATTGGACCTAGCATGTGTGCGAGTTTCGGAATACATCTGTGGTAGTAATTTGTCATATCAAAGAATTTTTGCATTTGTTTTACTGTCTGTGGTTGAGTATGCATTGTGTACGTTCTTCTGAAGGTCGGATACCTTGTTTAGAAAAGTTATAGCCAAGAAAATTTATATCTGTCGCTCCGAAAGTACATAGGTTTAATGTTTAAACCGTATTCTGAAAGTCTTCGGAAAATTTGTGTCAAGTGTTTGATGTGTTCTGTCACAGTCTCGCTAGCTATTAATATGTCGTCTAGGTAAACAAAAATAAAGTCTAGTCCATCTAAAACTTCGTGTATAAATGTTTGGAATGTCTGTGCTGAATTTCTCAAGCCGAAAGTCATTCGGAGAAATTCGAACATTCCGAAAGGTGTCGTTATGAGACATCGGTATCTGATGATAGGCTCTAACAAGGTCAATTTTTGAGTAAATATTTGTGTTGTGTAAGCTGATGGAAAAGTCGTGTATATGTGGTAAAGGGTAAGGGTCGGGTACAGTGATAGCGTTCAGTCGTCTGTAGTCACCACATGGTCTCCCGTTGTTTGGTTCACGTTTGGCTACAAGGTGGAGTGGAGAGGAAGTTTTTAAATCAGACGTTCTGCAAACTCCGGACGAAAAATCGAATTCTTGTTTTGCGATAACTGTGCTTCTGTAACTATGTGGTATACTGTTTTATACTGAACTTGCGTTGACGGATAATTGCGTAAGGGGCCAATGAGTTTTTTGTGTTTTAAATCTATTAAAAGTCAATATTTAGTAAGAAAGTCTGCGCCTATAATAGGTCTTGTAATGTCTGCTAGTATGAAAGTGAAATCTCGTCTAAGTTTATTTACGTTTAATAATTTTTTTTCCGTAAGTAGATATTGCTGTGCCATTAGCAGCTTGGAATGTCAAATCGGATTTCTTATGAATTTTGAATTTAGAGGATGGCAGTAAGGAAACTTCGGCACCACTGTCGATTAAAAAATTTAGGTTGTTGTCGTTGTCAAATATTAATAAAAGGCGTGTTAATGTTATTGAACCACCATCATTAACCGTTGCAATGATGGTGTGTTTTAGTTTTTTGTACTTTGTGTATTATGTTGTTGGTTGTTCTTTTTTCAAACGCATGAATTTCAGTACTGGCTGAAGTATTGAAAGGATTGGTCAATAACTCTGTCTCTAAATTTGTTAAGTATGTGCGGGTATCACCTTCTGCGTGTTGGGTAATGTGCTGGGGTGTATGTTGTATACTCATTTTGAAAAAAATAAATAAATTAAAAGTGTTCCTATTTGTTTTTCTATTTTTTTCCTATCTATAAACCAGATGCAGTGGAGTGCCTACGGTGTAAGACGATTGGTTTCCTACGTCCTATTCGTTTTACTACCGTGTGAGAAGATAACCTCGTGATAGGCTAAGATAGAAAAAATAAATACATACATAAATTTAAAAATTGTTGTTGTTGGCGTCGCTGCTGTTGTTGACGTCACTGTTGCTTTTAGCTTCGCTGCTGCTGTTATCGTCACTGTCGTTGTTGGCGTTGTTGACGTCGCTGCCATTGTTGGTGTCGTTGACGTCGCTGCCGTTGTTGCATGCAGTGACCGTGTCTGCTGCGCTTTGGTTGTTGTTGGAGCGTTGTTGGCTGTTAATGTGGCTTTCTATATGGTTGCTGCTATTGTTGTTTTTGTAGCCGCTGCTGATGATTTTGATGAACTGATTTATGTTAGCGTGGGTAAAATGTAATGATGATTATTGTTGTCTTTATTACTGATGTTGATGTTATGACTACTTTTGGTTGTAATCGTATCAAAATGTAGTTTGATTGCCTTCTGCGAAATCGGGCAATGCTGGGTTGTGGCCGTAGTTGTTGGCGGCAGTTGTTTAGCGCTGCTGTACAGCGGTGGAGGTGTTTCTTACGTTTCAGCATTAGTGTCCAAATTTAGATGATTTCTCTTTAATTATTGGTAGGTTGATCAGCAGCTTGGAAAAAATTCATGTAATATTTTCTTTATATATTTTCCGGTTCAATTGCAGGATCGCCAGTTGTGGTTCTGTATGCGCAATGAAATGCTTTTTTATTTTATATATAATGTTTTATCTGATATTTATTTAAGAAAACTTTTTGAGTAACAATTCAGATCAAATATTTTAGAATAATTTTTGTAACAAACTTTTTTTGATTAATTATAATTGACATTTTTGAAAAACACTTTTTTAATAAATATTTAAAGTAAATTAAAGTATATTTTTTATAATGTGTCTTTGAATGTATGCAATGATGTATATGTGTGTGTGCTTTTGTATGTATGTAATTAGAACACTACACACCCCTGTTTCATTTTATATTTCAGTCACTTTCAAAAAATTTTTATGTTTACTACTGTAATGAATTCAGTCAATAACATTTTATTTCATACAGGAAAGTAAATTGTAATATATAAGTTTATCATTAATTTCAACATATTTAATTGTTTATGTGATTATCAACTTTTCATTTATTATTAATATAAATCAAGTAAATTATTAATTGGTATTTAATTAACGATTTGTTTTTTTTTTAATTTATCAGTATTATATAAATTTAGCTCCGTATTAACTCTGCTGCCACTTATCGTATTAGATTAGCAGCCCTATTCTGGTTGTTAGCTTAACAAGAAATAGTTAAGGAGCTCTTGTTAATCTGATTGTTATGTTATGCAAATTTTATTATTCTTAAAAATCATTAACAACATAAAAGCTGAAAAAGCTTTTAAAGTTCACCATGCATGGTTAAAATCGATATGCCTATTGAAAGAAGAGATGCGCTATATAAACAGATGCTTCGTGTGCAGCTTGTGACTTTGCAAGCGCTTGAAAAATTTGCCACGGCTACTGAAAGATTTCATTATCAACACTTAAAATAAGTAAAAAATTCTTCGATTTTTTCAGTTTAATGTATTTAAACTCAATATTATATTATAATTTGTATTTTTTTATTATTTTCACAACAATTTTCTATCTAAGCACATACATTTCATTCGTTGTTAAGACTCTTTCTGTTATTAACAAAATTGTAAGGAAAAGAGCTTTTAAATTTGCAGCAGAATACGAAACCTTAACTAATTGTTAATATTAACTATTTTGTTAATGTGGTGAGCTTAGTTAAGCTGCCAGAATAGGGCTGTAAGTAGATGAAAGGAGAGACAACGCCATCTAACAGGAAACCAGCACACCAGTGGGTAGTGCGGGGTACCCATGGCACAAACCACGAAAGCGCACGGTCAGCTGTGACAAATATAGAAATCAAAAGCACACGGTCAGCTGTTATAAACATAGTAATCGGAAAGCACCAGATCAGTGGCTCGTTTCTGTAACTCTTGTCGATCGTAGTTTTCTATTGATATTTTCGATTTGACGTCACGGCGACGTTACTCTCACCTGGACTGTTTTTGTAAGAAAATTAATCAATTCCCACTACATTTATTCATTTCGAATCGATAACCTGTCACATGTTCCAATTTCATTTCAATAGTATTCACTTAAGAAAGTGTTTCTGTAAGAAAATTTAATCGATTCAAAACGATTGCTTTACTCACTACCTGTGAGCTAAGTGAGAACTCTATCGATTTCTACAAATGTCGATAGTGTTGAGTAAATATTACAACTACGTAAATATTAACGTTACTATCCGAATACCTTTTCTTAGTAAATATTTTTCTCTTCATAAAAGACATTTAATTGGTACAAAAATGTTTCAATTTTTAATTAGAATTGAAGAAAAAAATTAAATACTTTTAGTGTTAAAAGAAAGGAAAAGCAAATGGAATTAAAAATAAATGTATTCATAAAATGATAATCGATTTTATATGATCCGAAAACATGAGTTTACAATAAAAAAACTATCACTAATGCCACAAAATTGAAAAAGTTTATACCGGCGATGATGGACAATCAAAAAAGTAAGTTGAATTCTCCAAAAAAAGTATTATGAACAGCTTTATTTTATCGTAGAGAATTATTACCGGTCGTATAACACGCAGCCAAAAGCTTCAGCTGCTTCAATTGATTCAGCACCGAAGCGTTGGCAAGGGACAGTTCACGACGAAAAATGCCAGTAAGAAGCACCTTGAAGTTTGGGAGACTGTAGCAAATGAGCTCAATTATTTTAGTGTCGCCAAAAAAAGTGCTGAACAATGGAAAAAGGTATACTATCTATAATTTTTCGAACGTTGTTGAATGTGGAGGCTGATTGCTTCATTTCATTTCACGACACGGCAAACCAACGACTGAAAGACATGAGCGAACAAAAATTTGTCCATACCAAAAAGTTATGGCTAATTACTTTCATGCCGTCCGTGTCTTCTTGTGTGATACAAAGTAAACACTAAATATTTTTCAAAATAACATGATTATACTTTTAGAGCCGGATCGGTTGGAAATGCATTGTTAAAAAGCTATATGCCGAGCACCGCGCATTTAAAAATCGTACAGGCATTAGACGTTATGGATGAAGAAGTGCTTGAATTCTGACGCTACAAAAGAAATGCGCTACAAAAGAAATGCGTTTTCATGGACAAAGTTGTGGTAAGGAATTGGAAAAGCATATATACATGGGGCGGTCCAAGTGAAAAAACCGATTTGATGAGGCTCATGTCTCCGATTTTGATAAAATTTGGTGGAAAGGAAGCTTATGCTAAAAGACTTAACCCCAAAATTTGAGCTTTTTCGGAGCTTTTTTGTGGGTTTTGTAAGCTTAAAAGTGCGAAATAGTAGATTCATTCATTTTCAAATATCTCGAAAATGGAAAATGATCAAGTTTTGAAATTTTCCACGAATATTTAGAACTAAATTGTCTTTTTAAAAAAATTTTTGAAAGAAAAAAAATTCGAAAGTTTTTTAAAAAAAAAATGATTTTTTTGAAAAAACTTATTGTAGCAAAAAACACCCATCCCTCGATTTTTTTTAAAAAAATATATGTTAAAGCAGCATCTTTTCCAAACATTTTGCGGGGTGGAGCTTGTCGATAGAGTGAAATATGAGGAAGTTATAGCCATTTATGTGAGGCAACCTCCAAAATATCAATATGAAAAAGTACGGCAAATTGCAAAAAAAAACATATTTTTGCTTTAAATTTAACAAAATAACTTTCTTCAGTTATTAAATGAAGTTCTAGAATTATTCAAAGACGTATTTTTAAAAATATTTGCATACTTTTAATTTTATTCAATCAATATATAACAAAAAAAAAATAATTCATTTATTATTAAATTTAAAAGAAAAAAACCATCGAATGGGTAACATTTTAATTATTCTTAAAATAAAAAACTAAATAAACTAAACTTTGACGCTTTTTGAAATTGAATTTAAAGAAGTTGCTTTCACTTTGAGTTCTGAATCATTAATAGGAACTGCATAATGAAGTCCAAGTGTCCCTTTAATAGTTTTACACGTTTCAAATCTAGTCTTTAAATACTGTGCAGACAATTCATAATCTTCTGACGAGCAAAAAAAAACATTTACGTTTTTTAAATTCTCGTTTGCCCATTCATAAAGCTTTTCAGCCGTTAATATTTCATTTTTACTGCCTTGTTGCAGGCAGTATTGCCTTGCTAGCCGTTTGAGAGTGCCTCCTACACCATCGCAAGCACCTTTTCCGTGTGCAGTAGCAAAAAAGTTCCATTCGGCTAATATTGAAAAATCTTTGAAATGGTTTAACAAATTTACAAAGTTTTTCTTATTTTTGTACTGTTGTGGTGCTCCATCAGAAAAGTACTTGATTTTTGTTACCGTGGTGAACTTCTCTTTTAAAAACTCAACCAGTTTTTGTTGGAACATGAAAACAGCGATAGTGTCATGTTCAAGGCAGTCAGATATTCCAACATACGAAACATGGTCCACTTTTGCGGTCTCTTGGTTCCAGAAATAAATTACCATTGGGTGGACTGTTGCTTGGTTGTTGTTCCAATGAAAGCCTTGAACAGCTTCCTGAACAACGAAGGCAAAATTTTCTGAAAAATCAAGAGTCACCACAAACTCTCCTGGTCTTAAGTTTTCTTTAGTGGTTTTGAAATACTGCGCTTGTTGTGTTGCAACGAAGTCATGAAAAAGAAGTTTATGCAGCTTTTCCACGAAACATGAAACAAACTCCTCCTTACTCTCTGTTAACGTTTTCAAAGTGCATCTGAATATTCCAAATAATGATAAAAAATTCCAAATTCAAAAATGGATATAAAAGGAGAAAAAACACAAAAATATTAACCTATCTGTGGCAATCCATTGTTTATATGTGATATCCTCAATTGGCTCATCATCAAAAGCTTCCATCAATTGATTTTGCATCACACTTTTGCTGGGACAGGATAAACATAACCTCTCATAGCATTTTTCTGTTGTAGCGGAGCAAATCAGTTGCTGAAGTATCATTTTATAAGCATTTTTCCCATTTATGGGAATTTCCCATGCTTTCATAACATGCCTTAAGTTAGACCCTGCAAATGTTTAATTTAAGTCATGTGATTGCTTTAAAATACTTTGATATAAGTCGTTTTACCTTCGATCATCAGCTTGACATTTTGATGTATAATGCATACGCAAACGGTATGGGTCCCAGAAGCTCCAGCCAAAACGCATTCTTGAGGGCGATATTCAGCAAATTTGGAAAAACTGGTTTTATGTTTTGGAAATTCAGATTTGAAAAGGCGATATAATTCCCGCAAGTTACAATATACCAGTCTTTTCTGTATTTTTTCTTTTTTTCCGTCACCTTTTTTTACTACAACAAAGTCCTTTATTCCAGGCAGCTCTCTTGAATTTTCATCGCTTAGATAAAATTTCTGAACCAAATCAACTGTTTCGGCTGCTATTTTGTTTCCTGTTTTCGGGTCGGGTACTGACAGAATGCCTTTTTCATTTTTTAGCTTATAACATTTCTTAGCAAAGGTATTGGAGCAGCCAAATGTTTTAATAACGTCGGCGACTTTAAAGTAACTAGGTAAAGTCGTCAAAATACGGGACTTATCATCTCTAAATTAAATCATAAATAATGCACTCTAATAATTTAAGCCTTTATCTTTAAAAATTACCTTGAAGTTTCTTTAGACTTAAACTTTTCTTTAAGCGTTGTGATAATTTCATCAAAAGCATTAACTTGATCATCTTTACTTGTAGAAATCTGCATATTGGAAATATCTTCAAACTTTCGTTTGATGGTCTTTTGAGCAGATTCTACTTTTTCCGTCATGTATATTTTTCTATTTAGTCTACGAAGAATAAATGAGCGAGATAGAATCAGCGACTACGAAAAAAGCTTTACTTATCTACATACCTTTCACAATCAATTTTACTTTCATCCAAAGAAATCAACGCCGTATTGAGCTTTTTTAGCATTTCCTCTTCATCTGGCAAATCAAAGATATTATCCAAATCCTCTTCATCTGGCAAATCAAAGATTTTATCCTCTTCACCTTCCGAACTATTTGGCTTATATTCGCTAATCTCAATTCGACAATTCAAACAAACTACTGAATTCTCAGGAACAAATTTAAATTTCTTTTTATTTTCTGCAGAAATACTTCTAAATTCTTTAGTACCTTTAGAAGTATAAAAATATTAGAAGGTTAGCTCTGTAGATTTTAGACAAAAATTGCAAACATACGATTACTGCAAGTGCCAAAAGGATTCCAACAGGTTTTTTTCTTTGAATTACTCATTTTTGCCTCGGAATTGTACAACGCTAATCAAAAAACAAGCTTAAAATGGACTATTTTTTTTTTTTTCACTTTTTTTCACACGAAACAGTTAACTTTCATCACACATTTGTTGCACATTTTGACAGAACTTTGCCAGATACACAAATTAACAAATGAAAAAACCAAAACAAAAACAATAAATTTGTCACTCGTTGGTGTGAAAGCACAAAGCTCTTTTGTAAAAGCTGTACATTGTGCATGTGTCTTGGACATACCTCATTTAATAAAGTACTTTTTCATATTGATATTTTGGAGGTTGCCTCACATAAATGGCTATAACTTCCTCATATTTCACTCTATCGACAAGCTCCACCCCGCAAAATGTTTGGAAAAGATGCTGCTTTAACATATATTTTTTTAAAAAAAATCAAGGGATGGGTGTTTTTTGCTACAATAAGTTTTTTCAAAAAAATCTTTTTTTTTTTTAAAAAACTTTCGAATTTTTTTTCTTTCAAAAATTTTTTTAAAAAGACAATTTAGTTCTAAATATTCGTGGAAAATTTCAAAACTTGATCATTTTCCATTTTCGAGATATTTGAAAATGAATGATTCTACTATTTCGCACTTTTAAGCTTACAAAACCCTCAAAAAAGCTCCGAAAAAGCTCAAATTTTGGGGTTAAGTTTCTTTTAGCATAAGCTTCCTTTCCACCAAATTTTATCAAAATCGGAGACATGAGCCTCATCAAATCGGTTTTTTCACTTGGACCGCCCCACATATATGATGTACATATGCATTTATGAATATATTTTAATTAAAATTTTTTTCTATATGACCTTGTTATTTATATTTTTGATTTTATATGATTTAAATACAAATTCTAAATGTTTGATAGTTTAAATCATACTTGATTTTAAATACAAATTCTAGTTGTTTGATAGTTTAAAACCGTTTGTTGAGCTTTAGATCAAAGATACAACAATTAATTTAATCGTTTTAAATTCAATTTTTAATTATAATTTTTGCAGTATTCTAAATGAAATTAAGTTATTACTTTTTCCAGTTTTTAAGCGCCGAACTATCAATTATTTCAATTTCAACTATTCTTTGCCGATTTGTGTTCCAGGACTTCACGTTCCAAATTATTTCGATTTTCAGCTACAGACACACTTGAACTCGCTTAATCGTCATTTTTGGATCGAAACAGTGTGACGTCAGAAAAATCGGCAAGAGAACTTGCACTTAGGGAAAGCTCTGCAGCTGTCCTATATAAGACGAGACAGTGTTAGATTTAATTGAGTTCTGTTCAAGCCACGGCCGGGGTAAGTTGTCCTGTAGTAATAAAAGAAGTAGTGCATCAGTAGGCCGACAGAAGTTTTACTTCAAGGTGGTAGCGTAGCTTAGTACGACGCAAGTAGGCCGACAGAAGTTTTACTTCAGGTTGGTAGCGTAGCTTGGTAGGCTAGTAGAACGCAGGCATGCCGAGAGAAGATTTACTTCAGGTTGGTAGCGTAGCTCAGTGCGCCAGTACGACGCAAGCAGGCCGACAGAAGTTTTACTTCAAGTCGGTAGCGTAACTGGCAACTCAAGTAGGCCGACGGAGGGTTCAACTCCTGTTAAAAGGGCAGACTACGCAGACCATAAAGGCGTTTCCTCAACGGCACAGGTCTGATCGAGGAGAGTGCGAAGGGAGAGTGCCACGAAATAGGCAAACGCGCAAGAGAGCCACTAGAGTAGAGCAGAAACAGCGGCAGTTGAGGACTTTTGTGTAACTAATAAAGATAGTTAAAAGAGGTAACAGCTGTCTTATTACTTAAAGGTAAATTAACCACGCAGTCCAGTAAAAATAAATTTTTGGCAACGAACGCTATAGCCGGCGAGATATACCTCGGCTTGGGAAGAAACAGGTTCGTTACAACTCAAACCGTATGTGTTCCACTTGCTCCTTTTGGAACACATTCTTCGGGATGAAATTAAGCAAATTTTATAAATCCAATTTTTATATTTGGATGTAGAAGCTTAAAACATTGACACAATTCTTTCAAATTGCAATAAACAAGCCTCTTCTGGATTTTTTTCTTTTAAGCCATCACAGTTTCTAATGATCACATAATCTTTCATTCCCGGCAATTGTCTAGAACTTTCGTCAGCACGATAATACTCCTTCATAAATTTTATTGTTTCATTTGAGAGCAGTCGACCGTTTTTAGCTGTTGATACCGTTAAAACTCCTTTTTCTTCTCGCAACTTTTTTGCAAGATTTGCAATGCATCTTGAACAGCCGAATTCTCTTATTATTTCAGAAGCAGTCATATTTGATGGCAGTGATGTTAAAATTCTCAATTTATCATCTCTGAAATTATTGTTCGAAAAAGTAAACTATTTTTGAAAAGCCCTACTTGATAAATTTTAATTAATTTTTTCCCAAACAATTTATTCAGAAATTCGAAAACCAAAACCACAAATTATCTATTAAAGACAAAATTATTTACAATTCAAGTTTACCTAGAAGCGTCTATGGCATGGAATTTTTGTTGATACGTCGATATTAAATCATCATACGCAACAGCTTTCTTGTCGTTCTCCGTCGAAATTTCAACGCCTGTAGCATCTTCGAATTTGTTTTATTGGTTTATGCGCAGAGTCTACATTTTCTTCAACATATTTCTTTAGACTCCGCAATCTGCCAAAAACGTTAAATCGGTATAAATTATTTTACGTTTCATTGACAAATGTGTGATTTTTCATTCACAATAAATTCATCAAACAAGTGTAAACTTGTCAATGGCTCAGAAAATATGAAAAAATGCTTACGGTTTTCTTTCTTAAATTGATTACAACAAATTTTTTTCGTGCTCATAATTTTTTTAAAAAATATCACTTATCGAGTCTGTAAATTAAACACCGTATCACTGAAGGCACCCGAGGAGGAAAGAAAAACACACCGTTTTGTTCGAGTTTGAACTTGTTCAAGTTATCAGTGTTTTTAAACCCAAGGCTCTGCATGAATGTAAATTGCTTCTACACGATACAATGGCTGTTCAATCGTTTTAAGTACAGTAGTTGACAGTTTTAACCGAGCAATAATGGAAACAACTCGTCGCATGCTTGCATCCACACAATACAATAATCGCACGCAACCGTCAAATAGCAGCCGATATTGGTACAATCGTTGTATTGTGTAGAAGCCCCTTAAAGGAGTTAAGCTAGCGTGTATCAAATCGATATCGTAGCGCTGTCAAATTTCGTTTTGTCATCATACGAATTTTTTGATTAAGATGGCTGTGTTTATATTCATTCAAAAATTTTTCTGAAAGTGTAAATTGTACATGTAACACATTTGCTTTTTTCCATTTGCTGCAACGTTCCGATAAGGACGTTGCACGTAGATACGGATAAGATCATATGGTACCGCACGTAAAGATTTACAAAAAAACTCATAACTCCTGTAATATTTGAGAGCACACAAAAGTTAAGAATTTAAAATTTTCCCAAGACTTAGGGCTATAACTGTGAATTTTTTGACATTTTTAAAAAATGGCCTTTTTTCGAAAAGTTAATTTGTTAAAAAAAAATTTATAAACTTTTAAGGTAAGAATTCGAAAGATATGAATTAATTTTTTTCGAATAAATGCTCAATAAAAACGACAAGTGAATTTTAATCGTTTCATTTTTGAAATATCCAAAAAACAATAAATCTGCTTTTTTGCATTGATTATGCTGTGAAATCAACAAAAATGCATAAAAAGGTCCAAATTTACATTTCGTCCTATCTTTGGGACATCAACCCTCCAAATTTAAATAAAATCGGAGACATGAGGGTAAATCGTTGCCGTTTTGGCGTGAAATGCCCCATATATAGAAGGGCGGTAGAAGAAGACGTGGGAAAATTTATATATACAATGTTAAGTTTCACCATAAATAAAAACAATTATTCAATTAACGAAGTTTTCACAGAATGAATTTTAATAATTTTTATATTTTAAAATCAAGTATTGACAGACAAACAAAATATAAGAATAATAACTTCATAACATTCAATTCAATCAGATCATAACATCATCATCATCACATTCAATCACATCATAACACGGGCCATCCTGTTAATAATGCGGCCTCCCAGTTAGTGTTTAAGTATTTGTAGATGCAGACACACACTTCTCTGAAATTAATAAAAGAAAGAAGAAAAGAAAAGAGTCACGTTAAGAACTTTACTAAAGTCTCGAATATTTATAAGCCTGACAATTAAAGGTCCCAACCATTTAAGGTCCCTGGATTAAAATTTACTATTTTCCATGCCACAATCTCAATTGCTCATTTACTGCTATTTTTGTTCTTCTATTTGCTCTCTGAAGTTTGTACCGTTCATAAGGTGAAAATTTCAACATTTTATAAGGTCCCAAAAATTTGGTCCCTAGCTTACCTGATCCAGCTTTTTGTATATCATCAAAAACGACAATGCTGCCGACTTTAAATTGTATAGCTACTAATCTTTTTCTATCAAAAAGTTTTCGTTGTTCTCTGTTTTTTTTAAGGTTTTCATTAGCATTCGATATCATTTCATGAATTTTTAATTGTATAGCAGGCAATCCATTTAAAAAATTTTCCTCTTATAGAAGACGGCTTTTCAATCCGAGCATAAGTGCATTGGATGTAAATTTTGTTGCTGAACTCACAGTTCCATTTAAAACAGCTTCAATTTGAAAAAGTACCGAAGTCCATTTGCTTTCTTTTTCACTTGTCAAAACTTTTCTCATAAGATTGAAAACAGTTCGCATCACTCTTTCTACTTGTCGATTATCTCTAGGCATGCGTTGCAATAAGATGCAAATGTATACCTTCCATATCTAAATAAATTTTAAATTTTGGTGATGTGAATACTATTGCTCTATATGCTACAATTTTTGCTGGCTTACCAACTTTTTTGAATAGATTCTGCAATGTCATAATTGAATCCTCAGACGTTTGGCTTGGAATGGAAACAAACATGCAATATTTTGAAAAAGAATCTATTGCTACTAAAATTTTAACACAAACTTTTATCTTTTGAGTGGACCTGCATGGTCAATATACCAAATTTGCATTGGATAGTTTGATTTATCTGCCATTTGATATAATCCAGTTTTTGTCCCTGTATGTGATTTACCAAAAGTGCACGATCTACAATTGTTAACATATTTTTTAAAGGCTTTTCCCATCTTTGGCCAAAATAAATCTTCTTTCATTCTTATAATTCCTTTGTTCCATCCTATATGTGCAGCATTATCATGTAAAGTTTTCATCAGTATGAACCTAGCAACTGATGGAACAAAACATTTTTATTTTTACTTCATTACTTTTCGTTTTTTCAACATAGTATATGACATCGTTCTCTATTAGAAAATAAGTTTGTGATGTTGTTCCTAATGATTGACAGAAATCATCTTCAGCCTGGAATTCCAATATCGTAATGCCCTACTGCTTTTTTTTTTTGTAGTCTGCGAACTGTTAGATTTCTGCTTAAATAGTCAACATGTGCCATTTTTCCTCCAGGTCGGTATTAAATTTCAAAATCAAAATCTTTCTTTAAAGCAGTGGCCCTTACTGGATTATAATCAGTAAAAACAGTAAATGAATTCCATACAAATATACCCGAAAATGATGTGTTGATTCTACTATACCCAAGCTCTAGAAGCAGTGGCGTAAAAAGCAGGCCCGCAGAGCCCGCATTGCGCAACTAATCCAAGGGCGCCCTCAAGTCCCTTTATGAAAATGACAAATGAAGTGGAGAACGACGCACAGTGTAAAATAACTGGTCAAAAATCTAACATATCGATGTTTGAATTTTTCTAAAACTTGTATGGCTTTCAATAGAAAATATCGTGGGTGAAAAAATCAAAATTAATTTTTTTTAATAGTAGCAACCGTTTCGTTACGACAAGCAGTCAAAGTTGCATTTTTTAAAATACAGTTTTTCCTGTTTTTCGCATTTTATTTAATTTTTTTTTATATAATAATAGAAGTTTAAAATTTCTTATGTCTGGCAATATTTTTTTTTTACATTTTGAACATATGGTTTTAAGCTTATCATAAAAGTAAACACAAAAAGCGGGATACAAATTTTTAAATATTCAATTTTTAAAAGTGTTTAAAAAATAATTTTGAGAAAGATTGACTATAAGTTTTTCACGAAAACATCATTAAAACTGTGTTACACGAAATCCAAAAAAATTTCTTGCTGATAGTTGCTAATTCGGAAGATATACATTTTTTATGGTGACCTATATGGTTTTTATAGGTATGAAATTTGATGTATGGCAGCTTATTGCTTTTCAAAATTTCGACTTATTTACAAGCACAAAACTTACAAAATATAAACAAAAATATAGTTGACTTGTGTTGGTAGTATTTTTCAAGGCTGAGTTATTAAAATATAATTAATGGCCGTGACATTCGCCTATAAAATTTTCATTTATTTATAATCACAAAAGAAATTTATGTAGCAAATTTCGTGTTGTTGAGACAAGACTTAATGAAGTTTCAGGCAAAAATTTCGATTATATGGGGTTTCGATTATATGGGAAGTGGGTGTGGCAAAGGGCGGAATTGTATAACTTTTTCAACATTTCTTAATTTTGTAACGAAAGGTATTCGTGCCAATTTTCATAGCTTTACGATCAGTCCTTCTATTTTTGGCCAAGAATGGGGACGTTACACTGTGCGACGTTTGTTTTAAAAAAATTAAGATATATTAAAATATTTATTTCCTTCGCAAAACATTATTTTTTAAGTTAACAACAATAAATGAAAAATAATTTAATAATATGTGATGAAATAAAATTTCTCAGAGTGCAATAATCGACGTCAAAAAAGCCGACTATTTAGAGCAAAAGTCCTCTTTGTTTGGCAAAACTCGATTATGGTCGAAGTCGATTTACCCGTTTGCTTTCATATTTTCAGCAAGTCAGCTACTGATGTTATTTTAATCAATCAGTTGGTCATATTTTCTGACGTTAGCAAATTCTTCAATTAACAGTTAACATCAAATACAAAATATTTAAACTTAACATCTTAAACTTATCATTTCACCAATAAGAAAATTATTGATCTCATTTATTCAAACTTTAAGTTTCTTTTGCTTTTTAAAAAAATTAATATAAATAAAAAAATACGCAGGCTTTAGGTCTGTTTTTATTATTTATTAATTATTTTCAATATTTGATGTCAATGTTGTTTACCCAGTTAATTTAAAGAAATTGTTAATATAATTGGAAAATTGTAAAATTATTTTATTATAAGTATTTTAAATTGTTTTTAGTCCTTCATAATGTACTCCAAAGGAATCAATTAATAAATAATTGACTGACCTAAAGCCTGCGTATTTGTTTATTTAATATTAAAATCAAAAGGTCATAAAATACACAACAATAAAAATTAATATATGTTTTCTTTTTGCCTACTTTGTGATAAAAGCTTATAATATTTATTTTAAATTTTATTATATTTGATAATTATTATAATTTTATTGAATTATGTATATAATAATTTATTATAAAAAGCATTTTTTACGTTATTGCTGTTTTTTAACAAATTCTATTAAAATAAGATATACATTTATTTATGAAATAAAATATTGTTAAAATATAACTGTTGTAATAAATGATGACTTGAATTAAAAAGTCTCTTCTTGTTTACTTTTTTTTTGTCAAGAGTTCTCTTGTTTTCTCTTACGCTTCCATGACCAACAGAACTTGCATCAGTGTGTAGTTCAGACTTCAAGTTCGTATTAAACATTCGAAGAACTGACTGATTTATTAATATATTGAATAATTTCTGTCGCACTGACTCATGCTCATCTGTCCAATTACATTTTATATTTTTCTGTACAAGTTTATTGATCGGTCCAGTTAATAAAGAAAATCCCTCGATAAATCAACGAAAATATCCGGAAAGACCCATGAACTGCCAAACTCCCTTTAAATTTAATGGTGGCTTAGTATCTGCAAGTGCTTTAACTTTGTGCTTACTTGGTTTAATCATTCCGAATCCTACCACTGACCCTAGATACTCTGTTTCTTTTTCGAAAAACGTACACTTATCAAGATTCAACGAAAATCCTGTATCTTTTAACGGACCCAAAGCTTTGGTTATAGCCCGCTGATAACAGGAAGAAGCTTTTGCGTATCCAAAAGGCATACGATTGTATTCGTAATGGCCATCAGGCAAATTTCAATTTGATGAAACCCAGCCTCCATTTCTAGTATTGTAAAATATACATATGCTAATCTTCTCGGGCGGAAAGCAACAGGTACATTATCAGACAAAATGATTTTTAGTTTTCTTGTACCTACAGCATTTGGAATCTGATTTTGTGCTGTATTTATACCTAATTCTGTGCATTGCTTATAGAATTGAGCAAATAATCTTGGTAGCTCGTTCACTGCTGATATTTCAATAGTTTTTGTAATAATCCGTACGTTATGCTTTATTTTATTAGAGAATTGGAGCTCTAAGCCATGATTCTTGACCTTAACTTCTAAACCAGTACGGCTAAAAGTATCCCATCCTATTACAACGTCAACACCAGGAATGATATTATTTGGAAAAACAAGAAAGTCAGTTTCTAATGTAACATATTTAAGGTTAACGTATAACTTGCAGTATCCATAAGTAGTTACATCAGACTTACCAAACCCTGTCAACAGTTGATTACTGTGAACAATATTGGCTTTATTGTATTAACTACTTTTTTATGAATAACAGAACAATTTGCTCCAGAATCTATTTAATAAGTGAAACTATACCTTAGTAAAATAATTATATGTGCAACACTTCAATGCAGTTCTAACCAAACATAACTTAATTTGTTTTTATATTATTTTTTTATTGAAATAGTATTAATGACTTGTATGTAAAACAGGATAAAGCTTATTTAAAAAACTTGTTATTAAAAAAATTATAACGTATTTACAAAGTTCGTAGAAAATATTTAAATGTACAAAACCTATTTTAATTGATTTTATGGAATAAAATAGAAATATATATATATTTTATAAAAGAATATGTCTTTCTTTCTTATATATGACTTGGTTAAGCGAGAAAGGCATGAAAAACATCAACGATCTGAAGATGGAGCTTTCGATTTTCTGCCATTCATCTTAAAGAACTGTTTTCAGATGCTTCATCGACTCGAACTGGCGCCTTTTTTTATAAGCTTGGGCCGAAAGAATGCCTCGCCGGTTTTCGGTAGGATTCAAGTCATGACTAACATCAGGTCATTACAATACGGGTATATTTAAGATTTATTGAAAGTCATTTGTGGCTCGGGAAGAATTTGTTGGTGCGTTTTCCTGCTGAAAAGTCCAGTTATCCTCGTATTTATACCATGTGAACTCAATAAACACATCATCTTATAACTCAATATACATTTGTGCATTCGATTTGCACGAAATAAAGTACAGGGGAGACTTTCAAAGTATCTGAAACCGGCTGAAATCATCAATGATCCCCACCCATGGTTAGGTACATACCTAATTTGTCGTGGCTATCACAAATTGTGCCGGTGTTTCTGGCAACCATCGCGCCCGTCCTTTTCTTATCACTTAATATTACATTCCCAAATTCTTTCTCACAAAATTTTTATATTTCGGCATATGCTGGACTGGCCGCAATATGTCGTGGTAGAAGCCTGCGTTGAGAGAATGGCTATTCATAACTGACGTTGGCATTTTCATCCAAAATTTGTTGGTTTCTGCTTCTGGTAAACTTCAGATCCAAATGCGCTGCAATTTTACCAAAACTCATCCCTTTCTCCAATGCAACGAACGAAGACGTCGAATTCGTTTTTTGCACCGTTGGTCAATCACGGATTTCCTTTTACTAGGCCTGATTACAGCATAGTTGCCAGGGTATTTTAAAAAATGTATTATGGTGTTTCGGTGACAGTTCACCCTAGCAGTTAAAGCACCTACTTTTATACTGACTGCACTTAAGCCTTTAATATATCCACGATCTTCTTCAGGTAAAGTGGTTCCACGTGGCATTTTTATTTGAAAAACAAAATAACTCTAAAATGTGCTCATATTATTTATTGTTTTTCTTACTTATCAACAAATTTTCGTAATTCTTACGTTATAGCAGTTAAAACACAAAAAAGCAATTGTGCACATATAAATATTTTCTATTGCACACGTTAGATTTCACACTATTTTTGATTAACGGTACTACGAATACGAAGAAGAGAAGAATTCTCTGTTCGAATAATAAGCTCCAAGCTTTAAAAAAATTTTCGGCAAACTCAAAAAATTTTTATTTTTATAAGCTTTTATTTAACTTGCTTCGTTCGTATGTATGCATGTTTGTCC
The DNA here is from genome assembly GCA_963920525.1 of Dichetophora obliterata. NCBI lineage: Eukaryota > Metazoa > Arthropoda > Insecta > Diptera > Sciomyzidae > Dichetophora > Dichetophora obliterata. The sequence continues at coordinate 79,853,245 of OY986438.1, forward strand.
TCAAAATTGGTATCGGATTAAGCTGAAATTTAGCATACATATGTAAGTCCGGTGACAATGCAATATTATGATAACATTTTTTGCCACACCCCCTTTTACCGCCCACAAATCAATAAAATTGCTATATCTCTAAAACTACTGGGCCGATTCAGCTGAAATTTTGGCAGTAAGTTTCCTTTGAGTAGAGGATAATTAAGGATAATTTTTGCCACTCCCCCTTTGACCACCCACAAATCCATAAAAATGCAATTTCTTTAAAACTACGGGGCTGATTCAGCTGAAATTTAAACAGTAAAGCTTCATCAAATAAAGCATGGGGTTTATGAAAAACATTTGGCCACACCCCTTTTTACCGCCTAAAAATCAATAAAAATGTTATATCTCCAAAACTACGGGGTTGATTCAGCTAAAATTTTGGCAGTTAATTTCCTTCAAGTAAAGGATGGTTCAGGAAAAAAAATGGTGTCACAACCCCCTTTTACCGCCCACAAATAAATAAAAATCCTATATCTTCAAAACTACAGGGCTGATTATAAGCTGATTATAACTTGCTTCGCTCGTATGTACATATGTATGTTTGCATATATGTATGTCCGTCAAAAATTGCAAACCATTTTACGCAATTTTGCAAACTTATTGGTATCCGATTAAGCTGAAATTTAACATATATAGGTAAGTCTGGTGACAATGCAATATTATAATAAAATTTTTGCTATACCCCCTTTTACCACCCACAAATCAATAAAAATGCTATATCTCCAAAACTACGGAGTTAATTCAGCTAAAATTTTGGCAGTTAATTTCCTTCAAGTGGAGGATGGTTCAGGAGTTCGAACTAACCAATTTACGTACGCTTATACTATGATGATGAGTAATTAAGACAGGGGTTCTTCTGCACCTAGAATATACCTACTATATACATATATGACAAAGGTCACTTAAATTAATTTTTTTCTTTTTAGTTCACGTCTTTTTTAAATAAAAGCTTATTTTTTAAAAAAATTTTTACTTTTTATTTTAATAACCCAGGGGGAAAAAAGAAAAAATATTTGAGCACGTATAAATATTTTACTGAGGTGCTTGCCATTTTCCCTTGAAACATTTGCAGTTGCAGAGATTTGACATCGGTTATTAAAACAACAAATTTTCGGTTTTCCATTTTTCTTGAAGCAGTTTGATTTAGTGTGTCTTATTCGCTTACAAAAAGTACATCAAGAAAGTGGTTTGTCAGCTTCTCCATTATTTTCATAATGTTGATTTTTCATAACTTCAGCTCTTGATGTTGCCCTCCAACATTGATCCTTCTTATGACCTGTTAAACCACAGTTGAATCTAAATGCCTAGGAATCGAAATTGTTTATTTCGTTTGCTTAAACTCTCGTCATTGAATCGTTCGTTGTCTCTTTCGGTTTCATAATGACGGAGTAATTTCATAAGTTCTTTTTTATCTTTGGGTTGATGCAATCTTAATCCTTCGCGAACTGCCATTGAACATATACCACCGATAACGGATGACAAAACTCTTTCCCAGGGTAATTCGGAGTAGAATTCAAAATCAGAACTCTTCATATTAGCGGCACGCAACAATTTTGTGTCCCATATTTCTTGGTCTGGAAATGCTGTCAAAAGATCTTCCTCAACTATGCTCCAATTTTTGGCCGCACATTTTGAAGCTATACCTCTTCGTAAAAGTACAGTAATGATAAAAGTTCGTGACATCGGTAGTCATATAAAGGCTGCATTCATTAAAAAAATAAAAGAATGCATATGTTATTCTCTAACATTAGATGACACTGCCGATAAAACTGACGTCACACAACTGCTTGAATTTATAAGGTAAGTTCCAATTAATTTCGAATGGTGCTTGTGTACATTTCTTAAAGAAGTTTAAGTAGTTATTTATTTATAGTTTTAGTTAATTATTATTTTTAATTTTTTTTTAAAACAATTCGTCACTATGGTTCGTTAATCAAGATTTTAGCGTCGATAAAGGAATGCTTAATCTCGTATCATTGCACAATACAACAAAAGGAGTTGATATTTTCCATGCCGTTGAAATATCTGTGGAGCCTATAGGTGGTTTTAAAAAGCTTTGTTTCATTTGTGCCTGAGTCAAAAAGTACTCATTACAATTCAATTCCAATTTCTTGCAATTGAACCTCTCAATTCCTCAGGAATGCAATTGGAAAAAAATCGTAAATTCCATTACAGGAATTGGAATTCGTAACTGAACACCTTAATTCCTTGGAATAGAATGGAAAAAATGCTCAATTCCATTTAAGGAATTTTAATTGCTGATTGAACACCTCAATTCCTCAGGAATAGAACTGGAAAAAATCGTCGACTCCATTACAGGAATCCATTAAATGGTAATGGAACACCTCAATTCCTTGGAATGGAATTGGAAAAAATGATCAATTCCATTACAGGAATTGTAACTAGTAATTGAACGCTTCAATTCCTCATATATGGAACTGGAAAAAATCGTCAATTCTATTACAGGAATTTTAATTTGAAGTTAAGACTTCAATTACTTTTTCATTAACTCAAAACTACTTCAATATGTATTAGAAAACATTTATTTGACTCCCATTGTTAGTCGGTTAATGAAATATTTAGTATTATCGAAGATAAAAGCATTTTAATTTAATAAAACATTTTGAGTTACAATAAAATATATAGCTGCTACGCTACCTGGTTCAATCCCGTCGACTTTTTGCAAGGTGCTTGGTACACAACTTTCACACCCTTTTAAAAAATTTCATTAGTCTACTAACAAAGCGATGTTTTCCAATTCTATTTCTAAGGAATTGAGGCGTTCAATTACGAATTATGATTCCCGTAATGGAATTTTCAATTTTTTTACAATTCCATTGTAATGGAATTGACGATTTTTTCCAATTTCATTCCTGAGGAATTGAGATGTCCAATTACCAATTGCAACCCCTGTAACGTAATTGAGAAGTTTTTCCAATTACATACCTCAGAAATTGAGATGTACAATTACCAATTCCTAATGGCAACTGAAAAAAAGATGGCATCAATTAATATGGAGTTAATTAAAGGAGGAATGACATTGGCAAGGTATCTAAAAAGCTTGTTAAATTTATTGCGTGTGTACTTTAATATATATTTATTTGGTTTAATTTTAGAAAACAGAAAAGTTCTGTCTTTTCCGCAGAATCTACACATACAAATACAAAAAAGTGTAAAAAGTATAGGGAGAAAATGCCAAATGCCAGATTGCGATTTTATACATGAACCTTCATAGGCACTTAAGCAATTCGTTTTTGATAAATTTAATTTACAAATAATAAGCGATCCAAATGTTTGTACAACACGACTAGGGACAACTATTGATGCAGTATTTTCTAGAATATTGACGACATAACATCTAAAACAAACGTTTCCTATTTCAGTTATCATAAACACATCATTTCATTAATAAAATTCCATAATAATAATCGAAAACATTTACAAAAATAATTCAAAATTAATGTTACATGCAATAAAAAAAATAAAAATGAAATGTAATGAAATTTACTGGTATGATTATACTGGTGTGATTTACATAGCTTTTTTATTAACTTTGTTATTTAAAATTTTTCAATTTAAAAATTATTAATTATCAAATCTATGAAACTGCGAAAAGCTTCGCTTCTCTCGTGCGTCCAACGACGCTTCTGCTTTTTTTATACCCCTACGTTTTAAAAACGTAAAAGGGGTACATTAACTTTGTCACTCCGTTTGTAATGCCGAAAAGGGGGCGTGGTCGGTATAGAAAAGTATATATATTCATAATATATTCATTGATCAGCTGCACCTCCTGAGTCGATTTAGACATGTCCGTGTGTCCGTCTGTGGTCACGATAACAGCCGTAATTTTTTAGCTATCGTAACGAAATTCAATATATAAGCTTTTTATTCAAAAGTGGAGGTCAAGTTCGAAAATGAACCAATTAGGATGAAAACCACGCCTACCTCCCATACAAAGTGACTTAACCAAAATGGTAAAATGTCTTTAAAATCTACAAAAATTAATATAATGACTTCAAATTTTGCACAGCGGTAATAATAATTATTATAAATTTTATGTATGAAATTTGTAAAAATGGGATGAAAACCACGCCTACCTCCCATACAAGGTGACTTACCCTAAACGGTAAATATCTTTAAATTCCACAAAAATTAATTGAATGGCTTCAAATTTTGCACGGTGTCTTTAATATTTAATATAAACTTTGAGTAAGAAATTTTTAAAAATCAACGTTGGACGCTCTTTCATTTGCTATTTGTTTTTCCTGCAAAGAAAGAGTGGGGTAGCGAAAATCTGTCGTTTTCTCTTAATTTTTACTCACCGGAGGCACATTGGTTGATGATAGGTTTTGGCGCCTTTTTCTTTTGAGTTGATGGGTACGGGGGACATACACTGTTCACTCCATGATAGTGTTATCGTTATGTGCGTACTTGCTGTAGAGCAGTGTCGGGCACATTTTAATTTCCCAAACACGCGTGTTTGGAAACAAAATGCTGCTTGAGCGTCGTCACCACATGTACACTATAAGCTTCTTCGTGTGGCTTTCAATCGTGTGCGTTCGGCTGTTGCTTTGTTTTGATTTTTGCTAAGCAAATCAAGTCAGTTGATGTTGAGCACTTTTTGTAGCTAAGTCTGGCTGCGCAATTTTACAAATGCACAGATAAAAATGATGCCTGAAGAATGGGAAAATGATTTGTATTTGTAACGTGCTGTCAAAAAAGCAATTTACGCAAGAAAAGTGAAAATGTTTCAACTTTTCTAGCGTAAACATTTTCAACCTTTCTAGCGTAAATTGCGTTTTCTCAACGTAACGTTTACAAGCATTAAACTCGCTCCCATTAGCTGTTCACAAGTTGCTCTTCGTTTTTCTCTGCTTCACATACAAGCAAATAATATGATAATATGTGTGTGCCTATCACTGCTGTAGAGCTATGTGCTGTTGCTTGTTGTTGTTGTTGCTGGATTCCACTGCTATGTGCACACGGAGGAGAGCGCTGAACACTCATACCAACTTTATATGTTGTTGTTTTTAATTAATTTTTAACACTTTTGAAGTCTGTTTTAATAATTTCGCAATCGACGCGTTTTTTGAAATACGCACCAAACGCGCAAATTTTTGAAAAGACTGCTTTTGGGCACTTTTTAGATTTATTTCAATTTTAAATGTTTTAGAAAGTATGTTATGAAAGTAGAAATAGTTTTGTTACTATGCAAAATTTTTTACTAAAAAATAATATTTTATTCATACTTTTTATTAACCGCTAACAAATTTATTTGAATAAGAAATTTTGTTTTCTTTTTACATTTTTTTAAAAGATGAATTTATGTTGCTTGTTTTGTTCTACTTATTTACGTTTATATTTTATGTTTGTAATAAAGTGAAATATTATTTGATATTTTAAAATATTTTTTGTTTTCATTCTGAAAGAAATGCTGAACTTTTCTGAAATATAAAATATCATTACGTTTTTTATTAACTTATTATAGAATTTAAACATTTAAAAATTTAGCAAACATCTTTAATTAAGGACCTTAAAGTTTATGACTTTTATTAAAAATATCATCATACCATAAACGTTATTTTCTAATTTAATTTTTTTTCGATTTGGTTTAATCAGGTGTGTATATTTTTAAAATCATAAAAATTACACGTGTTTCCCTTAAAAATAAAAAATGTCATTTTAAAATTCGACTTTATCTTCCAATAATTTTTAATTTTTTTTTTCATATATTATTCTTTGTACATTACAACTTAAAAAAGAGGAGAATGGTTTCGCAGAGTGTAACCACTGCATAAAAAGGTTGAAAATGGGAAGTGGCACTTCAAACTTGCTCCAACATCTACAAAACAGACACTCTGTACAATGCAAAAAAAGCTTGCTTTTATACCGATGCTTTTCTTCGGTTTTTAGTTTTGGTGTAAAAAAGAAATTTATAAAGCCGGTTATCCGAAAAGGACTTTTTTTTCATTTTAAATTTTGCACAAAACCTTTAACAATTAATATAAACTTTTGGTATGAAATTTGGAAAAATCGGATGAAAACCACGGCTACCTCCCATACAAAGCAAGGTTACCAAAACTGTAGTCTCTTAAAATCTCACAGAAATTAATCTTGTAGTGACTTCAAATTTTGCACGTATGAAATTTTTAAAATTCGAATAAAAATCGCGTCCACCTCCCATACAAGGTGAGTTTACCAAAACGGTAAAATCTCTTTCAATGCGTAATCTAATTATATTAGATTTATTGTTAAAATAGCTTTCATTTAAATTTCTTTTTATTAAAATTTATTTTCATAACAATACTATTTTTATAATTGTTATTGTAGTTAAACACAAAAATTATTATTTCCAGTAAAACTTTGACGAAAATAATTTCACCGATAAATATTTAACAGTTTGCTTAAGACTTTATATATACTCTAATTCGGCCGTGGGGGTATTTTAATTTCGGCCCAGTCGAAAATAATTCCTTACTAGTTAATTATGATTTTGTGTTGTCTTTTAAACTTTTGAGGGAACATTTCAAGAATAGCGACAACTCTAATTTTTAATTTTTTAGGGAAACCACTAGTTTTTCAGGCAAATTGTAAATATAAGAAAAAGTATATCTTTAAAACTTATGAATGGATTTTCATTTTTGATGCCTCGTTGAATAGGTAACCGCATTACCTTTTTTTTATACCCATAATGCGGAACACTAAAAAAAAGCAAGATTTGTGGGTCATTTTTGCAACTTTTGAGGCCTATACCTTCTTAACCAATTGCGAGCGGCTTGAAATTTTTAAAGATTTGGATTTAAGAGGTTAAAATCCGTATAATCCAACAAAAAATATTAAAAAAGAGAGTTGTCGCTGTTCTAAAAATTATACCCTTTTGAGTTCTGTGAATATTTTTAAAATTAATAACGATTACGTTTGGATTTCTTTTTTTAAAATAAAAAAAAATAATATACAATTCTTTTTTTTAAACGCAAAAATTAAGAGAAGGAGTTATTAAGTTATTAGCGGTCCCTGCTTTTAATACAGCTTAATGACATTATTTTAAAATTTGGGCATTTCGGGATCCCGTAAAATTCCGGAATCCCGGAATCGCGGGATTTGCCAAAACACTTCGGAATTAAAAGCTCAAGTAAGAACCGATAGCCCTGTGTTACAGTTCAAGCATGGAATGCTTTAATTGAATTTAATTTTATCCCAGACCAGCCAGGTCAAGTTTGCTTTGTGAAGAATTTTAGATTTAAAAATATTAACAATACCGTAACTTAACATAAAAGGTGCTATGTGCATAATAAAATAATTTTAAAAAATTTTTACAAAATCATTTTAAACTGCAATTTATTTCTTACAACTTACTAATTGTTTAATAACTTTTTTAGGGAAATGGTCCACAACATGATTGCACCTATACTAGCACGTCCGGAATTGACTTTGGCACGTTACGATGTCCATCACGCGCTTCCACACACAGCTAATGCACTTATCGGTAGAGCTGCTCACATTGCTGTCCTCGATTCGGAACTGTTTCTTGAAAAGTTTCTGTTAATAGCGGGATTAAAATATTTTAGCTAACAATAATTTTAGAAAACATTTTGCTATTAAAATAAGGAATCCTTTAAAAATCAAAAACAATATGATGAAAAAAACGCATTCACCAAATTTCTAACAATTCATTATTAAACAGTATAAAATTATTAAGAAAAAATGGAGATTAAGAAAACGATATATGATATTAACTTGCACTTCTAATAAATTAAAAAAATCGATTGTCTATGTATGTAACGAAGATCTCATTTAAATAATGGCAAAAATATTTACAGTTTTTGTAAAACAACTTAACTAACTAAACGTATTGAAAATAATTTTTCAAAAAACATAGAAACACGATTCTTTTCGATTGTTTATCTATTTTTATAATTAAAAAAGCTAAATATTACCAAATATTTCACTCGAAAAAAACGTTTGTCTGAAAGATAAATCTAGTCATTTATTTTAGGTATTACGCTGCAATCACACAATCACTGTTGGAAGGGTTGTTTGAATGTCCTTTCATCTTAACGCCTTTTGGCTGTTAATAGGCTAAAGTAACACTGTGATGACCAAGAATAGGATTTTAGACAAGATTGGAAAATTGAAAAAAACATTTGTAAGATGCTCTAACCTGTAGTCTACACAAGCCAGAACATCGATCACGTCAGCTGTTATGTCAAATGTTCTGTACCGTACAGATCAAAATGCCTGCTTTGCACTATAGCCGAAATCGCGAATTTAGCGGCAAAAAGTCAGTTTTTCAACTTTAAATTCCTAATATTTTCTAGATGGTGTTCAATACCCAACATTTTGATAAGTAAAAAAAAATTTTTTTTTACTGTTGGCAACCCTGTTTATGTACAAACATCTGTTAAAGTTTGCTTATCTTTTAGCACGTGTTAATACAAGTGAAGCAGCACAATTTTGTAAAATTAAAAACAGTTTATTTTAATAATATATTGTTGTAAACAAAAAGTGTAAATATGAGTTCTAAAACACAAGGTGAGTAGTTTTGCTATATATAAATATAGTTTGCTAAATGTTTGTACTTCATACTTATTTTGGTGGTTTTTTGTGTGTGTCTGTTTTGTTAAATTTTGAAGAGTTTTATCATTTTTCGTGGAGTAAAACTACAAATATTTTGAAGTGTCATTGGAACTATTTACATGTGATTGTTTGTAGAAAACTCTAGTTTTATGTTGTGACAAAAGTTTATGCGTTTGACTGCAATTAAATGAGTTTTTTAAATTTTTGCAGAAACACTCAGGTTCGAAAATGCTGAAATATTTGAGTTTTGGTTGACAAACAAGAGGAATGTTGCGAGTTATATAAAAGAAAAAATTCCGTACGAAATTGACGATCAATTAAATAAATTAATATGTGCTAAAGCTCGGAATTTATCTTATTTTATAAAACTAAAATGGGATAGACAATACCGAAATGAAAAAGGTTTTAGAAAACATAATAAGGAATGGTTGGATCGAGAAACAATTTTTGTTATACCGAAAAAAATTAATACTGTTGGGCGACCAAAACTAAATTATGATAATAGCGGCGAAAGAAATAAAAGGAGATTGGCATCCGAATTAGCTTCCCAGCAAGCAGACAATGCGCAATTATTACTTCATGCTGCCACTATTTCTGCCAAAAAATCCAACGCAACGGATTTGAAATTTGTCCTACAACAAGTTGCTATATCTCCAAACCGGCCAGCAAAAATTCGAGAAGTTCTTAATACTAGCCATGAAGAAGTTACCCAAGTATCACCTGAAGAAGCTCTAGTGTTTTTGTTAGAAAACGGTTTAACTAAACAGGTGTACTTAAACATACGTCCATTAAACATAAAACACAACTCTAGTATTTATCCGAGCTATGATAAACTTTATAAGAGTAAATTGAAATGTAGACCAGATGGAATCAAAGCGAATGAAAGCTCTGTCGAAGTATCGTTGCAAAATTTGGTAAAACACACAGCAGAAAGAATACTTGCATATCAAGATGAAGTATTGTGTAAAATGGATGTTGAAGAATCGATCCTAATTTTGAGCTACGGGTTTGATGGTTCTACCGGTCACAGCTTGTTTAAGCAAAAATTTGTAGAAAAGACTTCGGAAAGTTTCGATCAGTCCCTTTTTGTGACATCAGTCATTCCATTAAAATTTATTTCATCAGCAGATGATAATATTTGGGTAAACCGCACACCTCAGTCAGTACGCTTTTGTAGACCATTAAAAGTGGAGTTTGTCAAAGAAACAAAAGAGCATATTTTAACTGAAAACAGCAACATAAATAAACAGATAAAGAAGTTGGATCCACTACAGTACACACTAAGCAATGGAAAACAAATTAAAGTAAAATATGATTTATATATGACATTAATAGATGGGAAAGTCTTAAATGTGTTGACAGAAACTAAAAGTGCACAGCAATGTCCTATCTGTCATGCCGGGCCAAAGGAATTCCGAACTATAAGAAACTTTGATTCTCCAATTGTTGAAGCAAGGGCCGACGCTTTGAAATATGGAATAAGCCCTTTGCATGCGTGGATTCGTAGTTTCGAGTTTGTTTTAAAACTTTCATATAAGCTAGATTTGAAAAAATGGCAAGTTCGTGGAACAGAAGAAAAAAGAATCCTAGCAGAAAAGAAACAAAAAATTCAAAAAGAGTTTTTGCATCAAATGGGGCTTCATGTCGATAAGCCGAAAGCAAATGGCAGCGGCAACACCAACGAGGGCAACACAGCTAGAAGAGCGTTTTCTCGCACGGACCTACTATTACTGGTGTAAATATTGATTTCTTGAAATATTTACACATAATTTTAATTGCTCTCTCCTCTGAATTTGAAATTGATGCTCAGAGGTTTCGAGCTCATTGCATTAAAACCAGTGAAATATTTTTCCAAAACTACGAATGGTACTCGATGTCTGCCACAGTACCCAAAATATTAGTACATTCGTCACAAATAATTCAAGCTTCAGTAGTACCCGTAGGATGCCTTGCAGAAAATGCATCTGAGGCGCGTTATAAAAATGATCGAACTGGTCACGCTCGAAAGAGTTCAAGAATGCACAACATACTTGACATGTATCATAGAGCTATGGATAGCTCTGACCCATACATTTCAAGTTTATGTTTGCAAGAACGTACAAATAGGTTAAAAGAACTTCCATTTCCTCGAGAAGTCGTTGCTCTTTTTAAAACGCCTGAATTACCAGCAGAACTATTATTACCTTCAACATCTCAAGAAGCCTCCAGCTGCAGTTATAGTTCGGATTCTGATGATAGCTTAGAGTCGTTAAATAATTATTCTTTGGAACTAGAAGCGGTTGAAATTGAAGAAAGCCACTGTGAATAATTAAGGCATATATCTTTTGTTATTTTCAGACTAACACATTAATATTTTCAAGTCCTTTAAAATTATAAATTTATGAATTAAGAAATAAATGAATTTCTTGGTAGCATATAATTGATTTTTAGTAGTGGGCGTGGTCCGCCCATTTTTTATTACATCCTTTTTTTATCACTAAAAGTCTCTGCACCAAATTTTGTGAAGATAGCTTGTTGGGAACTACTATTTGCCATTTCTTTAGAAAAAGGGGGCGTGGCCCACCCATTTTTTTCAAACCCTTTTTTATCATTAGAAGTCTACACACCAAATTTGGTGAAGCTATCTTGTGGGAAGTATTTTTTGCCGCTAAAATCGCGATTTCGGCCATAGTGCTTTGATACGATAGATTTGTTGGACAAAAGTCACTAACTTCTCTGTTTACAGAAGATATAACAAATTTTTGATATTTCTGATAAAAAAATGGCAAGAATTAAGAATTTAATTATTTTTAATACCCCTACTCCCCCAGAGTAAGGGCTTTGTCACTCTGTTTGTAACACTAATGAGGAGGCGTGGAAGGTATAGAAAAGTACATACATTTTTTATCAACATCACCTCCTGAGTTGGTTTAGCCATGTCTCTCTGTCGACACGATTACAGTCATTATTTTGAAGCTATCAGAATGAAATTAAAAAAATATGTTCACATTAAAATAACTAAGATCAAGTTCGAGAATGAGCTTAATCGGATGAAAACCGCGTGAATTTGGTGTGAAATATTAATACATACTTATTTGAAGTTTGTCAAAATCTGACGAAAATCACGCCCACCTCCCTTACAAAATGACTTTACCAAAACGGTAAAATCTCATGAAATTTCACAAAAATTAATTAAATGACTTAATCTTTGCTGTGAGTATCAAATTTGTAGGTATCGAATGAAAATTTTAAGCGCCTCGCTCCCATACAAAGTAGCCTTAAGCTAACTGTAAAATCTGCTCAAATTTTACAAAAATGAGTGCAATGGCATAAAATTTTGCAAATAAGTTTGAATCTTAATTATGCACTCAATGTTTCGAAATTGGTAAAAAGAAACTTAAAACTAAGCCTTCCTCCCATACAAAGTGACGTCATCATAAAAGTAAAACCCTCATAAATTCCAAAAAAAATATTTGTTAAAACTTGATATTTTAACATATTCTTTGAGTATGTACTCTTTGTAGAGTTCAATTTTAAATATTTGGATAAAAACCACGACCTATAAAAGAGGCGTCATCAAAATAATACAACATTGACAACTTCGAATATACTAAATTACGGGTTTTTGGGTATTTTAACTTCGGTCTAGTATAAGATAATTCCCTATTTGTTTTTATTTAATTTATCAAAAAACCAAGAGATACAAGAGATCTGGTAATTTAGAGAAACCAGAGGTACTGCGTTTAAAAATATTTTAGAAAAGTAGAACTTTTTAAAAATATTTATGTTTTATTAAAATGCTTTAAAAAAAAAGTAAAAAATTTTAAAACATATTTATATTTAAATTTTAAAAGGATTTATTCTAGTCGTTTCTTATAATCTATTATTTGTTATGTTCATGTTATTTTTTTTAAATGTTTTGTAAAATTTTTTGTCGATGTTTGCATAAAATCTTACTGATAAAATTATTGACTGAATAAAGACTGTTTTGAAGTACTTGCTTGGGGGGGGGGGGACGGTTGAAAAATGGGGAATTCGATCACCAGAATTGCGGAATTTGATTGAAACGAGTTTGCAGCCCTGTATATAACCTACACGATTGACATTTAAAGCCATTTTGTTTGAAAATTTTTCGGTAAAATGAAACGTCTTGCCGGTGGTCTTGAAACCGGGACTCTTCCTGCAAGGATGAAAACGGGAATATAGTGACAGATATCCTAAGCTTCTAAATGGCAACGCTGACAACAATCCCACCAATAGAGATTTATCCCGGAAACCCGAATTACGGAGGTTCCACTACTCGACTATGATGTAGTTCTCATAGCTTATAGCTATAGTTTGGCTTAAAAATAACAAAGCCCCGGGAGCTGATGGCTTACCTGCTGAGCTGTTTAAAAACGGAGGGAAGCTCTATTTAAATTAATTCATGAGCTTCTATGCTGAATATGGTCGGAAGAATTTATTCTAAACCCAATACACAAGAAAGACGATAACTCTATTTGTATCAAGTAACTTGGGATAAACCTTCTTAATATCGCATATAAAGTCCTGTCGAGCGTTTTATGTGAAAGATTGAAGCCCATCGTAAACCAACTAGTTGGACCTTATCAGACTGGCTTCAGACCTGGAAAGTTTATCATCAACTAGTTCTTCACGTTGCGACAAATCTTGAAGAAGACCCAAGAAAAAAATCAACTCCGGGACTCTTCCTGCAAGGATGAATGCAGATAAAACAAAATACTTGGTGTCAACAAACAAACAGTCCCAGCGTCTTGGAGCCCACGGTACAGTTAAGAATAGCTCCTTCGAGGTTTTTAAGGACATCGTCTATCTGGTATCCAGAATTAACTCAACCAACGATATTAGCATTGAGATCAAAGGAAGGATAAATCTTGAAAGCACGTGTTAATTTGGGCTCAGTAGACAATTGAGAAGTAGAGCCCTCTCTCGATCATACTCGTCCTGCTTTCTGTATCACAAACCTGCACGCTGAGGAGTACAGAAGAAAAGACTTTAGGAGCCATCGAGAGAAAGATCCTTTGTAAGATCTACGGACCAATCTGCATCAATGGCGAGTATCGAATACGGTGGAATGATGAACTGTACGAGCTGTACGCCGACATCGACAAAGTCAAGCGCAATAAAATCAAACAGCTAAGCTGGATAGGTCATATTCAGCGCATGAAAGACGATGCACCAGTGAAGAATTATTCGATTCGATACCCAACAATTTTAAGATTTACAGTACTAAGGCAAATACAACCATACTTTTTAGTAAACATTTTTCTTCTATCATTTAACTGTTTTATCCTTTCGAAATCGCGAAAAATGGCAAATGAACTCTTGCAGGGTGCGTAAAGCAATCTAAATTCACTCCCGCTCTTTTGAGTTCTCTTTGCTATGAGTTTATTATTTTGAAAAATTCAGAGCGTATGCGGATAATATATTCGCTCTTTTTTGAACTCCTCATTTGCTTTCCTCGTTCGTGGGTTCCCAGTAATTACATGCAAGCATTCAGCACTGATGATGCATGCATACGTTTGATGTTTTGTATGCATTTCAGCATAAATGCAAGCACATTTCCCACTGTCATACAGCAGCATGTGAGCTATGAACCTGCACAATTACTAATACTGTATGCATGAGAAATTAGTAATACTCTATGTATATATTGTCATTAATACTGCAAGCCAAGGTTGCCAGCCAAAATTCGGAAGAATTCCCACGAAAATTACCTTTTTCACAAAGTAACATAAATTAAATACCACCAAAATTCCCATGATACAGGTAAACAAAAAAGTTCCCACAGCAATTAAAAAATTCCAAAACAAATCCCACGATCATTAAAAATTACCACAAAAATACCACGCGTTTTAAAAATACCACCTAAAATCCCATATGCATTTAAAAATCCCACAAAAAATCCCATACGTATTAAAAAAATACCACGACAAATCCCATATGTATAGCAAATTTAAAAAATTTAGAAATACCAGAAATTTTTGCATTTAAATAAGCAGAAATAAATAGGCACGTCAAAGTTAAAAATTTTGCATTTATTGTCTTTGTTTCAAAACTCTAACAAATAAATAACGTACAAATTGTTTCACATAAACTTAATTGCTATACATATCACATGATTTAGTCTTATATTTGAGATCGTGAATTTTATTTGTTTGTTTCCATTTAATAATTTCTAAAACGAAATTATGCTTATAAAAATAAAATAATCAAAAATAAACAAAATAAAATAAAAATATTGTTTTCAAAAATATTTGTGGTTTGTGAGGTGATAAGCAATTCATTTTAACACAATATGACTTTTCAAAAATGTAGGTACTTATTTCTAATATCAAATAATAAAAGTGACTTCAGAATAAAAAATAAACAAAATAAAATATATGTACAGTTTTCAAAGATATTTGTGCTTTGTAAAGAATTAATTTCAACACAATAAGATTTTCAAAATTTGTGCTTTGTGACTTCAGATATAAATATTTTTAATTCATTAAGAACGTTTTAGAATAATATGAGTTTTGTTTTTTGTGTTCGTATATATTAGGGATGGAAAACGTGCGAACACATTTTTAACACTTCTTTTACTAACTATTTACAACTTAAAAACCAAAGAAATAATAGTGGTATTCAATGAACGCCGTATTTGTAATGTTAATAGCGTAAGAGCGATATTTTTACAGAAGCTTATTTTGCGACGTGCGCAGGTTAAGACACAAAATCGTGGAGTAAACAGAGCATATAATGCGTATAATGGCAACTGTGATTTAATTTTGATTTTAAAAGATAATTGCTGTCCAATGCATTCGATAAGTAAACTTACAAATATTGTATATTATTGTTTTGCTAGTACTTATATAATTCACTTTTTTTTTGGAATATTAAAATAATTTTTGTAAGCTTAACGCTTGCGTGCAGAAATGTAGAATTTTCAGAAAAGGTCAGAATTTTAAGGTCAGAATTTTTTCAGAAAATAATGCGCTATTAGTTTTTATGCAATTTTGTGATGTCAAGTTGTTCTTAAAACATATAAGTAATTTAATCGTTTATATTAAGGGTAAGTTCGAAGAAATGCACAGCGTAAGCTTATAGCTTTACTCTAATGTATATACGTCGATCATCGAATACTATGATTAAGATTTTGCTCAATAAAAGTGAAAAAAAAAATTTAAGAAAAAATTTCCAAACTCCCATGCAATTAAAAAATGCCACGCTGAATTCCCACGCCAATTAAAAAAGACCACTCTGAATTAAAAAATACCATGGGAATTCCCAAAAACAATTCCCAAAAACAATTCCCAAGACCAATTAAAAGTTACCACGAATAGGATTTTTCCCACAATACTGGCAACCTTGGTGCAGGGAGAGATAAAGTCGTTTATTAAATAAAAGTTTGTTGACATAGACAATTTTTTTTTTTTTGTATATATTTTGAGCAAACTTCTTTAAGACAGTGCGTTTACTTTCATGAATTCTATACGGATACAAATATGCACTCTTCGTTTCTTTGCTTTTATATTTATACTAGCTGAAACCCGGCGCGTTGCTGCCAGTCTCCCTTGTAAAATGCCCATAAAATGTGATCAGTTAAACAGCATGTCTAAATTGAGGTCGAATACTGAATTCCGAGACTGCGAACTATATCTACAAAGCTATTCGATATAACAAATTTGGGTTGTATGGGAAGTGCCACGCCCTATTTATCACCGCTCATAGAATGTAATCAATTAAACTGCATGTGTACATTGAGGTCGAATACCGAATTCCAAAGCTGTGAGACAAATAACTCCACAACTATTCGATAGCACAAATTTGAGTTGTATGGGAGGTGCCACTCCCCTTTTCCCTACGCCCATAAAATTTTACTAATGCAACTGCACGTGTAAATTGAGGTCGAATACTGAATTCCGAGGCTGAGTTACCTATAACTCCAAAGCTATTCAATATCGCAAATTTGGGTTAAATTGGTCGTGTCACGCACCCCCGACAAACTCTAAAAAATTTCATCAGTAAATCTGCGAGCGTAAATTTTGGTCGAATACAGAATTCCGACGCTGTACGACCTTGAACTCCAAAGCTATTTGATATCACAAATTTTCGTTGTATGGGAGGTGCCACTCCCCCTTGATCAACGCTCATAAAATGTTATCAATGAAACTCCATGCAATCCATGAATTTATCAACGAGATTAAACTGGGACCTTGTAGAAAACAGATACCCCACCTCCAAAATCACCACGTAGTAATCATGTATCTTGCCGTTTGTGCCGTTAGGAGTCAAGTAAACAACGAAAAATAGCTTATTTCGGTTTTGTTCGCCGAAACCCTGTACTTGTTGAACATTCCACCGCTTTGAAGAAATGCAATGCTTGCATTCCTATAGACGCAGGAGCCGCCAAAGCAGTACCGAGAAACTCAATATAATATTTTTTAATATTTTATTCTGAGTGCCTGTCGGTCAAAAACAAATAATAAAAATTACAAAAAAAAATTCACTAAACTTAGCTTTTTTCTCTACTTTATCTGCCTAAATTTAGGGTAATCCAATAAATCCATGTATCCAAATCCATGTATAAAGGTAATATTATCTCTTCCAACCCTCAAGAAATATGTAACCTCTTTGCGGATCATTTTAATGATGTATTTTGTCCACCAACTACTCAGTCGGATGTTTTTCCCCCACTCCGAATTCACAACATATGGTTGAAAACTTTAGCTTGTCAATAGAAGACATATCGAATGCAATAAAGGGTTTAGATGCAACCAAGGGACCTGGACCAGACCTAATTCCCCCAAAGTTATTGGTGCGATGCTTAGACCAACTACTTGTGCCCTTATATATTATATTTAACAAATCACTGTCTCTTGGAGTGTTTCCCTCTTTTTGGAAAACTTCCCACCTAATACCAATATACAAAAACGGTCAAAAAAGTTCAGTTGAAAACTATAGAGGCATAGCAATTTTGTCGGCCGTCCCAAAGCTATTTGAAAAAATTATTTGCGAAAAGCTAACGTACCTTATCAACCACAGACTAAACGAGCAGCAGCACGGGTTTCGAAAAGGAAGGTCCACAACCACTAACCTCATGATAATGACCACTAACCTCATGATCTGACGTTTTATGCAAGATGGAGAAAGGATACCTAATAGACGCTATTTACACTGATTTCAGTAAAGCTTTTGATCGTGTTGATCACGGCATCTTAATACATAAATTAGAAAAATTTGGCTTCTCTGGATCTTTACTTAGTTGGCTATCAACTTATCTCCATGGTAGATCCCAATATGTTAAATTTCAAGGAATTGTTTCGAAGCAAATTGAAGTCTCCTCTGGAGTACCGCAAGGTAGTCACCTTGGTCCTCTTCTCTTCAATATCTTCATATCCGACTTGTCCATGGTGTTGAAGGATATTCCACATCTTATGTATGCGGACGACTTAAAATTGTACCACGTAATTGATTCGCAGGAAGATGTAACTTTCTTACAGTTAAAACTCTCATCTCTGGAGACCTGGTGTACCCAAAATAAACTCTACCTCAATGTAAAAAAGTGTAGCGTGATAAGTTTTTCCCGTAGAAACCAAGTTGTAAACCACAAATACCGCCTTAATAATATTGAACTTAACAGGGTCAATTATATAGTTGATCTTGGAGTGGTCTTGGACAACAAACTGCGCTTTAATTTACACTATGATAAGATTGTATCCAGGGCCAGTAAACTGCTCGGTTTTATTAAAAGACGAGCATACTAATTCAAGAATGTATGGGTCACTACATCCCTGTACTGTGCAATAGTGCGCCCAATACTCGAATATGGCTGCATAATTTGGAATCCAGTTTTTGGATCCCATTGTGATAGAATCAAATCCATTCAAAAACAGTTCTTACTATTCGCTTTGAAAGAAACTTATAACCCCCGCGATTATGGAAGCCTTCCACCATATGAACACAGACTCACCCTATTAAATTTGACACCGCTATCAACAAGAAGAACGGTACTGGATACATGCTTTACTTTCGATGTTCTGAGCGGTGTAACTAACTGCGAATATATCTCTAACAAGATTACCCTCAATGACCCTTTAAGACGTACAAGGCATACTCGGCTGTTAACTGAATATCGGCATCATACTGCATATGCCAGTAATTAACCCATCAACCGTTGCTGTAGAAAATTTAATAATATATCCGACCACTACTCACCTTCCATGTCCAAATTCTTATTCAAGCGTTCTCTATACAAGTCTCTTTCTCTGCCTAATCAGCCCAACCTCTGAATTCTCTTTTTTTTTTCTCCTCTTTCCTTTCCTTTTTGGCGTGTTCGTGAAATAATGTCAATTAGGTGGGCGGACTACGCCCACTTCGAATTGCACATCTTTGAACACCAAAACAAGGAAGGGGGAGAAAAGGAAAAAAAAATATATAAAAAATAAAAAAATAAAATATAAATACCTGTTAGAATAAGTAAATACATTTGTAAAAACCTGTTAGAATAAGTAAATTGCCTTGGTTGGCCAATAAATAAATAAAATAAAATAAAAACTTCCTACTGTGTTTTCTAAATAAAATACAAAAAAATCAATGTATTGATGCAAATTTTTATTTGGAATGATAGTTCGGTTCCTGCAACTCACTGTTTAAAAATTATTTCGTTCAAATGTTGCCTACGACTAGCTCTTAAATGGTCCATTCTGTGGGTCCAATTTTCGACAACTCTTTCGAGCATATCGGCTGGTATTCCTTGAATAACACGAGCTAAGTTAGTTTCCAAAGCGTCAATAGTTTCGGGTTTGTCGACATAAGCAAGTGATTTAACATATCCCCAAAGAAAGTAATGCAATGGCGTCAAATCACATGATCTTGGTGGCAAATTTACAGGACCATTTCTTGAGATGATATTTTCATCGAACGTTTCCCTCAATAAAGCGATTGTTTCTCCCGCTGTATGGCATGTTTGCGTCATCCTGTTGAAACCAGAGGTCGGCCACCAAACAGTACATTTATCGGGATACATTGGAAGCTCTTGGATTGCTTCTGATTGTTCATCGGCCCAATACGTCAATATTGCTTGTTAACGCAGCCTTTCAACCAGAATTGAGCTTCGTCGCTAAACAGTTTTTAGATAAAATAATGGATCAACTTTAAGTTGTTGTAAGGCCCATAAACCGAAATTAAAGCGTACACCAAGATCAGCCGGCTTCAATTATTGTACGAGCTGTATTTTATAGGCCTTCACACCAAGATCACGCCTCAAGATACGCCACAATGATCCATAAGAGATGCCCAAAGCCTGAGATCAGCGACGAATCGATTGTTCACGGTTTTCACGAACACTCTCTGCTACTGCAGCAATATTCTCAAAATTACGAGCTATATGCACTCTGGTTGAATGATTAATGTCCAATAGTGTAAAATTATTTCGAAATTCAGTGATGGTGTTACGAATAGTGCGCTAAGTTGGACGCTCATCAGTCATTGAGGTCCAATACTGCATTAAAAAACTGTGCGACCTATAACCCCAAAGCTATTGGATATCTTTAATTTGGGTTAAATAGGAGGTTTCATGTCCCTTGTCTTACGACCATAAAATGTAATTGATGAAACTGCATGTATAAATTCATGTCGAAAACTGAATTCTGACGCTGTGCGACCTATAACTTCAATGATATTTGATATCGCAAATTTACGTTAAATGGGAGGTGCTAGGCCCCTCTTACCAATGAACATAAAATTTAATCAATGAAACTGCATGTGTACATTGAGGTCGAATACTGAATTCCGGCGTTGTGCGACCTATAACTCCAAAGCTATTTGATAGTACAAAGTTGGGTTGTATGGAAAGTGCCACTCCCCTTTGCCCTACGCCCATAAAATGTAAGTAATGAAAGTGCATGTATAAATTTAGGTCGAATACCGAATTCTTACGCTGTCAACCTATAACTTCAAAGCAATTCGATATCGCAAATTTGGGTTGTAAGGGAGGTGCCCCTCTCTCTTGTCCAACTCCCATAAAATTTCATCACTGAAACGCTACGTCTAAATTGTGGTCGAATACCGAATTTCTAAGCTGTTCGACCCATAACTCTAAAGCTATTCGATAGCAAAAAATTTTTATATATTTGTGGGAGGTAAAAGGGTGTGGCATTTCCTCTTAAACCATCCCGTACTCAAAGCAAAGCCACTTACAAAATTTGAGCTCAATCGGACCAATAGTTTCGAAGTATTTCGATATTTTCTTAAAAGTAGGCGTAGATAAAGTGTGACCACGACCGTTTTTATTAAACTTAATGATAGTTATCATACGAACTTATTTACCAAATTTTAATTTAATACGACCAAAACCGTCTTAAATACAGCACTTTTATTGATTTGTGGGCGATAAAAGGGGGTGTGGCATTATTTTTTTTCCTAAACCTTTGCGTAGCAGTTATGAACAAACCCGTAGAAGGAAGTATCTAATTTCGTCCAGTCGTTTTCAAGTTTTGAGCATCCGAACACATCACGATTCCTTTTTATATATACAGATATTGATTTGTGGGCGGTAAAAGTGGAC
This sequence comes from Dichetophora obliterata, assembly GCA_963920525.1. Lineage (NCBI taxonomy): Eukaryota > Metazoa > Arthropoda > Insecta > Diptera > Sciomyzidae > Dichetophora > Dichetophora obliterata. The sequence goes on from OY986438.1 coordinate 79,874,405, forward strand.
GTGAAAACATTTATGTATCGTGACTGCCTCTTGAAGCACCTTCACAGCAAGTTTCACTATAAAAATGTGTAGAACTCCGGAATTGCCATGATTTCGAAAAAGTGGGCCACGCCCATTTTTTGTACAGTTACTGATAGTAACCATCTGAACAAAATTACTAAATCTTAGTTTTTTACGATCGAAACCGTCTGATATATATCCTTTATTTGGTTTGTGGTCGATAGCGCAAATTTGGCTTGTATGGGAGGTACCACGCCCCCTCGTCCAATCGTCACCAAACCTCACAGGAACAGTCACTCTCCTCGGCAGACGTTGTTCTGCCACAGACCGCCTTACTGCCATATACGAAAATGTCAAAAAATGCCAAATATATTCACCATTTTCAGTATAGCTGCCGAAAGTAACTATATGAACTAAAAACCAAATTTTAGTCTAATACGATCAAAACCGTGCGAAATATAACATTTTTGTTGTTTTGCAAGCGGTAAAAAGGGGTGCTGCAAAATATTTCCCTTGAGCCATCTCGTAATCGAAACAAATCGACTGCCCAAATTTCAGCTCAATTTAGGTTAAGCCTGGCGCACTTTACTTCACTCGATGCTAACTCCCCGAAAAGTCAGTTTAACTAAAGTGGGACAGGACTATTTTTAGTGCACTTGCCGAGAGTAACCATATGAACTGAATTACAAAATTTTTGTCTAATACGACCCAAACCGTTGAAATAAAACGTTTTCATTGGCTTGTGGGCGGTAAAAGGGGGGCGTGGAAACCAATTTTTAGTACAGTTGCTGACAGTAACCGTACAAACTAAGCCAACATTTTATATCAATCGACCCAGTGGTCAATTTTAATGATTTTTCAAAAAGTGGGTGTGGCTTTATAGCGATGACGCCCTTTTTTAGTACAGTTTCCGAAAGTAACCATACAAACTTTGGTATCACATGTTAGTCTCATACGGCCAAAACTGCTTGCAATATAGAATTTTCACTGATTTGTGGGCGCAAAAAGGGGGGCGTGGAAACCAATTTTTCGTACAGTTACTGTCAGTAACTACACAAACCAAAGTACGAAATTTAAGTCTTATACGACCAAAACCGTCTGAAATAAACCATTTTCATTTATTTGTGGGCGATAAAAGGGGGCGTGGATATCCATTTTTAGTACAGTTGTTGACAGTAACCGTACATACTAAATTACAAAATTTTAACATTATACGACCCAAACCGACTGAAGTATAACATTTTTATTGATTTGGGGCCTTTAAAAGGGGGTTTGGCAAATTTTCCTTAACCATCTCGTCCCTGAAATAAATCGACTGCCAAAATTTCAGGTCAATCGGTTCAGTAGTTTTGGAGTCTATAGACATCACACAGCCAGACACACATCGTTTTGCTTTTTATGTATATAGATATTGATTTGTGGGTGGTAAAAGTGGGCGTGAAAGCATTTATATAGTGACCGCCTCTTGGAGCACCTACACAGCAAGTTTCACTGTAAAAATGTGTAGAACTCCGGAATTGCCATGATTTCGAAAAAGTGGGCGTATTTATACTACGACCACGCCCATTTTTTATACAGTTACCGATAGTAGCCATTTGAACAAAATTACCAAATCTTAGTTTTTACGATTGAAACCGTCTGATATATATCCTTTTTTTGGTTTGTGATCGACAGCGCAAATTTGGCTTGTATGGGAGGTACCACGCCCCCTCGTCCAATAGTTACCAAACCTCACGGGAACACTCTCAAGATGTGGCTTCAGTTTCCCTGAAAATTTCATAAAGATCGGTTCAGCGGTTTTGGAGTCTATACGTGATATAGCCACATACACACATACCCACATACATACATCCATTTTTATATATATAGATTATGAAGAAATTAATGTCGGTCAAATGTTTTAAAAATACCTAAGAAGATGTTGAATATTTTTTTTACATTGTTGTAACGGTTTTTAAATGCTTGACTTTAAAACTATAATATTATTTTATATGGTTCAATTAAATAATTATAGTCATTTCTGTTATATTTGACTGACGATGAATTTACTGTTTTATTTTATTTTCCCACTCGAAGTTTGCAATATGGATACCGAAAAAAGTTGAAGAGCCGAAGGGTTGGTTGCGATATGTAAACCTTTGATTTTATTATTTAAATTATTTAAAGTTTAATTCATTATGAAAAAAATTATTTACCAAAACGTAATAAATATCTCTTAACAAAAAAATTATTTCGTATTAGCTTTAAACGATAAATGTGTTTTATCAAACTATTGACAAATGGAAATCGTAATTTATTTTAAAAAAATCTTCAAAACACAAAAAAAAATATTAAGAAAACAAAAAATCCGCATTCTCAGAGGACAGCCATTTTTTGTCAAGAAAAGTAAGGCACAATTTTGCTTCAGATATTGTTCGATAAATAAACACTGATATTATTTAAGAACGTTAAATTGTTGCTTATATCCCAGTTTCAAGGCTTATTTTCGTTACTAAAGTGTATTGGCTAAAGTGCAGTTAACGCCTTTTCAATATTTCGAAATATTGTTCACGTCGCTCCTGCCTTCTGCCGGTGCACACGCTACAAAACTCTAGGTTTTATAGACATGTTTTATAAAAACTAGTGGACTGTGTGACCTAAAATGTGATCTGAAGGTTGGATTCCCAAATTTTTTCTCTTCTTTTTTTTTCAAAACTATTCTTTAACTTTTTTATTTGGTTTGCTGTAATGTTCGATGACTGTATTCGGTCATGTGGCTAGAGCTAATGAACGGCGGCCATACGGCAAGTTCCATTACTCCTTAAAGTTCGCCTCCTGAGCTTCCATTTCCTAAAGTTGCCCATGTAAATGAAGGTCGCCGACAGCTTCTGACTATTTAACTATGTATATATTTCTGTGAAATAGATAAAAGATTGTTTCAGAGCCGTTAATAATACGATAGCCTGTCCGCTCAGAACCCTAATCTCCGGCGCCCAACGTAAGCAACCGGCCACAACCTAAGAGTCTCATACTCTACCAAGAATTCAGCCGGGCTATACTACGAAAGACAATTTGATGAATGTGTGGCGGAACCTTCAATGACGCCATCCCTCACTCTGCAGCTCTTCAACCTACCCAGCGACACTCTGTCGCTATGTAATTAAAACCACATATAGTTGCCCACACTATAACTAACTTTGCTTGGCTTATCACACAAGTGGTAAGCCAAGTAAAATATTCGTCATACATTAAGCTGCCGCTGAACTCATATTTCAGCAGGCATTCGCGCTGTTTATTTTAGCTCAAACGTGTTGACTTTCTCGCCCTCTGACGCTTTTTCATAAACGACAAATCGTCAAGCATAGCGATCATCTTTATGTCGCTGAGTAACGGCTCACTGTGGCGGTCATATTACCGTTCTAACTTTGTTATACGCTTAGCGATCGTTGCCTGCCTGTTGGACTAGCTACCCAACACGCAGGCCAGCATGTAGCTGGTATGTGCAGCGTCGGCATTTTCTTATCACACTGTCCGTCGCGTCATTAGCGCTGATGACGAGTCGGACGTTTATAAATGCCAGCGTCATTGACCGCCGTTTGCCGTTTTATAAACAATGAATAAAATTATATTAGTAGTGGCGGCTATGTGCATGTTTGCGACGCTATACTTAGCGCTGCAGCGATTATTTAATTTACTATGGTGGCATGGGCACTGGTCCATGCTACCTTAAGTAGTTGAGTTCCTCGTACGCACGTGACCAGTACTGCAGCATAATTGCTGCATAAAAATACTTACTACACGCTCAGAAATCTTGGAATTAATTTTAATCCAATCGTTGGAATCATGCATTTTTTAATACTTTTTCTATTAGAATTAAAACTCTTCAAAATATCAGACATTTTTTAATAAAACCTGGAATACTTTTTAATACAGTTTGGATTAGTCTTTAAAAACAGCGTTCGGCTTGGTTCGGCTCTTATGCATGTTTATCATTTATTTATACATGTGGCTTCATAGAGCAGTTGGTAGAGCCAAGAACTTATAACCTAAACGTACTGGGTTCGAATCCCACATGTTTCGTTAATTTTTTTTTTGTCAAAAAATTTTAATACAAGCATGTATTAAAATTAAGTCCCATGAGAGAATAAAAATCAATTGTAATATATGTAGTGTATTAGATTGTAATACAATTCTGGTGTGGTCATATATACAATACAGTTTGTATTAGAATTTAATCCAAGATTTCTGAACGTGTATATATAACTTAACCTGTGTAAATATAGAATTTATTTAAAAGTTTAAAAGTGTTTGTTTTTTGTTTTAAATGTAAAAATAAGAATTTACTTCCCACAAATGCAATGAATGATCAATACGGTGACCTTTTGCAAGTTTATTCGTTGAGATTCGGGGAGATTCTGCTGTTGATTTTCACTTTACTATAGAACGTTTTAACAACCGATTAAAATCAAAACTATTGATGAATAAACAGTTTTTGCAAGTTTTGTAAGCTTACTGTTTTATATCCTTCGCGTGTAAAACACCAAGGGATTTTCCATTTAAATTTTCTAGCTCATACATGTTTTTACCGAGAGCTTTTACTACTCGACATTTAGCAAATTTTCTACAAAACTTAGCATTAAATTATTTTTGAAGTCGCTAAGAGCAAAATTCCGCTTATAAACTTCCTGGCCTGGTATGAATCTGACTTCTCTAACATGTTTATTATATTGCTTCGCACTTTCTTCGAAGGCTTTATGTAGGTTTTTCTTAATGGCTTCTCTAAAAAGCTCTATTTTATCTTTTTTTTAATTATGCTTATCTCACGCCCCCAACCTTCTTGGCAGTTCGTTGTCAGTACTGCAGGTAAACATGTTTTGACCAAATAGAGCAAAGTACGGGGTCACTCCTGTGGCTGCGTGAATCGAGGACATCAGCGACCATTCGATCTCGTTCAAATATAGGTCCCATTCTCTGTGGTTTTCCTTTAGGTACGCACGTATAGCCGTCAACACGGATTGGTTCACCCTTTCAGAAGCGTAAGCCTGAGGTGAATAGAACGACGTCTTCATATGCTTAAGGGAAGGTTCTCCTGGATTTTTTTGAAAAAATCCATATTTTTTTTACATAAAATGAAAGTTACATATATGTAGAATGTTTGTGACAAGGGATATTTCAATACGACGCGTATTTCTCGAGCTAGAGCGTGTCAAACGTACCCATGTCACGCGCGCGTACCAACTTTCTAAAAACTTTAAACGCGTTTTTCTCGGAACCATGTTTTCTAATCTAACGGACAGCACAGGGCTTGTTCTATTGATCCGATTTCCTTCATTCAAAGAATGTTTGAAAGTATATACTTTTTTGTACGCCTTGAACCTAACATTGGCATAAAAAATTGTTTATTTATAATTTTTAAACGAGATCTAAGTAAAAAAAAAAGCAAAAAATTTCAATATTTTTTTTAAAGTCCATAAAATTGGTTTTTTTTACCAAACTTAATTGAAGTTAGGTTCCAGGCATATGAAATGTTATCAATTTTAATAAATTTTATACATTTCTCATTTCAGATCACTTCCTGAGGCCCCACACTGTCCGCGGGAGGTCGATGTTTTGCGCGCAGAGGTCGACGAGATCCGCCATTTTCAAGCCGCCATTTTGAATTTTTCAAATATCTTTTTTTTTTTTACTCGTCAATAAACCACGAATCAAAGTTCAAAAGCATAAGTTCGTATGTCTTTTCATTTTCCCACAAACCATTCTCAAATTTTGCTTGTTTTTCGGCCAAATCCAAAAAAATCCAGGAGAACCCTCCCTTAATTTTAAAAGATGAAAGCATGCTCTGGAACTCTTTGGATAGAAACTGTCGGCCATTATCCGAGTGAATCAACTCTGCTACCCCAAATTTATTAAAAATTTCATTTACCAGAAACGTCTCAACGTATCTTGCTGTAGCCTCCTTCATGGCTTTTAAAAAAATAAATTTGGATAAATGGTCTAGCACAATGAATATGTAGGCATTTCCTCCTCTAGAGCGTGGGTATTTCCCCAGGAAATCCGCGTACATCTTTTGAAATGGTCTTGCTGTTACAACTTCATTCTTCATGATGGGTCTCAATTCATAGTTGGCTGGCTACGTTTCCTTGCAGGTTACACAGCTACGGATGTATTTTCGGACCTGAACAACCATTCCCGGCCTGTAATATTTTTGCCTTAGTCAGTGCAATGTTTTCGCCACTCCGCCATGTGATGCAGTTTCTGGTTCGTGGGCTTTTTCAATCAACGTTATCGTCAGAGCTTCAGGTATCCAAAGTTTCCATTGCGATTCACTGAACTCGTCTTGAGAATAGTTCGCTTTCATAAAAATGAATCCGTCCTTGACTTTGAGATCTGGAATTTTTTTTCTGATTTTCCTCTATCGCCTGGATTCTTTGAATATACTCAGGTGAATCAAATTCAGTCCTCTCGAAATCTAGTAGTTCTGCTTCGTCGACTTGTTCTTCCTCAAAAGAACTTGACAACGTATCCGCCAATATATTTTCAGAACATTTTCGGTGTTCAATCTCAAAATTGAATGCCTATAATTGCAGCGACCATCTGGCCAGGTGCCCACTCAAATCTTTTAGGCTCATGAGCCACTTTAGACTGGTGTGATCCGTAATAAACGTGAATCGCATCAACTTTACATACGGCCTGAACCTCTTCACCGCCATTACCGCCGCAAGACACTCCTTTTCGGTAACGCTGTAGTTTATTTGAGCCCCATTCAGTTTTTGAGAATAAAACGCAATAGGCCTGTCGTTCTTGTCATCGTCGATTTGAAATAATACGGCATCAATGCCGGTGTTTGATGAGTCACACTGAATGAAAAACCGCCTTATAAAATCCGCATGGAATGACGTTAACGCTTCCGGTGTCACAGAAAATTGTGTCCCTTTTTTCAGCGTATCAGTGATGGTTGCTACCATTGCCCCGAAATTTTTAATGAAGCGGCGGTACCAGCCTGCGGTACCAAGAAAGCTCCTTACCTGCCGTGGTGTCTTCGGAATAGGGATTTTCAAGATCGCCGATACCTTGCTCGGGTCTGTCTTTAAAACGCCGCCACCGATTATAAAGACTAGATATCGAAGCTTCTTAAAGCAGAACTTCGACTTCTGCATGCCTATCGTCAAATTTGCTTTGGTAAGGCATTGTGCAACATCTCTCAACACTTTAATATGCGTCTCGAAATCCCCCGCTATTATTAGGAGGTCGTCCAAGTAAACGAAAACGTTTCCCTTCAGCCTTTGCGGCACCACCTTGTCCATCAGTCTGCATAATCGCTGAGCAGCATTACACAACCCAAAGGGTATAACAGAGAACTGGTATAGGGGACGGCCTGGAATCGTAAACGTCGTGCACCCTTTACTTTCCTGGTCCAGCTCAATCTGCCAGAATGCAAACTTCAGATCCACGCTGCTGATGTACATGGTGTCGTCCATGCTGCTCAAGATCCCCTCAATATTTAGGAGTGGAGACAGAATCTATTTTTTGTGGTTTACGTACTAAAGTAGTGCGGTTGCTCCAAGGGCTTTCGCTGACTTCAATAACACCGAGCTGCAGCATTTTTTCCACCTCAGCGTATAGTAATTCTTGCGCTGCCGGAAATACAGGGTAGTGTCGGTCTTTTACAGATTCTGCTCCCTCTACTAGTTGTATGGCGTGTTTTTCTAAGGTCGTTTTTCTCAGGCCATCCTTTTCAAATGTTATAAACAAGTTATTAACGTCGTTCAAATCACGGCGTTGCTCTGGTGTCAATTCATGCTCCTCCGGACCATTTCCCATCTCTGGTACTTCCGGGTTTTTAAAATATTTGCCAATGTTGACTTCCTCTACACCGATCACATATGGTGCTAAATTGAACTTGTGCCAGAAGTCAATTCCGAGGTATAGTGTCCGCTCTAAGGTAGGGCAGAAGTAAAAAAGCACATCATCAGAAGAACTTTTCCATATATGACATGAGCGCGTCCACTGGTCGTTTTTACCCTCGAGATAAATCACATAGGTTCTAAACCTAACCGCTGAATGGTTTCGCGACAGCCTTTTCCGAAAATGCTAATTGAAGCTCCCGTATCCAGAAGTCCTCGTAGCTTTTTATTTCCAATTTCGACTTCGGCGTAAGCTCGGGGATCATTTCCTTCTGCCAGGTTAACTGACTCTGACACTAACAGCCTCTGTAGCTTTCTTTTTTGAAACGCTCACGTGCCTTTGCACCTTCCTGGAAATATGCCGCATTTCACTGACCTGTTTTTCACCAAATATGCGTTCTCATACCTCGTAGTAATTTTTTATTCTGTCTTCTAATGGCAAAGAATTTGATAACTTACCGGTACTATTAATTGTATTATTGTTTTTTCTTAATATATTTATCTTATCAATATTCGTGTGTTCATTTTTGAGGCTGTTCTCTTCATTTATTGTTGTTGCTGTTCCTTCAGAGAACCGAGCATTATCTGAGGACGCAATTCGCGCACTCGCACCATGTCCCTATTTCCGCTTCCCGCACTACAATGAGGGCATTTGGGAGTAATGTACCCTTCTAGGCCGCATTTGACCCTCACATTCCATGTACGTATGGCCCGTCTCATTGCAATTCCAGCAAATCAGAGCTCGTTTCTGTAGCGGATATTGAGCTCTTCGGTCTTCCGTAATTGCATCAACATTTTCGACGCTGCCATCGTAGTTTTCTTCATCATTACACGAGACTTCGTTTACATGCTGGTTTCTCAATGGGTATATCACAGGCTGTTGCTGTTGCTGGGGTGTCGTACGATTGTCATGGAAAGTTCGCCTCTACCTCCAAGCATTCATCTCGCAGATGTTCGAAACTGCATATCGTCATCGGGTACACCACACGAGCCAGGTTTTCTTGTAAATTGCGCTTCATGATTTTTATCATATCAGTTTCTGGTATCGGCACTCTAAGGCGAGATCGCAGCTTGCTCATTGCATGGAAGAAGTTGTCGATTGTCTCTCCTGACTGTTGTCTGCGTTTCACTAAGTCACGCATACTTTCAAAATCACTCTTGCTTGATTTCTACTGACTTTGAAGAGCCTTGCGCAGTGCCGCCCAATTCGGAACGTGGTTGGTTTTCAAGAACAGCCAGTACCACTCTCGAGCTTGTCCTCCCACAAGTAAATGAAAATCCCTCAAAACTTCCACCCAGGGTACGCCATAATGAACCTGCAGGAACTATTCTCGGAATATAAAATCCTCTACCGTAATTTCATCACGCTTACCGGTAAATGTTATATCCCACTTTTCGATCCTAATGGAGCTTCTTCCTGGTCTCAGGTGCTCTACATTATCATTATGTGGTGGTGAAGGGTAATCAGGCCTCTCATAGACGGGTCGGTGGCAATTTGGGTGATACTCAGGAACTATCGCGTTGGTTACATATACTCCATTGCTGCCTTTGTTTATGGTTTTCGGCCATGGGAATATAGCGATCACCGTACTCGCGAGCGAAGATTTTAGCCGCCGTATATCTCCTTGCCCTCGAACTGTTATTCGGCTATTCGGCGCGTACGAGCCCCGTTTCTCGCGTTCAAATTGCTGGCCTTTTGGCGTCTACCTGTTCGTGTTTATATTCATCTCTTTAAAACCATAAATTTCGTTATTAGCGTGTCTTGCAGGCTGGTTACTCTTAGCTAACTCACACCCACCAGCTGCTCCTTGTTCATGATATAGTTCTTCCCTGGACACAGGCCTCACCACATCGTTGATCATTTTCATGAATTCGACCAAATTATCCCTCATCATATCCCTCATCGCCTCCGAGATATCCTTTTTGAGCGATACCATATAGCTCTCCATGGCTTGCGCTACCGAAGTGTTTACCATGGGCCTAACCTCGCTTGGCCACTCTGATTCTGTGACGATGCAACTAGGCTCGGTCCTAAATCTATGCGTATCGGGTCCTCTTGCTTCCTTATGGGAAAGGAGAAATCCGGTGGAAATGTTGAAGCCATAGACTGTGCTGGTGTTGACTGCCCACCCTTTGGCACTGCCCCTGATTTGCCTTAGTGATGGTGGAAGCTGCACCTGGAACAGTCTGTACCTCTGCGGCATCTAGGAAAGGGTTGTTAATCGTTTCGGACATGTCTACGAAGAACGTATCACCCGACCTGCGTTGGGTACGTGTGGTCATGTTTGCAATACCGTTCGAAATGCTTTGCGTGGTAGATTCAAAAGACCTATTCAAATCGAATCTTAATTTCTTTTTCGCTGCTTTTAAAAGAAGTTATTTCACCCCGCTCATTATTTTCTTCGTGGCTAACACCTATTTCATTAAGGTGTAATAAATCCTGAAAACCTTATCAAAAATTGAAATTTATTTAGAAAATACAAAGGGTGTAACTGAATTAGATTTTAAAATAACTAAAAACTTCGCATAAAAACAGGCAGTGGTTCTATTCCTACTCGCCTATACATTCATAATAAAAAATAAATAACTTTCATACTCCATATATTCTCCACACATGTTTGTATGCCCAAACTTATGAAAAATCCCCACCTCTTTAGCACAGACGGATTGGAGTATACACAATTAAGCCAGTGCATTGTAGTTATTTTATTTAAAACATAACATTTTACTTAACACATGAAGCAACGCGAACTTGAAACATTTTCTCGGACTTCAAATCTAAGACTCAAGACTGCACTATACTTTGGAATTTCACAGCTTGATGCAGCTTGAATTCGCCCCTCTAAAAATTTTTCTCGATTCAATGCAATTGAAATTTGAAACGAACAACTAACAAGCCATCGAATTAACTTTTAGGCAAAACACTTTCAACAGCAAAAATAAAATAACCAACTCTGTAAAGATTTAATAAACCTATGAAAATAGGACACCATATTCTCATATAACCTGCATGGTATTTAATCAATCAATTACTATTTAATTTGGGCGCCATATTTTTACGTCCCCATTTTATCGTACCGACTAGATCATTATGATCAGGTTCGACCACTTGAACTTCCGATCGAGGGAGTAGCAATAAAAAAACCGTCGAATTAATCGTCGAAATACAATATTCCGAAACAAAAAAATAAAGACTATGATAACATAGAAAAAAAATCCCCACAGAATCCCTACAAATTTCTCACAAATAATCGATGACATTCATAAATACATATATAGTCCTGAGGATTTGATGAATTATCCTCGAATGCAACGACCCCCCCGTGCCATGGTTGTCCAGTTGCAAATGATCGAACAACCCCTATTTTGAATTTTCACTCCTCCATACACCCAGAATCACATGCTCCCTCTCCATATCTTTCATTCAGTTACACCCCATAGGTTTCCGCCTAGCCTACATATAGCATGCTGCGGCTAAGAATTATTAATCGTAAACAATATACTTATATATGTAGCCACTATCTTTGACCTCACTGTCTATCTAGTTTAGGTTTAATCAGGCAGAATTGTCCCACTTAGAGAAAACTTCTAAAAAAAAAATTTATCAAAAATATGCGTGCTTTATTCTCCTTTGGCCTTTAATTAAACTAAACAAAAAAAAAATTAAACCCTTCTTAAAAAAGGGTAAAAATGAAATAATTTTTCAAAAACCAACAAAAGGGTAATTTGCATTGGAATACATTTATTAATTCGAACTTAAATTAAAATTAATTTAAGTCTGTTAATTGAATCTACATACATGACCCCTATAACTATATTTGGGTATGATAATATATTACATTTATAATAACAATTAAAAGTAAAAAACACTTGCCCTTGCTTGGGCCAAATCGCTTTATCCCTCGCGTGAAAATTTAACGCCTTAGTTGTGATTGTGTGAAATTTCCTACCTCGATAGAGCTCTATAGGGGATTTTGCTTCATGCACAAAATTATTAAATTTCTGCTAAGAGCGATATGGTCCTTACAGTTAAGTAAATAAACGTAGTTGGATCTATCGGATAGACTAATTAGTATAATTTAACCTAAATTTGTTTGTTTCTTTCTTCTTATCATGTAAATTAGTTATGTAAATTTTGGTGACGATAAGTATGTCTTTATCCTTTTTCAGGTTTTTCACAATAGGTAAGTAGTTAAGATATTATGTTAATTTCGTGTATATGTATGTATGCTTTTTTCTCCTTTTTAATAATTTTTCTTTTTTTTTCTTGTCTTTTGGACGGTAAATATCTTTTCTATCTTTTTAAATTAATTTTCTTTATTTTCTACCACCTTTTAGATTTCTTTACACAACAGGTAAGTATACGTAAGTTTGTCTTAATCTTTTAGCATTATGCTTTGAAATATTATATATTGCAGGTATAATTTCTTTCCTTTTCTAGGTTTTACGACTGGTAAGTATAAATAGTTAGGAATAAGCATTCTTATTTTTTCTCCCTTTGAAACTTTCAGGGCAAAATTTATAGGCTCCCCTTTCTTTTTTCTTTTTTGTTTTTTTTGCAAATTTATGAGCGTATTTTGGACAATTGCTTAGACTTATACAAAAAAAACCTGTTTCGGCTCTCCATGACTATGTATAATAAAGCGATGACGGTGACAAACGGAACATGCTAACTCCGCACAGAGATCACGATGACGAGGTTTTTCAATTTGGTGCAATCGAAATTCGGTCCAAATGGAACAATACAGATGTGACAAGATGTTTCGATAAACCCACTTCACCAAAGTAACGTCAGTCAAATTGCGCAGCAGCCTAAGGATTCTGCACCCTTGAGAAGCCCATATGAAGTGGCGATTGTGAGTATCTAAAATAACCATACATCTATTGAAATTTTCAGATTTCTTATTTAGGGCAGCTTTCACAATGTCCGGTTAAGCACTAATCAGAACTTTAACCAGCAGTTAGCAAAAAAGCTCTTTCTCAATGTTCGGTTAAGACTTAACTGTCAGTTAAGTTCTGATTTAGTTAACGACAAGTTGTGGTTTCGGTTAGCTGCTAATCGAAGGAACAGCTGACAAGATTACAAAATAACAAAAAAACCGACGGTTGCTTAACCAGCACTTGATGAAATCAAAATAATTTTTTTAGCTATCATATGGTTAGCTAACTACTGGTTAAGAGCTTGACTAACCCGATATTGAGAAAGCGGCCCTTAAACATTTTTTTTTAGTTTTCACCTTAATTTAAAGCTTTTCTGTGTTAGTTTCAATATTTGTACTACTTTTCTATTTTTTCAATTCTCTCGGATTATAGATTGCACCAATATGCTGTCCTCTGGTCGACTTACACTGAACTGAATAACTTTCACGATCGTTTGCCCTGTATCGATCTTGTATAAAGTTTTACTCCCGTCTTAAATCTTTGTTTAAAATTTCCCTAAAACGGAGACTTAAAAAAAAGCTTTCGTAAGGTAATTTTTCCTCTCCAGCTCTTAGCATCTCGAAGGTATCCCAAACGTGGCGTGATCTAGTCATGTACAACAGTAAGCGGTTAATTAGCTTATAAACACAAAAAAACAGTGTTTATTACAGCCTTATTGAGAGTCTCTTTTGCCGTGCTTCATTATTTTTTTTTTCATTGAGTGCGTGTATATAATTATGAATATAAATTATGTAAATATAGATGAAATCATATATATTTTAGCACTTTGGCTTACAAATACATACATAAAATTAATTAAAATTATATGAGTATATTTTTCGAAATGAATAAATACATTATTTGTAAGTTTTGCAAAATATAAAATAAGCATGTGAAAAAAAGTCAATATATAAAATGCAATATTATATATGAATGAGTTGATAAATTATTTTTTATATATGATGTTTCGTATGCGTGACCAAAAAAAAATTTGTGTGCAGGGAGAGATAAAGTCGTTTATTAAATATAAGTTTGTTGACATTGACAATTATTTTTTTGTTTATATTTTGAGCAAACTTCTTAAAGACAGTGCGTTTACTTGTATGAATTCTACACGGATAGAAATATGCACTCTTCGTTTCTTTGCTTTTATATTAATATTATGAAGAAATTAATGTTGGTCAAGTGTTTTAAAAATACCTAAGAAGATTTTAGATATGTTGAATATTTTTTTTTACATTGTTGTTCAATTAAATAGTTGCAGCCACTTCTGTTGTATTCGACTGACGTTGAATTTACTGTTTTATTTTATTTTCCCACTCGAAGTTTGCAATATGGATACCGAAAAAAGGTGAAAAGCCGAAGGGTTGGTTGTGATATGTAAACCTTTGATTTTATTATTTAAATTATTTAAAAATTAATTAGTTATGAAAATAGTTATTCACCAAAAAGTAATAAATATCTCCTAACAAAAAATTAATTCGTATTAGCTTTAAACGATAAATGTATTTTATTCTTTTCAAACTATTGACAAATGGAAATTGTAATTTATTTTAACGAAATCTTTAAAACACAAAAAAAATATTAAGAAAACAAAAAATCCGCATTCTCAAAGGACAGCCTTTTTTTGTCAAGAAAAGTAAGCCACAATTTTGCTTCAGATATTGTTCGATAAATAAACACTGATGTTATTTAAGAACGTTAAATTGTTGCTTATATCCCAGTTTCAAGGCTTATTTTCGTTACTAAAGTGTATTGGTTAAAGTGCAGCTAACGCCTTTCCAATATTTCGAAATATTGTTCACGTCACTCCTGCCTTCTGCCGGTGCACACGCTACAACATGATTAATTTTTCTGATTCGGTAAACATGATTTTTCTGATCTTTGAGATTGTTCTGTTTCTCCTTTTTGTCTCAATACTATGTTTTATAAAGTAAGCACCATCAAACATGAATCGTTTTTCAAAACTTGCTTATTACAATAATTATTCAATATTTTAATTTTAAATCGAATTGTAATTTATGTGCTCACGTGTCTTCCTGAATTGAAATTAGACTGAACTCACACTATCACCTGGATTGGTGTGCCAGAGTAAATCTCTTTTCTACACAAGTGTATGCCTGCGTTGGCCCAAATGCATATCCAACTAATTCGGATTTTGATTTGGCGGATATAAGATTTATCTCATTTCCACGTAGGTCTTTGGGTTGGACAATGGCCGCAAACCAGTTAAAATGAGTATAGTGTTTTGGATTGTTTTTTAACTTAGGATTGTTATTCCGAGTACCTTAAATTAATAATCACTATCATTTAATTCGATGTTGCTTATTTATATAGAATCAAATATACTTCAATACATGTTTTATATATATTCAATTTTTAAATTCCGCCAATTAATGCGCTAAGTGGAAAATCCTAATTGCCAATAGGTGATATGTTTTAGTACGTAGGTTCATTCTGTCTGTCCTGGCTGATCTGGGCTGATCTAGAATGTAAATCGTGCATGCGTATAGGACGGGTATATGTGTGGTGCTCTATTACATCACCACATAGAGTAAATCTCTACAGCCTATTTTACCTGTTCGTTACATTGATACTTACCTTTTTGTTACATTAATACTTACCTTTTGTTATATTGTACTTACCTTTAGTTACATTAATACTTACCTCTTTGTTATATTGTACTTACCTTTAGTTTCATTAATAACGTATTATACTTACACTTGCCTATAAAACACTTGTTATAAAAAAACATTTTGAATTGTATTCAGTTATTATAATTTCAGAAATTTTCATTTTGAAAATTTCAGTATCAAAAATTTGTTCAAAGAAAATTGTTCGAATAAAAAAATTATGAAATAAAAAATTGGTTTTAAAATAAAAAATTAATTATAAACGAAATCCATAAATGTTCGCACTAAAACTGGCGATCCTGCGACACGAACACCAAAACTGGCCATCCTACAAACTGCACTAAAATTGGCGCTCAACAACAGGGAGCAGTAAAATGGCTACATCAATTTAAAAACAAAGCGACACCAATTCCGCTACAGAGTCCCAAGCAAATTCTAATGGCAACAACTCATCAACAGAAATTGGCACTACATCAGCAGATGGCTTAATTAATGAGAATCGGCCAAATCAAACACGTTCCACAACAGATACGCCAACGCCCACTACACCTACGGTTGATACAGCTACAGCAGCACCAGCAACTGCTTCTGCACCAAGAACAACAGCCACAGATAAACCAGCAACAGGCACAACATTATCCACAACGCCACCGTAAGTTCCTCCTCAATCGTCACTACCGCCGGTGTCAAAAAAACAGCTACAACCACAGCGCTCCAACAACAAAAACAGCAGCAGACAAGGTCACAGCTAGAAAACAA
Source organism: Dichetophora obliterata (assembly GCA_963920525.1). Taxonomy (NCBI): domain Eukaryota; kingdom Metazoa; phylum Arthropoda; class Insecta; order Diptera; family Sciomyzidae; genus Dichetophora; species Dichetophora obliterata. Next base: position 79,890,600 of record OY986438.1, read on the forward strand.
CAACAACAACAACAACAACAAAAAGAACAACAACAACAATAACAGCAGCCATAACAACAACAACAACAAAACAGCTACAACGACAGCGTTTATAACAACAACAACAACAAAGTGAGCAACAACCACAATAACAGCAGCTACAACAACAACCACAACGAAAAGAGCAACAACAACAACAACGTCGGCAGCAACAACAACAACGTCAGCAGCAACAACAATTTATTTTATATGAAATTTTATATTTTGTAAAAATCTATATTTATTTTTGTTGACATTTATAAAATATTTTTTTCAGGCTGCGTATCACTTTAGCTCATCACGAGGCACACAACATAGCTTCTTAAACGAATTTTAGACGATAGGGTCGTAAGAAACCTATCTTCTCACTTTCGTAGGCACTACACTACACTAGGGACATAGGTACACTAAAAAAAGGGAAGAGTTAGAATTTTCAAATAGAAGCAAATCTAGAGGGAAGAATGCTACGAACACCCCACACACACCCCTTACTCCACTCCCACCCCTTACTCCACACACCGGAGAGGGAGATAACACACCATTCATAGACTTTAAGACTAACCCTCTCACACCACCAACACAAATACACACGGTTTCGGTAAAATTACCTACATTCTGGACGAGTTGCCCAGACGCTTGGTTCGCACATGCGGAAATACAATTCCAAGCGAAAGGAATCACAGTCGATAAGACTAAATACGAATACTTGGTAACCTCTTTACCACAAGAAGTCATAGTCACTGTGCTAGACTTTATCCAAAAACCGCCAACACAAAACACATACGAAGGGCTTAAAAAGACATTGCTCGATAGATTTTCACTGAGCGAAAACAAGCGATTAGATAAAATCCTTTCGGATTCTGAGATGGGTGACCAAAGGCCATCTCAGTTCTATCGGTCACTTCTTCTACTAGCTGGATCAACAGTCAGTGGCGATTTAATTTATAAATTATGGCTACGCAAGTTGCCAAAAAGTTTAAATATCGCCTTGACCGGGTCCAGACACAGAGAACTAGAGGTCCTCTTAAAACTAGCAGATGACTTATGGGAAGCCATGACTGGTAGTGAAATTTCTACCATGTCTAAAAAACCAGCTTCCGGCTCAGAAGAAGTAATGGCAATTACCCAACGTTTCGCGGAGACCACATCCAAAATTTTAGAAAACTTTAATAAGTTGGCACTGGAGGTACAAGAACTGAGAAGTGAACGTTCTCGATCACAAAGCTCAAACTTCCAAAGGTACTCCAGACGTCGTTCATCTAGAAGAGAAGGGTCACAACAAAGACCGGCCAACTGGGTTTGTAGGCACCACTACAAATTTGGCAGAGCGGCCAGACGATGCGAACAACCATGCGCGTATGTTCAAACGACATCCACACCAAACCACAATACACCAAACACATTAAACTAAAAAACACCATCATTGCAACGGCTAATGATGGGAGTTCTATAACACTAACACGCCGTTTATTCATATTTGACACGGACAATAACTTAAATTTCTTAATCGACAGTGGCGCTGAAGTTTCCGTATTGCCATCCCCCAAATTCAAAATTTATAAAAAATCCGATTTGACACTCCAAGCTGCTAATGGCACAGCAATATCGACTTACGGAAAAAAATTGTTAAACGTAAATTTAAAACTCAGACGAGAATTTCCTTTCACTTTCATATTAGCAGATATCACAAGACCTATCATTGGCGCAGACTTTCTTACCAAATATGGACTTCTAATAGATCTAAAACACAGAAAACTCATTGACCCCCTTACAAAATTATCCGTCAACGCAATTTCGAGGTATTCTGAAACACAATTACCAAAACTATTTACACTCGACGACAAATACACACAGTTACTCAAACAATTCCCTTCACTCTTCACAGAACCAGATTACACTGCACCAATCAAACACAAGACAGTACACCACATAGTTACAGAAGGACAGTTACCATTCACACGACCACGACGTTTAGACCTATCAAAATTAAAAATCGCAAAACAAGAATTCGACTTTCTAGTCAAGTCAGGAATTTGTAGACCGTCTGACTCGAAAACTTCTTCTCCATTACACCTGGTAGCCAAACGCGAACCAAATGACTGGAGACCATGTGGCGACTACAGACGACTGAACGCTATTACTGCACCTGACCGTTACCCTTTACCACATATACACGACTTTTCCATCAACTTACACAACACAAACTTTTATTCAAAAATTGACCTGGTCAGAGCATATCAACAGATACCGATGGCTCCTAGCGACATCCACAAAACAGCAATAACAACACCTTTCGGAATGTTCGAATTTCTCCGAATGCCTTTCGGCTTGAGAAATTCAGCACAGACATTCCAAAGATTTATACACGAAGTCTTACAGGGACTAGATTTCATTTTCGTTTATTTAAGGCCTGTTTCCAGCTCTCAAGTAAAGCTTATTTTCATACATAAATCTAAGAAGTAATCGAAAAGTAATTTTTCCTTGTCAAAATTACTTGAAAGAGAATCCAGCTCGTAAGAAAAATTTTCTGTTGTTACTACTTTTTTTTCATTGAAAAGTGACAACGGTAACACTGTGAATGTCAAGAAATATATGCAAGTTATATTATTACTTCAAGTAAAATTTTGGCAACCAACATTCAAAGGTAAATAATTTTATTGATATCATTGATTAATTGATTTAAAATTAATAAAATAATATTTTAGACATGCACATGAACATTTCTACGGAGGGAGAAGAAGAGGCAGTCAATTTTGAGGTGCAGATGTCTTCCGAGAAGCGGTCGAAAGCTGTCCGGAAGAAGCGGTCTGCCAACTTTTCATATCGCTTCACAAACTTGATCAATAATTCTGCCGAAGTGTTGCTTGCTTATTCTATAGCAGGAAGCAAGATGACGTTGTAAGTCACCAGATGCTAAATATCTAAAAATAGTATGTGATGTAAAAGCTATAAAAAAGATATTAAAAATCTTACTCTAAAACAATGGCGAGTTTGGCCTTGGCAGGGATAAAATCTTTTGGCCTAGTGTTCCGTTTCGGAGCCAAGTGGGGAAGCAATAGCTCGTATAAATTGTCAAAAATTGCAGGCGACATATGAAAATTTTCACAAAATAGTTGTGGTGCACTTTGCAAATTTTGGAAGTCAGTAAAGAACCTCCCCTTCTGATTCCGATCCTTTAGGTATGGGTTCACCCAATACCTGGGACTTCGCCGACGCTTTATTTTCTCCTCCTCCTCTTCCTCCTCCTCCATTAACTCCATGCCAGCCAGGAATATTCCACAATTTAAAAGCGAAACTAAATTATCACTACAAATCACGCACGTTATTAATTAATGTAAACAAACGCTTTACTCTATTACTTACCTTTGCAATTCAGCCATTACTTATTTAATGAATTATTTTAATATTTATTGCAACAAAGTTATTTCAATGTTTGATGAAAACAAATCAGCCTAAATTTTCAATATAAAATGATACAATGCTGGAACTGTCAAAACTCTCGCCGTCAAAATTACTTGTCTACTACTTTTTTACACTCAAGAAACTTAAGTAACTTTTTTCTTGAGTAATTACTTGAGAGCTGGATAGAGACCTTTAGACGACATACTTATAGCTAGCGAGACCGAGAAAGAACACATAAAACACTTAACACCAGTTTTCCAAAGACTTTCAGAATACGGCTTAAACATTAAACCTAACAAATGCACTTTTGGAGCATCAGACCTAAACTTCCTCAGTTACAACATTTCTAAACAAGGTATCCGACCTTCAGAAGAACGTACACAGTGCATACGAGACTACCCACAACCCACCACAGTCAAACAAATGCAACAATTCATAGGCATGACAAATTACTACCACCGTTGTATCCCAAAACTCGCACACATGCTAGGCCCAATTTATGACATGGTCACCGTACCATCAAAAACAAAAAACAAACAGTTACACTGGGCAGAGAACACACTACAGGCATTTACAACAATCAAAGATAGTTTTGCAAAGGAAACACTACTCAATCACATCAGTAGTAATGCAAAATTATCGATTGCCGTAGACGCATCAAACACAGCCATTGGCGGCGTTTTACAACAACAGAATAACGGTACACTAGAACCATTAGCCTTTTTCTCAAAAAAGTTATCAAAGTCAGAAACGAAATACAGTACATTCGACAGAGAATTACTAGCCATATACTTAAACATCAAACACTTTAGACACTACCTAGAAGGAAACAATTTTACGGTATACACAGATCACAAACCACTGATTAACGCTATACATTCACAAACAGAACGCAGTCCCAGACAAACAAGACACTTGGAATACATTGCACAATTCACACATGACATTAAACACATTAAAGGTTCAGAAAACACTGTAGCAGATGCACTTTCACGAGCTGAAATAGAAGCTTTTGCCTGCACAGACATCAACCTGAGAACACTACATAAGGAACAGAACACAGACACAGAATTGCAAGATATACTAAATAGCCACAGATACAAGCTCGAACAGATACTCATACCGGTACTCAACATTAAAATTTGGTGCGAACAGAAAAATTCTTTAACACGACCTTACATACCACAGACTTTACGAAAACAAGTATTCGAACAACTACACAACATAGCACATCCTGGTACACGAGCTTCACGGCGATTACTTACACAAAGATATTTCTGGCCGAATATGAATACACACGTTAACAAATGGGCACAAGAATGCGTTAGATGTCAACGCTCAAAAATACACAAGCACACGAAGACAACACCACACAAAATCAGCATACCACACGGACGTTTCGAACATATCCACGTTGATATAGTCGGTCCTTTGCCAATTTCAAAAGGGTATAGATACCTACTTACCGTAGTCGACAGGAACACTTGTTGGCCAGAAGCATTTCCGCTGAAAGACACAAGCACCGACACGATAGTCGACACTCTTCAAAGAGAGTATATTTCACGTTTTGGAGTTCCATTGAAGGTTACCTCTGATCGAGGAGCACAATTCACTTCCGCGACCTTTAACACATTTCTCAAAAATCTCAGTTGCCAACATATAACTACTTCGGCTTACCACCCACAAGCCAACGGCATGGTAGAGCGTTTTCACCGCCAGTTAAAGGTTTCCCTTATCGCAACAAACAACCAGACAAATTGGTTCACAGAGTTGCCACTAGTTCTTCTGGGCCTTAGATCCTCAGTCAAAGAAGACATCAAAGCGTTGCCAGCTGAGATGGTCTTTGGCCAGCCGCTCAGATTACCGAAACAAATAGTAATTCGCAACAATGAAATTTTTAACCCTTCAGAGATGCTTCCAAAAATAAAACAAGTAGTCAAAAACAAACAATCACTCATTTCACACCATAACACAAAATTCCAACAACACGTTCCTAAGGAACTCAACACTTGTAAATTTGTCTTCGTTAGAAACGACACCATACACAGCAAGCTCAAGGAACCCTATGATGGACCTTTCGAAGTAATCAACCGAAACCCAAAATACTTCACAATACTCAAAAATAACACTCATACTACAGTTAGTTTAGACCGTTTAAAATCAGCATCAATTAATACAGACACAACAACTACAACACAATCTAAAAGAAAGGTACATTTTAATTTACTCAGAAATACAACAAGATTCATTTGAGGAGGGGGAATAATGTGGTGCTCTATTACATCACCACATAGAGTAAATCTCTACAGCCTATTTTACCTGTTCGTTACATTGATACTTACCTTTTTGTTACATTAATACTTACCTTTTGTTATATTGTACTTACCTTTAGTTACATTAATACTTACCTCTTTGTTATATTGTACTTACCTTTAGTTTCATTAATAACGTATTAAACTTACACTTGCCTATACAACACTTGTTATAAAAAAACATTTTGAATTGTATTCAGTTATTATAATTTCAGAAATTTTCATTTTGAAAATTTCAGTATCAAAAATTTGTTCAAAGAAAATTGTTCGAATAAAAAAATTATGAAATAAAAAAATTGGTTTTAAAATAAAAAATTCATTATAAACGAAACCCATAAATGTTCGCACTAAATATGAATCTTTAGAAGACTTCATACCTCCGGGCGAATCAAAAAAAAAAAAGTTAAGTCTTGTTATGGTGTTAGATTGTTGAAAATTTGAATGTACGTGTGAACACACTCATTAAATTATTTTGCTACACCTACACTTCTGTCAAAATTAGATTGTTAACTGACAACAAAAATATTCAACACCGTACCAATACTCATAACAATGGGGTCGGTGTATTGTTAGAGTGTTGAGCTGTTTAAATGTGACAAGACGTGCATTTTGTTGTTGTGTTGTTGAAATAATCAACACTTCAGCATTCTAACACCGTAACAAGACTACCCCTGAATACCCTTAATGATTAAAATCTTAGAGCCAACACGAAGCACATGGTTTGATTGAATCCAATATGAATAAAAAATTTTATTGATAACTTATGAATATAACGACTGCAAGTTTCGCAGTCCTCTGAAACCCAATCACTGAATCGAATCAAAAAGTGATTTTGGAAGCGTTTTGAAAATTTAAAGCAATAAAAGCAAAACAGCTGATTTTCGGAAAGGTTTATAAATTAATTCTTGTTTATGAACGCTTTCTAAGCGACTTAAAAATTTAAGAACCAGTTTAAAATTTGATTTTTTTAAATCGCTTTAAAATTTTCAAGATGGTTTGAAGCACAGTTTATGGAATGACTTCAATCAAATCGACTTAAAGCGTCGGATAAACGTAGTATATGGCGTTTTATTGCTCCTCATGTTTTTCCTGGTAAAAAGAAAAAGGATACTGCAACGAAAAAAGTGGTAGGAACCAGAGACGTCCCGTGGTACAGGCGAAGCAGGCCCACGCCTGTAACGCCAAAATCACCGGATTTGTGTCATTTTGGCGCCTTTAAAATTCTTTTAACATTGCCAGGTAGCATATCTAGAAGAGAAAAAGTTTTTCTATGATCGAAATTTTTCCGGAATTGAACTTAGAAGGCCTTAATACATATTATGAAAAAAAAAATAAAGATTCGAGTTTCCGTTCATCTTAATTATACCAAAATTTTTAGCAAAAATTATTTGCGCGTGGGCAGTAAACTGCACTTAGGGGCGTCCAATAATTACGTGAGGTAATTTTTGCGATTTTTTGACTCCCCCCCTCCCCCTAGTCAGATATAGTGAAATTTAGCTCGACACCCTCTCTAATCTCACGTGAGATTGTTCAAAATTCGTGTTTTCAGTGTAAATATGTTTCATTGTGTTGGATTTATTAAAAAAACACATTATTTATTTTATTCTTTTTATTTAGGACTAGTTGAGACTATAATTTAAGACTACTGAGATCGTAGTTTAAAATGACAATGAAAAAATCTAACAATAAAATACTTATTAAGTAAAAGTAAGCCATTTAAAATGAGAACTTCTAGAATTGGTGAAGGAATATTCATTCTTATTCAGTCCATGGGGACTCATTTACGGTATCGAGAGTGACTACTGGAACCAGCATGTCCATGTGATTTTCGGTAAAATCATCTGCTCCTTTTAGCCACCGTTATCGTTTGTACACATAAGCTCATTAGCTCGGCGTGTGATAATCCGTGAAGGTCCACTTTGCGCGCTGGTGGTGCAAGTCCATGAAGGCATGTAAAGGTTGAATCGGTAAGTAGTGACGAATCAAAAAGGGAGCAAATTACTTTCTGTCATGCTCACCAGGATCTGGGATAGTCAGATGCCCATCAATCTGCGTGATAAAGAGCGGAGGTGGCCCCAGTATGAAGGCGCCTCACGCTCCATAGAAAAAAAATGTTCGACACAAATGCTCAATACAATCCTTGTTTTATGTTATGATGATTCCCCAAACATTTCGACTCTAGCGATAGCCATCCGTGAGCTGGAATGGTTTGAAATAACCTCTAAAAATCGAGTTATTTTGTAACCATATTGGCTGGTGTAATAGTTGTAAAAAATTTAGTTATCAGGCCGGAAAAAGATCTTCCAATCTGCATCAAAAATTGTAAATGTTAAAAAAGCTATTTTTCATGTATATTTTTGATATTTTTTATTTCCATACAAAAACTTTTAGAATTCAAATAACTTCATTACTTTTATATTTTTTTTTTTAATTTCTTACGATATTTTTTCAGTAGGTGTTTATTTTATAATTAATATTTTACTTGTAATATATGTCAAATTAAGCAATTCTGACTAGGAATCAATGCGAGCACTCAAAACCTTTCCAACAATATCTTGAAAGGGAGGATCGCATTAGAAATAATTAAGTTTTTTTAATTTTAGTGAAAATAAATTTTAAAAAAATGCATGAAAAAAGCATTATTTTTAATCCGAATGCAAAAATTTTAATTTTTTAAGCATATTGGAAGACCTTTTTTCCGGCTATAATTTCTGACAATTTATTTTTTACAACAATTACATAATCCAATATGGTTACAAAATAACTCGATTTTTAGAGGTTATGTCAAATCATTCCAGCTCACAGATGGCTATCGCTAGAGTCGAAATATTTGGGGAATCATTATAACATAAACCATGACTTGTATTGAGCATTTGTGCCGAACAACTTTTTTCGTGAGGCGCCTTACCCATACAGGAAACCTGCATGCTGTATGCAGGCAGAAGCATGTACAAGGCATGTATGGTCATTAAAAAACCAACAATTATCCAAATTCGCTGAGTATGCGTGTTGTTTTTACACAGTAGCGTGCATACTAAAATATGCATTCTGAATCAGTACTAAGACATAAACCTTGCATGCATAATAGTCTTGCTTAAAAAATATTAACTCCCATTGTGCATTTAAACTTTAAGGAGTGCAGTTGTACATAATTCATTAACAAAATATAAATTAATATAACAGAATATAACAATTTTAAAAACTGAAATAAATAATATAATTAATTAGTGACAACAGCAATTTTTTCTTACAATATTAATGCAAATTTATGCATACAGTATTAATGGCAATGTATTCATGTAGTCTGAATGACAATGAATGTATAGAGTGCTATGAATTCCCCATGCATACAGCAATAATAATTGTGCGGGTACACACGCTCTTGTTTGACATCGCCATGTAAAATGGAAATGAGCTTGCATTTATGCTGACATGCATACAAAACATCAAACGTATGCCTACATCATCAATGCTGTATGCATGAATGTACTTACTGGGATGTGCTTCATATGTGCCGACCACTGAACTAAACATTTACAGACGTAAACACAACAAGTAGAGACTTGTCCATGCGTCGCTGTCACAAGTCGCAGCGCTCGTCGAATCGCGTTTTCAGCTAGCCGGTGGTAAGACAATCGACGAGCTACTATGTTACTTTGTTGCATTCGCATAACCACGAAAAATATTATAGTGTAAAATTTAGTCACATTTTAGTAGAGAAGCACTTTTTACGCAATTTAACCAGTTATCTCATAATTCTACACTGATAAAAAATTACGTAATTGTTGCGAGAACGCCCCCTCTTCCCCGCGTGAGAGTGAGATTCTGCTTAGCCCCCCCTCCCC